>CAUJRU010000057.1:1800000-2219035 GCA_963277665.1 Viscum album
ATACTACCAATATGACATGTATTTTCTTAGTAATTGATGATCTGAGGGATGGAGGTGGTGGTAGATATTCCACCACCTTCGCAGGATAGGTTTTCTCCTGAACAATGGCTATTTCTATTTCTATTGCAAACTTCTTTTGGTGAAGCTATGGTCGAGTATGAGTTGATTGCAATGGAATCCTATGATAAGAGTCATTTTCTATAGGAAGTTGTTTGATTGGACACAATAACTTCTTCCATGTATGAAGATCATTATCATTACATCAAAGTCCTTAGTTCAATGATATATTGGATATTCTCTCACTCGATTCATGATGTCTTCATATAATTAAAGTTGGGGAGTTTTATTTTTGTAACTAATTGGCTCATGCATTACCTGGTCCCATGATCTCGATAGAGGCCATGAAATTATAGAATAATAAATCTGAGGAGTTCTACTATTCTAGGTGTGCGGTAAAGTGTAACAGTCAATATATTCCCCATCCTAATATACAAATACATGATGTGTCTTCGAAGATTAGATACCAAGGAGTTATGATGTAATGGTGGAAAATTTTTTGTATATTTGTGCCTTTTATTTCCAGTTTTAGGACTTGGGCCATGGAGAATGCAATCAGGTCTAGATGACATCAGTGTATCTTGATGGTCTAAAGGTGAACCACATATCCTAGATAACAGAGGTACCTATCCTTCAATTTCAGATGACTCTCCCACATATTTTTGTATAGGTAATCCATGAAATCCTTCTCTAGCTTGCCTAAGGTCTTAGATTCAAACGTCGAAAGGGGATAGAACATAGTGTGTAGGTTGTTTCTAACTAATACTCTCAATATTTTGATTTCAGATTCCTTTTCACCAGACTAAAACACCTCCACTTTTTCAGACCATAAAATTTTCTTCTTGGGGTTTTCAACTAACCATGGTGAAGGGTTTCTGGTAGCTAATAGGGAACTATATATTATTTAACCTGATGTTTTGAGCACTTATCTATATATAGGAATCTAAGTTTTGAGAACCACTCTATACAAAGGTGTCTATTTAAAGGGTGGATTCCCTTGTGTGAGTAAGATATTGTCATGGAGAGGATGGACACATGGATTTCAAGAGTAAACTCCTTGATATCTATCTCCACACTATGATATGGAGGAAAATTGAGGTAATTATGACCTTATTCTTTGGTTGAAGTGCCAACATTCCCTTGGGATGTTGATAATGTGTCTTTAACAACCTCAAAGACATTGTCATTGAGTTGATTTGGGATATGAGCCTTGTTCTATGTCATAGATGGAATATGTTGACATGCCTTTTGGGATTATGTAGGGATATGATCCTATTGTATGATGGATACTTGAATATGTTGATAACGATCTATTGCTATGGTAATATGATCTCACTATTGAGAAGCTTATAGAGTATTTCTATGAGAATCTATATTATTGGAAGGAATATGAGCATGCCTATGGGTGGTTCACAAAATATATAAGTCAGCCCTAACTGAAGCAGGGATATGATCCTGGTACAAATATCAATTCCCTGCCATAATATGCCGACATACCTCTTGAATGGGAGACGTTATATGATCCTACTCTTGTATATCTATAGAAGGATACTAGTACATCCTTTCATCGGCATATATATGGGTATGATCATGACTTCCATGAACTACTAGAATATTCCAATTAGCTACCCTAATAGGAATATGAGCATATCTCAATGTGTGTGTCACTCTCACTTGGTGAGCATAGGTTGGAGTGGGGATATGATCCGGATATGGTTACATTAGAGTATGTCGTCATTCATTTCCTATATGTATATGAGCATGTCCTGAGGCATGTGTCACTCGTACTAGTTAAGCCCTGATTAGAATGGGTATATGTGCTTGATCTTGAGAATTTTGAGTATGTTTTCCATCTTTTTTGACAGGAATGTGTGCCTATCCCAAGGCATTTTCCACATCCACTTAGTGATCCTTGGTTGGAATAGGAATATGAGCAATGTTTTGTGCCTTTTCCTTTACCATAATAATATGGGAATCCTCCTAGACAATAGAAATAATGATAACCTTCTCTTGAGAAACCACTTGTTCATTCTGATTAGAGTTTCATGGTTCCCTCGATTTTGTAATAGGAATAAATTATTCTCCCCACATACATACCAATGATGAAATATGTGGGAATAGTTTTTCAGATTTTTTCAAAATGTATTGACATTTTATCAATGTTTTCATAAGAATGTAGGAATTCACATTTTCTATCTCTAATATATACTAGAATATATCTTTGATTTAATAGGGGGTATGATCCCACTTCTATTCTACTCATTCCATCAAAATATGAAGATGGGGTTAGTGCATCTAGGTAAGGATATTCACCTCCCACATTATTTTTGTATGAATATGTTTTTAGACTTTCTCTACGTGATTATGAATATAAGATTTCTCATTGGTTACCACAGAAATATTCCAGCGGGCTTCATTAGAAGAAGTGGGGATATGCACCCACTTCTTATTGTCAAGATATTTCTATGACCGGTGTCTCTTCCTTTTGAATGTAAATGAGTGTTATATGTGATATAGTGTCAGGCGACTACCTTATAAAATTACTCAGGGGAACCGGTGGGATGGAGTTGGTGAAATTGGTTGTCATGATTCATCCATAGAATCTACTGAATTGGGGCAGAGACATAGCTAACTCCTTGATACAGATTCATCAGATACTAAATGTGTTGATTATTATGCTCTAGTGGAAAAGCTTCTGAAGCAGCTTGTGGTAAAAATAAGCACCGCTAGTTTCACTAATGCTTTCTTTGGATGATGTAGACTCATTGGTTTCTATGTTTGGAGGCACTAACGTGAAGCTTCAAGGGTCAAGATTGGACCATGTCAATGGTATTTTAGGACCATTTCATTTTCCACCCGATGTAGAATATGTAAAAAATGTGATTTTATTCTATGACTTGAAAAGGTTTTAGTCATAGATAATTATTCAGAATGGTTCCTAGATGAAGACCTGATCTCGATTTGGGAGTTTTTTTTGTGAGACTAGTATGTTCAATCATGAAGACAACAAGGAGTAAGGTCACCAATCAATTCATTATTGTAGGCACAATACATGATTAATAAAATACGAACATGCAATTTTTATTATTATTCCCAGTCCTACCATTCTCCTCTCATGGACTTGTTACGATGAGGATGGACTTATTTCGTGAGATCCTAATCGCATTTGGTTGACCAATAATTTTATTAATAGCAGTATTTACGTTAGGGTCATTGTTTTTTTGTTGCGAAGATCATTTTTGTGGTGGAAAAATGGTGTGACGAGAACTTGGAAGTCCATTTTTTTAAAACGTTGAAAGTGGTGTCAAAGTTAACAAATTTTATGTCAAGTTCTCCATTTCTTCGTTAAAATATGTTGTGGGCAGTTTAGCCTAATAGATTATTTTTGGGGGTTCAATGTCTTGTAATATAATTTTCATCGGGTTTTCTATTTTTTAATCTTGCATTTGAATATCTCATTGGTTGTCACATCCATAACTAAGTACAGACCTACGTTCCAATGGGAGGTAGTCAATTGGGGGTTTAGACCTAATAGTACATAGGGAAATGCATTGGTCTAGAGGATGAGAGGTTGGGATCATCCCACAATTTTAGGGGGAATTTTTTCCTACTCTGGGACTCTCTTATAGAATTAAGATATGTTTGTGAATCTCTTCTTAATCCTGATATGGTACGGATTTACTTAATAATATTATCAAGTGTTGAACCATTATATGTGTAAATAGAAGTCTATTAATGATTCTATCTATTTGTATCTGAGGTTATTTGTCCATTTCTCATTGACTGTTAGTTTCTTATATTTTGAATTCATATAATAATGAACGTTGGAGTTTACTATCATCCATGGTGGTGATCAATATTTGTAGGATGGGATTGAACCTTTATGAGGAGTTCTATGTATCCTAGTTATGGTAGGAATCAAAACCAAGATTGTATTTTGGACTCATGCAGTTTAAATTCATGAAGAAAGGACATATATGAGGGCACTAAGGTGCCACGTGCTGAGCTCAAGCATTAGGGAAGTGTCCTATGCAACCGGGTTATAGAAGTAATCAGAGTCATCATATTTCTATTGATCCCTAGGTACTTACCCTATGGTGGATGTCTTTTTATTCGATAATCATTTCATTACATTGAATGAAACTTACACTCATAGGTTTCTCTTACTGGGGAATTTATAATGAAAATGATATAATCATTGGAAATACCTAAGCCCACAAGAGCCTTGCTCGTTGTGGGGAACATAAGATAGCAAGTAATCTGTCTCACTGCATATGGATATAGGCTTTATGCACTGGGGAATCCCTTGGGATGTTTGATATAAATATATATCAATCCTTGGAAAGGAATCCTACGTATCATGTTTATGGAATAAATCAGAGTTCTCATAGTTCATTAGGGGGTATTGTGGTACTTCCACTAAGATGGATTCCTATTAGAGACAGATCCCCATAGAGGTGTCCTACATATCCTAGTTATAATTAGAATTTATGTTCTCATAATATAATTAGATTCTAAATCTATTTATGCATGAGGAATAATGATTAGCCCATGGGAGACATTGTATCTTGATGGTTGGAATGTCAGAGCCATGGGGGGGGGGCTTACATTAAGGTGGATTCTCATTTGAGATAGGGCCTTAGGAAGGAATACAATGTGTCCTAGTAATAGTAGGAATAATAGTTATTATAGTTGAATTGCCTTCTAAATATGAAGATGGATGAGAAAGAATGATCATCCCATAGAAGATATCGGGTGCCAATGGTTGGAATGTTGGAGACATGGGGGGGGGGGGGGGGGTTACACCAAGGTGGATTCTCATTTGAGATCAAGCCTAAGGAAGGAATCCAACATATCCTAGTTATATCAAGAATCATAGTTCTCATAGGCTAGTTTGATTAGAGAATACAGAGTGAGGTTACCTTTATATATCCTCTGATTTAGGTTATCTTGTCCCAGGATGTCTATTTGACATGGTTTGATTACCTGTCTGACATGTTTGAGGATTAATGGACATGTATTTTTGGCATAGAGGACAAGTCCAATGAAAATTGAACGATTAAGTTGAATTTTACAATAGATTTATTATAATCTGATTGTAATGTCTAGAGGCCATCACATGATCAAGGATGACATGCCTAGAGGGTGACGAAAGACCTGGATGACTTATACAGATAACATAACAAGACCTGGATGGATTATTCTGGTTGTCTATTTGACATGTATAAGGATGTCAATACATATCTTAATAAAATCACATGATCAAAGATAACAAGTCCATAGGGTGTCGCATGACTTGGTTGACTTTTCCTCATGACATCGTGAGACCTAGTTGACATATCCTTATTATCTTCTTGACATTTATGAGGATGTCTGGACATGTAAGAAGAAAATAATTTGATCCAGACTAATATGTCCAAAGGGTATCTCATGACCTAGATAACTTATTCTTGTGACATCATGATACCTTTATTGCATGTCCTGGTGTCGCCTCATAACATGGGAGACACAATAGGAGGCCATCAAAATATTTGTATGGAAAGCCTGGAGGATTTTTCAAGACATGGGTGGCATGCCGATAGGGAACTGTGAAATTTTCATGACATTTCTGAGGGAAATTTCATGATCCAAATGGAATGTATAAGGTGTGTTTTGTGACTTGAACAACATGTCCATGCATTGTCTCATGATCTGGGTGTTTCATGTTAAGTGTATAAAGATAATAAAATCCATATTTACAAAATTATTCCATCTTTTCCAGTCATTTATTCCATACTTTATTTCAATTGTGCCTCAGGTTTTCCCAATGTTACCTTATTTTAGGTTTCGTGTGACCCAACTGACATCTGGGGCCTCCTTCACAGAATTTTTCTGACACACATTAAGTCCTTATTGTGTTCTATATAGTGATCATGCAAAGAAACTATTCATTTCATGTGATCCTTTACACTATTCCTTGAAAATTACCTAGAAGTAGACATTTGTGATTATATGACTAGTCACTCGAAGAAGTCCTCTCCTACACTCCCATGTGAAATTGATGCATTTTGGGTTCTTAGGGGGGGATTTACACCCCTCTTCACCCTTGTTATACACCACCTTGTATGTTTTATGTCTTTCTAATATGAGATGAAGTTAGTGGAGGTATTTTGTTATCACACGCTTCATGATATCCTATTGTAGGTCTTCTAAGGGGTGGCATAAGACAGACAATGAATGCAATACTATCCCATCATCACAATATTTATTTGTCCCCAACTGATCAATGGTATTTTTCCTAAACATGTGGACATTTCGATGAGATTTTCCGAGGTCATTCCAACATGTCTTAGAGTATTTGTGGGATCAGGATGCCCATGGAAAAAAATTTTAACAATCAAATATGACTCATCTGGGGTTCCCTGTGAGAAATAAGGTGACTTGTCAGAGTTGGACTCTATGGGATCACACTGACATGTCTAAATACCAGTGTTATATCATGATAGGTTGTTTACAGGGGATTTTAAGATCAATGATGATTTCCCAGGGCGTATAACCCTATTCGCATGAAGATCACTTTATCTTCCCCTCACAAAAATGTTCAATCATTTCCCTTATTTATTTATTTCTTTATTTTACAATGATAAGAGGTATCATGCATTCATGTGAGTGCTGTCAAATATAATTACTCACATAGTCCATGATGCATAACATAAAAAATAATGGATCTTGTGATGATGCTAGAGTATTTTCATGGAAAACCCTTCCATTTTTTATGGAGTAGAAGGGGCAGTGTATATTTGATATGAAATGTCTAAAACCCCTCACAAGATGAAGGTGAAATTTAAATTGGATCTTGTGTGATAAGGTGAACATGTATTTAGGGATCTAGGATGTATTGTGAATTATATGAGCACACTACATGAAGATCAACAACCACATAAGGTATCTTATTTTTGCATAATTGTATCCCTTATTTTAAATATTGTTTTTTGGATTATTTTCAATTTCCACCATTTGACAAGTCTCGTGATTAGAGGACCTTGTCTGGAAGCCTCTATATGAACACCAATGATTTTTAGGATTCATTTTCAAAAATATGGTGGATTTTAAAAGGGGATCTTTTTGATCATGAGCAGATCATGTGTTTCACGTGATTCATTATCTTGAGCTTCCGAGGGTCATATGATCACATATCCTTTTTAGAGTTACACAATTCATGTTTGTTTAGACACCTTATCTTCTTTTGTTTTGTGGAGAAAATAATACTCATGATTCATGTATTTCTACTATTATATATTTTCTGATGATCATTTAGAGAGTTTTAATAACTATAGAAAAAATGGTTATCATAATTAAATATAATACCAAAAGTTATCAAACATTCAATAATGAAACAATGAAGTAATCACTAAAATTTCAATAATAATAATCCAAAAATCTTAAATTAAATTATCCCATAAAGAACAAATCCTGAATCCTAATTAACAATAATTTTTTCATCATTAAATAATGTATTGAAATTAATGGTTTTCATGTAACATTCAACTATTATATCAACAAATACAACAGTCTTCTTACCAAATAACATTCATTACAAAACACATGTTAAACCTAAGGGTTTACTATACATCTATCATCTATTAAAACACTATAAAATGTCTCGTGATTTAAAGTTTATAACCTAAAAATCATTTCCCAAAAATCATAAAAGTAGTTTCTAAACCATTAAGATTATGATCAACCATAGTCTATTAAACAAATGATGACACCCTAAACAATTAAATTATCCTCATATAATAACCCTTTATATGATACTGACTATAATGTTTTAGAACCATACACTTGAATCTATTGCTAAAATAATACACTTTATAATTGTATATTTTATACCTACAAATGCAACTAAATTTTAACCACCCATAATTTCATTATAAAAAATTAATAATAACTTTTAAAAAAGGAATTTTTATGTTTAGAGTTTTATATAATCAGTTAAAACCCATTACATAATAATGATAATGTGTTTTCTACTATACCCATCTTTTATTATAATAAGAATTCAACATATCTACTAAACGTTTCCACAGATGAAAATACTCTAGACATAACATACATAACTTCTGTCTTCATAACATGGGGAAATTGAAACATAAAAATGGTGATCTAAAATTCTCAGCAAAGGTAAACATAGATATTAAAAATTGTATATCACAAGTTTGAATAAGATGTGAAAAGGTTACTATTACACAAGTAACGTTCATGAGTATATCATAAGAGAATTAATACACATCAAAACATAGATCATAAATTCGGAGTCATGTCATAAATATTTAACAAAATACATGAGTAATATGAGTCAACAAACATGATCCTTGTGAAATTAATCTATCTCAAATGAACCATTTAAACTCCTTGAAAGCATAGAGATTTTTATGGAATCATGGGACATAACATTCATATCCCACTTATAATCAAACTTAAAAATAGAATATACCAAATGATTAATTCCAACATGGCTTGTCTGGAGAACATATCATTTCCCAATGTATTGGAATTTTATATAATAATCACACATTATCATAAAAAATTTATATATACAATATCTTGAATAACGTACATTGATATTTCATTTTATCTTTAAACATACATAAAAAACTATCATTCCCATTATAACATGATTAACTAGTGGAAAATAAATGGGGATCATGATAATTATCTTTTAAATATCATCATAATCCATCTAGAGAACTAATTTTGATGGTGTAATTAAATAATATCCATAGTGAAGAATTATAATAATTTATAAGATGTCTAAAAAGATGAAAAAACTCTTAAATAATAGCATTTAGTGATATAGTTTTGAAAAGGATTTGGAATACCATTTTTTCATTACTTTTAATAACTAAATAATCACATAAGAATGAGTAAAATAATTTATTTAGAAAACCATTTAAACATGAAACATTATCCTAATAATGAATAAAGGGCATAGTTGTGGGAAAAATATATCAAGCATTATATTCTAAAAATATATATTTCCCAGTTTTGAAAAGAGAGTCTAAAGTGACACATACATTAAATATTAAGACCATTACTTTAAAAAAATTAAAATCAGTTTAGTTACTATGGAAAATAAAATTATGATATCATTAATGTTTAGATAATAAAATTTTATAACCTTATTAAGAATACAGACATGAAGGAAAATGATTTTGATAAAAGTCATTAAAAACATTAAAGAAACATGCTTAAACAAACCCATTTATGACCATTTAAAACCAAAAAACCTTTAAAAGGAAGAATAAAATAAATAAAATAAAATTCCATGATTATAAAGTGATTATTTATATAATATTTACAATATTAAGTGTTTAAACCATATAAATTAATATTGGTGAATCACTTTAAACATTTCATAAAAAGGATGTTTAAACTATAAACCCCTAAAAATTTGATACTGGCTGAATAAAAAACCATTGAAATAAAGAAAAAAAATATAAATTTAAAAAAAAATATGCAATAATATTTTGAAACAAATTTAGGAGATTATAAGTAAACCATATAAAATATATCATGGTGTACAATATCAAATATGTCTCATGAAATTAAATATTGATACAAAGATTACATATAAAGCTCACAACATTTAAATTATGAATATATTAGTGAAATGATTATTTAAGAAAAATTAAATTCCCAGAAAATTTCTGAAAATAAAATATAAACAATTATAGGTAAAATAAAACATAATCCTGTTATAATAATGTCAATGAATTTGTGTATGACCCCATAAAAATAAATTATGTTAAAAATTCTATTAGGTGGAGTCCTAAATTGGCTCATACATACTTTAAAATCTAGAGTAAAAAAATTATTAATTTTATAATTTATTCAGAACATAATTTATACTTATTAAATAATTATTATCTCTTATTATCCTATTTAATTCCTTTACTAAATCGATATAGTTCACATCAGCCATTTTTTGGTCATTCGGTTCATAATATCTAAACATGTTTGTTATGTAAATATTTGTTATAGGTGTTAGTTCAATGGATTAATAAAATCTAGAATATTATAGGGATATGGTATACATAATTATATAATTGATTATTCTTAAGAGGACATTGAATTGTTATTATCTAAAAAACTTTGTTAATAAGAAAGTTTAAATGGAAAAAATAACCATATTTGTTTAAATATTATTTCATTATAATAATCAACAATTTCACATTTTAACATTCATAAAATAAATTTAATGTTAATGTTATATTAAATCATGAAATAATTTTTTTAAAATACCCATGATATACTTACATTGATGAAATCCTGATTGTTCACATAGGTTGCATAAAATCTCCACAGTGAATGTCATTTTTCAAATGTGTTTAAGAGAAGTTTAGTCATAGTAAATATATATGATTTATAAAATAAACTTGATAATATAGAATAAAAATATTTGGTATTAAGTTTGATCTAATAATTTCATTATTATAAAGTTGATATGATAATTTTAAATGAACAGACCGTTATTGAAAAACTCGTATATTGAAATAATAACAACATATAAAGATGAGTTCATTGAGATTTAAAACATGATAACCCATAATTAATATATCAAATAGGTTTTAGTACCATATAAATTGAATAGCATAATTAATATATGTGAAGTTTTAATATGATATCATGATAAATAATAATAATTATCAAAGGTGAATGGGGCTTGGAAACCCTTACCTCGATCTTTGAGATGCCACCTTTTGATTAAACTTAAGGCTTTTGGAAAAGAGAAATTTGGTCAACCCAAGGGCTTATGAATGTGTCATTTTAGGTTTTAAGGGTTAATTGATATTACTATTTTTATAAAAAAGAACTCATACATGTCTATGTAAAATAATAGTAATCCCCATTTATAGGAAAAAAAATCAACGATGGTTTGCAAAAATAAAATCCATAAAGAGTATAAATGTACTTATAATGTGCAAAGTGGTTCAAAAATAGTATGTTCATTACATATTATACTATTTCACATCTAATGTGTTATCTTTTAACAATTTTTTTACTTTTAATTAATTTAGTAATCTAATATTTAACATAAAATTTGTATAATGTAATTTTTAGAAGGATTCACATAATTTAATTTAAATACATCAAGATAAAAATGAAATTAGAATATGAATAATTTAAAAATAACTAACCCATTATATTTATACATAATATTAAATAATTTCCATTATTCATCCAAAATATATTACTTTAATGTTTTTAAAATCATTTAATTTATTTTTATACTGCTTTCAAAAGCATTTCCTTGTCATTTCTAAGAATACGAGATAATTATACAATCACTAAAAATTTAAAATAAATAAATATATAAAAATTAATTTATTAATCTTAAAAAATAAAAATTTGTAATCATTTATAACTTATTTTTTTCCATATGAAAATATATTTTTGATCATAAATAAAAGATAGTGAATTCTAATAATTATTTTTAACTTAAAATAAAATATAAAGGAAATTATCTGAGGAAAATAAAAAATTTTATATTTTTAAATATAAGATGAATTTGGTTGAAATACAATCATATGATGAAATAAAGGAAAGTTTTTAAGATATTTTGAGGCCTTATCCCATAGTTTATACTCCATTTAACCAATTTTCTCTTTTACTGAGGTGACTATATTTTACCTTGATAACTATTATTTATGAGGAAAGTTATATTTAAAAATTTTATTAAATATGAGGATGATAAATCCAAATTTTAAAATAATTTTACAAGTTTTGATTTTAAAAATTGGTAAAAAAATAATTTTAAAACAAGTATATGCAATCAATGAAAATTATTTTCTAGAAAAATGATACTTTGAAGAATAAATATTATTTTACACCAAAATACTATAAACTTATTACTCCCATGGATTTAATTGGAGTTTTATTAAACATAGGAGGATTACTTTAAATTAAAACCAATTTTGTACTACCCTGACCCAAACCATCAGGTCCAACCTGGTTAGATACAAGACCTCATGCATTCCTCCCTATATATAAAAGGTAGTAGAATAGCAGTGAGGTTCTGATCACATTTAGTGATGGATACTATACTCTTAATATCAAATCCATATGCTAATAATATAAAAAAATATAAAAAAAACTCATAGTAAAAAATTAGAGGATAAGGCATCATAATGTAAAATCATATAGTATACATGTCATGGAAATAAATAAAGACAAAAAAACTAGGCTCCCTGAGTGAAAATCCAAACCAGAGTAAATGTAAAAAAGAAGATAAAAAAATAAAATTATGGTGTCCTAAAGAGTTTATCCCTGTCCTTCCATAATTTATATTTTCTATAGATCAACTATATTCTGTGATCTCATTTCCCATTCTCATACCCCTATATAATATCCCTATATGGGCATCATGATGTTCATGCAGGTTGTGAGAAATAAAACTCATTATAAAACCACCAACATGTCCTTAAAAAATGAACAATGTATAACAGGTGTGTGACATGATAATGATAAATGGGAAAACAAGAATAATAAATCATATACCAAGTACGTAAGTTCTAACCAAGATACCATGAGCCCTGAACATACTTGCTTCGAGACTATGTTGGAAGGAATATCAAGTTATCAAAAGTAATCAACAACTAGACATAAGACAAGTAAAAATATTTATTAGTAGTGTGTAAAAAATAATCTTGGAATATATTTAAAATCATGTATGTCATGTTATTAGTATCCAATAGGCATTGATTGATCATGAAACTCGAAATTCACTAGGCTTTGAGTAAACATGTAATAAGAAACAACTATGTATTGAGTTAATAAACTAACATCAATGAGGTATCATCATATCCCTACATTGTTCTTGGGTCCATCAGCCTCATGACTATAATTCATGTGCACGCCCACTCTATTGGAAAATTATGTCACAATGATCTTCTTAATATTTGTAATAATAAAAATACCTCAAAAGGGATGGTGAATTTCATAATAGGGTAGATCATACAAATAATAAATAAAATAAATTCATGAGAAAGTGGATGAAAAATACCACAAATGTGATCAAAATATTGTTAGGACCAAGTTGTGGTTTGGTCATATTTGTTGTCAATAGATGGTGTATGTTTGAAGTTTAGAAAATGTAGAGTTTTGGATTCCAAACATTTTCCATCAGACTGACTGGGATGATGTACTGGACATATGTAATCAGATTCTAAATCAAAAAGAAACATGGTTCTACACACAAAACTCTATACCCAGATGATCAGATATAGTTTCCAATAAAATAAAATTAGATGATGCCTTGCTGATTGTCAAAATTTTAAAAATCATGAAGATGTCATGATACCCATATGTGAGAGGAGAAGTAAAAAAGAAAAGTAAGTTTACTGAGTTTTAAAAAAGTGTTCTGAATGTTGCTCATAAATCCAAGGAACATCTGACCTATGAATTTTCAAAAACTCTGGTCATTGGAATTTCAAGAGTTTGATAGAATTACATAAGACATGATCAGATCAATTAATTAGTGTAAGATATCTACTAATCCATCATCTTGCATGATTTACTAAATTCACCATTCCAAAGGATCAATCATTATTTTTTATATATTTCAAGAAGAAGTCACTACGGAAAGAAATCCACTAGACATAGTATCCCACTGATCTATTGGATAGGATCCTGACATCGATTCATTTTAAAAAAATTTGTTATAATTAAAGAATCAGATTTATACTTCTATCAGAGGAAGACCAGAGTTATTACATTGTTGGGAAGGATGAATAAAACGAACCCTTGGCACCAATGCAATGGATGGGAATAGATATTGATCCAATGATGTGACTTAGATAACAATCCATCGGATAGGAAGCAGGCATTGGTTCCTTAGACGATGTTGGGAATCGATAAAACATTAGGTTTGGAACACTGTATATACCAAATTTGATAACACTGATTTATTTAACAAATCATAGGAAAAGGGGGATTTTATCTTTGTAATCAAGATCATTAAATCAGTCTTAAAAAAGTTTTGAAGTTGTTTCATTATTGATTTAAGATAAAAGGATGGATAATTTTAAAAGGTGAAGATATGCTCTATCCGATGATATTTTCATAAGAAATTCCATCAGATAAATTTTTGGTAAGAAATTCAAGCAGACTTAGACTAAGTTGGAATCATGAATTATAGTCATATGGAAAAGAATAATAAAATCCAACTAATCAGATTGAATTATTGTTTGTAAATTCAATGAATTCTTAATTTCTGTAAAGATTCAAGAATATACACAAATAAGTTATAAGTATTGATAAGTGTTGACAACATCAAAGATGAAGACCCAAATAAATATGAAATTTGGAGATATCTGAATTTTTTTGAGCTGGAAGAGGAATTGGTTTGTCTATCTTTTATTTTCTTAGATGCTTATAAATAAATAGCATAACACATTCGTACTTGCAACTATTTATTTACACTAAAGCCGAAGCTCTAAAATTTTTGGGATAGTTATTGATATTCCCACCCAATTTTTTTAGGATCAATTCGAGGAGTATCCATCGAGGTTTTATCCAATTAGAGCAAGTCCATCATAGTAAGTCCCATCAGAATGAGTCCAATAGAATTAATTCCAATCAATAAAACACCATCGAAGTGAGATTCTCCAGAGTGAGTTATACTGGGACCGGATCCATCATAGAGAATTCCATAAGATAGAGTTCTATTAAACAAATAAGTGTTGAGTTAGTGATTTGTTTCTTTAAAATTAGTGTAGGAAGATCATAAGACGAATAGAATGGAGGCCAATCAGATAGTGGCCATCAAATAGTGGTTACTAGACTTAAGCTGATCAAACTGACTTTTTCTGAGTATGATTTTTATACAGAATTTGGTAATGATTGAGTGCATTCACAATTGTTGAGTATCTAGAGTAATTTTTATGAAAAAAACGTTCTTAGGAGAATTTTTTATGTTCTTGAATATTTTACACATATGAAATTGATTTATCTTACTTGTAGATTAAGTGAAATTCTTTCTAAAGTAGATAATTAAAGAAGAATGAAATTGAATCTTAAAACTAAAAATCATTACCAGTTAATAAAAAGGCTATGTTTATTTTTGGGGTGTATAACAAGTAGTGGAAAAGTGGATATGTAAAGGATAGTTGGGGGTATAACCAACAATAATAGAAAAGTTTCTACAGGCATTGTAAAATTGTTTTCTACTTCTGCCTTTGTATTCTAGAAAGAATTTATTTAAAGGAATCCTTGTTGGTGGGAGTATAAAACCTAGAAGGGGGTCAGTATTTTTACTAAAACTTTTAAATATTTATTGTTGATCCATATTTATATTTTATTCATATGAAAGGGGAGGTTATGATATATTTTTTGAGTGGATTGTTACTCTAGAAAGTTTAACATGTTAAGAAATTATACTAAATTAGTTATGAAACATTCTTATAAAATAAAAATAAACCACTAATTTCCCCCACCTCTCAGTGTTCACAATCTTTCTTAGGATAAAAAATTGATATCAAAAAAATGTTCCCTTTAAAATATCCATCTTTGAGACTTGATAATTTTAATATAGTAGAAAATATGGGTGTTTCTGTTTTTTATAGAAAGAACTATCATAATCGGATGAATATAATGTTACCATATCTTCTTTCCCTTTTCCATAGAGATATAGATACATCAATAGTGGGATTTCATCATATTGATGAAGATATTATGATGGCTATCAATAATAAGAGTTTATAAGCTATTGTAAAATATTAGAATTCTTTTTTGATAGATCTTTCTGATACTTTTTATGTAAATATTATTAGGTTTCCAATGGTTAAGAAAATGTGAGATAAGTTGAGAAGTACCTAAGAAAGAAATAAGAAAGTTATGGAAGAAAAGTTCCAAATATAGAGAAGTAGATTTTAAGATATAAAAATGGATAAAGATGAATTTATTGATGCATACATTAAAAAATTAAATGAGACTGTAAGTCAAATTAGAAATTTTTTGTAAGAAGCTGGAATATTCTATAATTATCAAGAAAATTATGAGAAGCTTTCTTGGAAGATGTTATGCTGCTTTATTAGCTTTAGAAGATCATGAATTTCTATCTTTATATGCAATTAAAAGCATCTATATGGAATATGAAATGATAAAGAATCATATTTTCAATAAAAACGAGGACATGGAAATCACCTTAAAAAGAATAGTTAGAAGGTAAAATCAAAGAAAAATATGTTGAATAATAATTATGTGATTTGGTGGTAGGAGAAGAAGATGAAGTTTTCAATATAATTGTCTCCATACTTTCTAAGATATAAAATAAGGGGAAATGGAAAATTAAAACTCTTAAATGATAGAGTTGTGAATGGAAAGTTCATTTTTCACATAATTGCCCTAGTAAGAATGTTGAAGAATGTTATTTTGAAGAATATGATAAGCATTATCCTAAATAATAGTGGAATAAACATAAGTAAATAATTAATTATTATTTAAGAAGAAAAGTTATCCAAGAAGAGGAAAGAATAATAATTTCAAATCCAATGATGAATCTAATCATCAACTCAACTTCATTAATCAAGTTATAAATGGAAGTAGTTCTTTAGACAGTGATGGTGATAGTAAAGTTATTACAAAAATAAAGTGTATTCTTAATTTTATTTTTCAGAAAAATCACTTGAATAAAATTCTCAAATCAAGAAAAAAAGAATGAAATTGAAGACGGATGTTGAAGGCATAGATTTTGATAATGGTGATCAAATGAGGAAATAATAAACCAATATCATGTTTAGTAGAGCATATAAAGTGAATATTGGTGAGCTCAAAAGAAATATGAAAATTTATAAAGAAAAATTATCTAGAAATTGTAATATCAAAATGATAGAATCTGCACTCATTGAAATAATTAATAAGAATAAATTAAATTTAAATGAATCCGATAAGAAGATATATGGTCTGAAAAATATTTGTTTTGAGAAATAAAAATAGTTTTTAAAAATGAAATAAATGTTTCTTACAACATAAAGTGAGATAACAAATATGAGAGAAAAATTCACCAATGAAGTTTATTTTAAAGGTGAAGCTTCTAAAGAAGGTGAAAAGAAAGGTTTATAAAAGAATTTTAGTGAGATTTTTTTTTTCAAAAATAAGAAATGAGTTCTTTAAAAAGTTATCCTCTTGAGTAAAGTGTTCTATGATTTATGTTGAAAAAAACAAAAAAATCCTAAGAAACTTTTAAACCAATATGAAAGACCAATATTCATAGGTCACTATTGGTGTTGTGGATTATTAGGACATAGATATTATTTATGTTGGAATAAAATGTCACTACTAATAAAAAGGTGTGAATAAACGAGGAGTTATGATTAGTATAGAAGATCAAATGTTCTTAATTAATGTGGGGAAATGAAAAAGGAAACTCATAAGATAAATAATGTTTAAGCCTCAAAAAATAAATATAATAAGATGAAGAATTTTAAATATGTTAAGAATATTAAGTAAAGTCAAAAATTTGAGTCTGTAATGAATGAGTGCTTGGTTATTTGGCCAGAGAAAGTTTCCATTGAAAAAAAGATAGATGAAGCACAAAAATCCATTGAAGAAAAGGGGAATAAAAATGTTTCTAAAATGAGATAAAAGTTGATAAAAAAATAATAGCCAATTTTGATTTGAGGATTGATAAAATATGCAAGATATGTGAGAAAGAATGGAATTCTACTAAAATATTTCTCACAATCTTTACAGAAAATGAAGAATTCATGAAATATTGGTTACAATAAAACTATAAAAAAATGCCACTAAAGTTGTAAAGCAGTTTACATCCTAATTAGAAGATTCTAAATATCTGTAGAAAATTTTTACAAAACCCATTAATGATAAACTGAAGGAATAAAACACATCCTATTAAAATTATAAGAAGAAGAGGTATCCAATACTGAGAGAGGAGTCTCAGTCATAATTTTACTTCTGAGAAACTCCACATTTTCCTCCTTATTTCCTAAAATATTTTTTAGGAAATAAGAGAAAAATTAATAAAAAAATATCATCCAATTTTGATTTGAAGATTGTTAAAATATGAAATATATGTGAGAAAGAAGGGAATGCTACTAAAATATGTCTCACTATCTTTACAGAACATGAAGAATTCATGAAAAAGTGGTTACAAACACACAATAACAAAGATTTCACTAAATTTGGAAAGAAGTTTACATCCTCATTAGAAGATTCTAAAGATGGGTAGAAACATTTAAAAAACCTAAGAATGATGAACTGAAGGAAGAAAACACATCCTATTAAAAGTACAAGAAAGAAGTATCCAATACCGAGAGAGGAGTCTCTGTCATAATTTTACATCTAAGAAACTCCTCATATTACTCCTTATTTACTAAAATATTTCTTATATTTGTAGTAACGTGGAGGTAATTAAAAGAGTATAATCAAGGAAACTAAAAACTGATTCACTTAAGTTTCTTGTAAAACGAGGTAATAAGGTTAAAAAATAAGAGTTTATGGGAATTTTTTTTATACACCTAAAAATTATGATAATATTTTTGAGGTGGGTACAAGTTATTTGCATCTAAATGAAATTTTCTCATATTTCCTGAAAAATGAGAACATGGGAATGAGTATAAGAAAAGTATAACATGAATGTTTTGTAATATAAAACATTGATAACATTAATTAAACATTTCTTTTTTTATATAGGGTTATCCCATGTAAAATTAGATATACTTATTTAAAGTGTCTTTTTTAAGATGCTCAAGTGATATAAAATAAATCTAAAAAAATATTTCAAGTTTAAGTGGGCTAAGAATGATGAGAGGCCCCTTTTAAATTGATATTAAATAGGGGGAGAAGTAATGTTGGGGAGAACAAAAAATAGGGAATCATTTATTTTTGAGTTCTCTTTTGGAAATTATTGTGTGGATTTTAAGGGGATATCACATAGAGAAGACTTGAGTATTGACAAAAAAAATACAAAGAGTGATATTGTAATAACCAAGTTGTGTTTTTGTTATGTTATTTTCTAATAGATGTTATATGATTGAATTTGAGAAAATTTAGAGTTTTTTTTTCTAGACACATTCAATCAGACTGGCCAAGAAGATTCACCAGACGTAGGGTATTTGATAAAAAATAAAATGGAAACTTTTTTTGGTCATAGAACTCTGGACCTAGATGATCAGACATAGTTTCCAATCCAAGAAAATATGATGATGCTTTTTTGAGTGTTTAATGTTTCATAAATATTGAAGAAATCATGATACATATAGTTGATAGAAGAAAGAAAGAAAATTGAGTTTCAAGTGTTTCAAAAAAGTGTTCCAGACATAGCTCGTCAGACTAAGGAGCATCAAATCTAATATTTTTTAAAAACACAATAAATTGTAATTTTATGAGATCAATGGACTTACATAAATCCTGATCCAGTCAATACCTCGATGTGATATATCTACTATTCCATTAGACTATCAGATTCATATAACGAACCATTATAGAGGATCAATCATCAGTTCCATAGAATTTACAAGAATAATTTTCTATAAACACTGGTACATTAGAAATTGTATGCCACTAATCCGATATAGTGTATTCTGACATGGATATATTTTAAAAATTGTTGGTATCATTAAAGTATTGAAAACAAAGTTCTATCATAGGTAGATCATAGTTGTTAATTATTGTGAAGGATGAATAAAATGATCCCCTAACACTGATACAAAAGATGGGAAACCAAGATTGATCCAATAGTGTGGCTTAGATGTTGATCCATCAGATAGGAATCCAGAAAAAGTTCATTAGACGGTGTTTGATACCAATAAAAAATCAGGTGCATAACACTATATGGAATAGAGTTAATAACACTAATTTATTTACCTAAGCATCGGAATAGGTGGATTTCATATTTGTAATCATAATCATTCAATCGATCTGATCAAAAGTTTAAAATTCGTTTCATTATCGAGTTAACAAAAAAAGATGTAGAATTTGAAATGGTCGATATGCATTCCATCAGAAGATATTTTCATAATCAAGTCTGTCTGATACGTTCTATGTAATAAATTCCATGAGACTAATACTATGGAAGATACATAAATTAGAGCCACAAAACAAATAAATATCATAATTAGCTAAACAGACTGAAGAATTGTTTTTAAATTCAATGAATTTTGATTTTTTGAGAAGATTCAAGAAGATTTGAGAAGCTCTTAGATGTATTGAAAATTGTTCAAGAAGTCAAAGATGAAGACCCAAATCAATATAAAATTCAGATATATATGGATTTTGTTGATCAGGAAGTGGAATTTGTTTTCCAATCTTTTAATTTATAGGAGTAATATAAATGGAAATAACAATACATCCATTCTTGAAACTATTAACTTAAACTTAATCTAAATCTCTAAAGTTTGTGGTACATGTATTTAGATTCTAACCCAATTTTTTTTAGGTTAAAGATGAGGAAGATCGATCAGGATTTTATCTAATAAGAATGAGTGTATTATAGTATGTTCCATCATAATGATTCCATCAGAGTGAGTTACATAAAAGAAACAACTATTAGAGTGAGATTCATTGGAGTGAGTTCTACAGGGGCTAGATCCTTTGGATTGAAATCCATCAGATGGAGTTTGATCATATGAAGAAGTAGTGAGTTACTGATTGAGTTAATAATCAATTAGATCATCAAGAGAATAAGTATAATAGGATGAAGGCCAATTAAATAGATACCATATAATAGAGGATATCATGAATAGTCTAATCAGAATGAATTTTTTAAAGTATATTTTTTTGAGAAAATTCTGGAAATATTTTTCAAATTTATATTTTTTGAAGATCTAGAGGAAGTTTCAAGACCAAAAGGTTATTAAGAGATTTTTTGAAGTTCTTACAGATTTTAAACAGGTTATGTTGATCCATATTACTTATGGATTAAGTGAAATACTTTATAAAGTGGATAAGAAAAGAAGAAGGAATGTGAAGTTTGTAATTGAGGATCCTTAATAGTTTCAAAAAAGGATTTGTTGTTTGTTAGGGTGTATAAACAGCATTAGAAAAGTGGATATGTAAAGGATATTTTGGTTGTATAACCAAATATAGTAGAAAATGTGCTATTAAGATTAAGTAATTCTTTTCCTCTTCTTCCATTTTATTTTGGAAAGAAGTTAGTGAAAAGAATTAATGTTGGTGGGACTATACAATATGAAAAGGAGTGTGTCATTGTACTGAACCATTTAAACATAATATGATGATCTATATATATAAATTTGTTTCATATGAATGGTGAATTTGAGATATATTTATTGAGCGTATCGTTACTCTAAAAAAATTTAGAGGTTAATAACGTATACCTAAGTAGTTAATAAACTCTATTATGTAAGAAAAAGGAACCACACATTCATCCCTCACTCTTTGTTGTCTCGATCCTTCCTGGGAACAACACATCTAACCTGGAAAAATAATATTCAAGAATACTTATGGAAACAAGTATCATAAATGGGTCTCATGGTTATACATGCACCCATAAGTAATCATAATCATGAACTATCATCAAAGTATGCTAACATAAAAATAATACGAAGAAAACATGTGCATACAAGATCCCCAAATGGAAGGGAACATCATACTTCATGGTTATTTATAAAGAACTATATGGTTAATCAATGTATTGAACCCAAAATAACATATCAACCCTATAGTGAAAAATATCACCTTTAGATTATTTCTAACATGGTTCCTGATCTTCATGAGGGAGTTTTAGAAAATAGTGTCAAGGATATTCCATGTCAAGAAGTGTGGTTCTAGAATCTAATACCTCATAAAGTCTGTCTATGGAACTAATTACATGGTATATTGAAAGAGAGTATTCCAATCATTAGAACCATTTTTAATCAATGAATGTATCATGAATTCCACATATATTATCGAATATAACATTGGTTCATGCCAAAAAATATTGATCCATCATCAATCTATCAAACAAAAAGTGATTCAAGATGTGAATCAAGAATAATAGAATCTTAGTATGATTGATCTATGAAAAATTACCTATAAGTATCCACCACTTAATAGGAATTTATCTTAGATCAAAAGGTATGTCATTGATGCATCGAAAATACAATAAATATTGCAGGGATTCATGAATCAATAATTTTTAGTGAATTGGAACTCATAGATTGGGCATTGACATGCTAGATCTTTGAATGTTCTCAAGAGAGTGGGAGTAAATCAAGAAAGAACATGAATAATGGATTGTTTGACATCACATACCACAATTATAGATCTTCAACCCACTTGGATTTATATAAATCTAGATTTTTATGAGATGAATTCATTTTGAAAGTTCATAGGAGCCTTATAAATTAGAAAAATTCATATATAAGGAATAACATGTCAAAATGTACTATAAATGTTCATTGAGGAGGAAATTAGATGATTAATTACACGTGTTCACTATTTGGACACATGTTTTGACCAACTGTATGCCAACCATGCACCCTTTTTGGGATTTTGGACAAGACAAATTGTTTTGGTGAAAATTTTGTTAAACCATGCACTGATCATTCCATTGGATACTAGATATTTTCATACATATTTCTAATTAAGGACACATGGTTTTTCTAAGGGTGTTCCACCCCTTTTACATATGCATCTTGTTACATGGTTTCATGGAGAAACTATACAATTTTTCAAATCATTATTAAACCATTCACCCTTTAAAATTCCTCTAAAAATATCTAAAACCATCTGAAACCCCTAAAATATGGGCCAAACAATTCATAACTCAAAAACATATTATTAAAGGATAAAATTAAATCCTAATGAACTAGAAAAATAAAATTCAATTACATTTTCTCCATTTAAATACTTATCATATTCAATAAGAGTCTTTAGAAATTATTCTAGAATAAATCAGTCCACTAAACCTCACACTCCCACAGATCCTCTTATATCCATACATGCTACCATAGAATCTGGATATGTTTTTCTATATTTCCTCATTTGACTTTATTGTTTTTTACACAATCTAAGCTTGTCATTTCATGTATGATGTTTCAAGCTCTGACTTAACATCATTATAGTCTATGTCATGTGTGAGATTATAATGTACCTCTAAGGTCGAGAGATGTGAAACATGTTGATAATTTATCAGTAGCATGAAGGATGATCCTTATTGTACCTTATTGACCGAGTATGTTTTATGATCTTTAAGGGTCCAACATAAAATGGTTTTAGATTCTCTTAATTCCCCAAATGGTGGTGGCCTTACTGAGGAGTCACTCTTAAGAAAATATTGTCAACTATAAAAAAATCCACAGGTATCCACCTATGGTTGGAAAAAGGTCTCTATCAGTTTAGATATGTGATCAACCTTTTCTGAATCAATATCACTCTCTCAGATGTCTATTATATCATACTGGGGCCCAAAATTGTTCCCTCACTAGCATCAATCTAACAAAGAGGTGAATAATATATACAACCATAAAGATCCACATAAGTTGATATATGAATCCAATCATAGTAACTATTGTTGAGTATATTGAAATATAAGACACAAGCTTTATGTATTTCCTCCAATAAATAAATCTACTCTTATTGTTTGTCTATCGAGGTATGGTACACAATTCTTAGTCTCAGATGAAACCCTAAGGCCTTCTATAGGCCATTTCAAAACCACAATGAAAAAAATGTTTCTTCGTTAGATAAAATTTAAAATGGAACTCAATGGATTCATACTATCTCCTAGACATACAATTTCCCCACACTATTATAGCATGATCCTCATTAATTGATAAGAAATGATAAAATTTCATTAACCAACTGAAAATCACCCAAAAAATGTCAAATATCCTCAATGTCCCAGGAAACCCCATCACAAAGTCCATCATGACATCATCCCACTTCTACACAAGGATAGGAAGTGGCTAGAATAGTGCACTAGGATACTGGTGCATGAAATTTATCCTCTATTATGTATGACATCATGAAATTACACTACAAATAAATCTAATTAGCGATGTTTTTTTACATTAGAGACATTTTAAAACATTGCTAATTCACCTAACAAAAATTCTAGAAAACGTCTCTAAATGAGGTGTCGTTAATTTAGTGGCGTTTATAAGTGTATCCAATTTAGGAATGTCTTAAAATTCCCCTATTTCATGATGATTATAAACATCACTAAATTAGTAATGCCTTAAAATGTTACTAATTAGTGACTCCTCATTTACTAATGTATTATAGAAGAATCAGTAAATAAACATTGAAAAGTTAACAAAATTTTAAAACATCATTATTTAACGACACCTCATTTACCAATGTTTTCTAGAAACATCGATAATTGACACCTCAATTACCAATGTTTCTAGAAAACATTTGTAATTTTTTTATTTTATTTTTTCAAATGAATTAAAATGTATATGTACATATATATATATATATATTTGAAATGTCTAATAAAACCACCTCACCCTTAGTGTCCTAGGACATCTGTAGGAATTTTCAAAACCATAATGAGAAAAATGTTTCTCTATAAGATAAAATTATCAAGGGACTTTAATGGATGCATATTATCTCATATACATACAATTTCCACATCTCGTCTACTCCATGAGTCTCATGAATTAGTAAAAAAATGATAATATTTCATTAAACAATTGATAATAACCCATGTAATTTCAAATCTCCTCGATGTCCTGGGAAACCCCATCACAAATTCCATCATGACATATTCCCACATCCACATGAGCAAACATAGTGGCTAGAGTAGTCTACCAGAATAGTGGTGTTCGACATTTATCCTCTAGCAGGTATGTCATCCTGAAATGAATCTACCTATGTCACTCTACATCCTAGGTTACTAGAACTGTAATAGCCTGATTTTTATTTTGAGGTAAGAACATATTAATGTTTAGTTTTATTATTTTTTATGCATATAAAAGTTTCTAAGAGTTTATGGAAGGGTTCGGGATCATCTGGAGCTCGTTTGGATCCTCTAGCTCCAAATTGTGGAGAAGTTGTGGGAGGCGCATGATTGGTACATGGTTATTAATAACCATATGACTCAATCATATGCACCATATATAAGGGAGAAAATTTTTAATAACCATTAGAGGGAGGACTCATGGACCTGAATATTTTATAGACCTATTATAGAGGTCAACCACATGGGTTGTCCCTAGTTTGGAAAACTGTGCAACTCACCCACACCCTTACTGCCTCTTAGTAATTAACCTGACATGGTTGGAGAATAGTTTGTCCAATATATGTGGGATATCCATGTGAAAGTTTCCCATGGATAGTGACTGTCGCACAAATAGAACAAGGTTTGGAAAATCATAAATCCAAACCATAAAACCTCATATTAAACTTATTTCTTTTCCTGAAACCCTTATAAATTAAACCCTATTTGACCTCCTCCTCACAATATGCATTGCCTCCTCCTTATTTGATTAATACATACCTACAAGATTGTATTTAAGGTTTATTCCTTATATTAAATTGAAATCAAGTTCTATCTTTAATTTTGGATCACCACAGGTAATAGATTCAATCCTTTAAATTCTTTTATTGCTTTATCTTTCCGTCCACGGTTATATTTTGGTGTGAGATAGTATTCACTATATTTTTGATATTTTTATATTCCTCTATTTTCTTCTGACTCAGACCAAAATGAAAGATGATAATATATGGGTTCTCCTCTTCCTCCATATAGTGGGTGGTATATGAATTTTCCCTCCATTCTTATCTATTTATAATTATCCCCATTGTGCCATGCATTGGTTTTACCCTCATATTTCACATAAAATAAAGTATCCTTAAATTAGATGCTTAATTTGAAATATAAAAACCATTTTATATCGTCTTATTATTTTAGGAGGTCTATAACCCCATCTTAAGACACCCCTTTGGTGTTCCATAAATATGACTATATCCCCCTTTACCTTTTTATTAACAAAAAAACCATTGGTGAGTTTGGTTCATCTTCCTCACGTTATTTTATTAATTTACATGTATTAATTGATATTTATGTTTTTGAAAGCATGTTTAGTTATAATATTATTAATTTGAAATAAAATGATTAATGGTGTGACCTCATATATAGCCATTTTTCATTATTCAATGAAAATGTAATGACTTGAATTATTTAAAGTGAATGAATATGCATGGTTATCACATTTCCTTGGTTATATCATTAAACAAAAGATTCATATTGATAATATAAAACATTTTTATTATAGAAGTGTTTATCCTTGAGCCAGCCTTGGATTTATGAGAGAATACCTTGAGCACTCAAAGGAAGGCACCCAGATTCGTTGGATCAGTTCCCAAGAGATATACCCACATTGGAATTTTTTTAGTGTATTATTTATACATTAATTACTTAGTATAGTACCAATGATTCACCAGAATATTTACATGATATTTATAATGATTTAGATACATTCCTTGGATTCAATTAATGTATTCATATATGAGGCACCTTGGATTCTTCCCCTAGCCCCTTGTAATTATTAGTTTGAGATTTAATATGTACATTCTCCATGAAAACTGTTAGAAACTTTTCTAGTGAAATGCCTTGGGTGCACCCCTAAGATAACACCCAGACCCCTAATCTAGGTTATATGATTAATTTTTTGTGAGATGGCCCGACCTTCTAATGTCAAGGATATCTTGTTTCCTCTTGGATCCTGCATTATTATTATTATTACTTAGACTCCATTGTTTAACATTGGGTCTTATTTTTTGATGTCATAAATTGTTTCACATTAGTTGTACATTCTAGACCCTAACCTCTTGCAGGTAATTTGTTTAGACACTACTGACATGAGCCAAAAATGTATATTTAGCTGGGAATCCCATGATATTTCTGATCCTAACATGATTATTACTTAATAGATGTTTTATTTTATGATCTATATATTTGAAAACTAATTATTTTTTATTGAAAAACTGTATTTTTATATATTCCATTTTTGGTGGACTACTGATTATTCCACACCCTGTTCGGACTGCTGATTGGTACCAAGAAAAACTACATGGTTGTAGGTAAGGAAAATTGTAAGGACCCATTCATTGATGCTTGTTTTTTTTATAGCATGGGATCTTAGGGGAGTGTGACCAATCATTGGTTCATGATTCTATCTAATAGATCGTTTTTTAATTTTTATTCATTTTTATTACATGTATGTATATATTTCTACTTTTTATAGCTCCATGATATAATCAAAATTGTGTATATGGTGACACTTTTGGCTGGATGTATTATTACTGTCTAGATTATCTACATTCATTTCTATATTTTTTATTTTAGGGTTCGAATATTTATTCACTATATCACCACTATACTAATCTGATCCTAAGGGTATCATCTACCCACTATAACATCACAGACCCTTGCATCTACTCAACACCCCTAGCATAGGGGGTGGAATTCTTAAGGCCATATTACTGAAAGACTTCAGTTACTCATGAGTCAACCAGGTTTGAGAGAAAAATATTTTTATCAAAGCCTCTCTTTTCATTTTGTATTATTGTTTGGGTTATTAGATAGGATACTAGGATGTGTCATAATGTGGTAATGAACCTACACCTGGGAGTAGATAACCCTTGTATAGGGGGAATCCAGATTTCCTATGATGGAGATTTTTGTTATAGATTATGTTTGTTGTGGTTATATTGATTACATGATTGGGATATGAAGATGGATTGTGTATTTTAAAATTATTGTGGAATTTATTTCATCCCTTGGCCCGATATGGAATGGAGGTAGTGTATCAGGCATCATTATAGTCATATGAGGATTTATATGTCATGCATTATTCCATTCTACATTTAATTAATACATGCATTCTCTATTTCATGTTCCTTGTGCCTTAGTAGTTATATTTTAGGTTTTACTATTGTTTCTTATAGTGATAAAATAATGGGAATAATTAATGTTTTTATATTAAACTAAGTGATTTTTCCCATATAGCTTGAAGATAGAACCTTAATTCAGCACTTATAGCATGTTTGATCCATAGACCATTGGTCAAAAAATATGAAATGTTATTTTGTTTCAATTAAATTTATGCCAATTGAAATTTAATGTGTGCATTTGCCTCTATAAATTTGGAATGGTGAATAATGAAATTGAACAATCATAAAATCCTGGTTGCTGTTACATGAAACATTAGTTGAAATTTATAAAGCGTGGCAATTTATAACGTGGTAATGATATTTTGATCTTACTAGACCTTGATATTTATATATAAATATGGATACACATAAAGAAATATTTAATAATTGGAGACTTCTAAATTTAAATATAAATGGATTCTATTAAATAGTGAGGTCAATTGAAACTTATAGGGTGTTTTCCTCTATAACTTTCAATTGGATCACTATACACTAGAACCCATAATATAAAGAGAGAACTTGAAATAAAACCAAACATAGTTGTGGGAAGTAGGAAATATCTCTATCATTTAATCTCGATCTTATATGATGCCCAGACCTAGTCTTATGAGAAAACAGAGGTGTATGATTCTTATATATGAAGTCTTGTACATGTCCTGGTCTTATATTTGAAAATTCTATAATTTTTAGATATTATCTGAAGTTTGTGCATATAATTGTTAGATCTATTCAACCATGAAATTTTCAAGTCGATTTCTAGGAATGTGATGATTACCATGTTCCTAATGTGGTGGGTCCTAACACACTGGTAGCACCACCTGTGGTACATCTAGTTATACTCGACAAGGGTGTTGATACCATGTTTTTAGAGAGTTTACTACTATTTATACAGACTATTAAGGGAGATCCGTGACCTTCCCTGATTATTGTAGAGTTGATGTGAGAGTTTCAACAGAAGAATATGCCCACATTTTTGGGGGGTCGTGGTCTAGAAGTTTTTGATGCAGGTATAGGGGATATGTTTTCCATAATTGAGCATCTAGATATTCCTCCCTAGATGAGGGTAAATATTTACTATTATATGATTCATTTTTCTTTTAATAATTTGTGGTATATCATCAATTAGGCAAATCATCTTTAGGATATGGTTTGGACAGATTTCGTGGAAACCTTCTATGAATATTTATTTCTGGAGATGTTGTGAGTTGATAGATCTATGGAATTACTATACCTGGGGAAATTATCCCTATTAGTTATTGATTATTCATATCACTTTATAGATATTCTGTGTTTTTCACATTAACAGTAGATGATATTTCTAGAGAGAGACTCTTTGAGAATGGGATCAGATATAAAATCTGGTCTCTAGTAAATGTTTTTCTGTTGAATATTTTCTTAGTAATTGTTATCCAAGCCCTTATAACTGAAAAAAACTTGAGGGAAGATGATCGTAAAGGTAATTAAGGGTTAGTTCTGAGTTAAGATAGTAGTTTTTCTAGTGGCATGAAATGTTTTCTGTAGGGTTCATGATAGATTAGCAAAATTAGATTGTCCACATCGATATTTCTGTTATATGCCATCAGTATGAGATATATGGTCCTGAAAAGACTTGGTACAACCAATAACAAGTGGAGTGACGAGTTCATGGAAGAATGGACAATATTTAAAGGTTTTTTCATACCGTCCCATCCGTTCTAAATTGGAGAGAATCCTTTCTAGCTCCACTTTTTGGAGTAGGATTTGTAACTCTATGGAAGGCCAGAAGCTAGACTACCCCTAGCCATATAAGCCAAGTATGTTGACATGGTTGACGAGACTATACTCACGATTCACATCATAAACTGATTGGACCTACTCTGGGTAGTAAGGCGGCATCTAAGGTACATGGATCAAGATAGATATATGCAGTACATCCTATTCCTGAGGGGAAATGTTTTGGGTCATCTATAGTATGAGGTATGATTTGGTAGCCTCTACTTTACTATCTACTCTTTTTTATATAGGAGCTTCACATTATTTTATCTCTATGAATATCGTGTAAGACTTAGGCTCAACATTCTGTATTTATTTGGCATAATGATAGGTAATACATTGTTAGGAATTAAAATAGAGAGTTTATTTTAGTGCAACAAATACCCCCATGAGGTAGACATTATCATTTATTATGGTACCTCTTCATTATCGAGATGATGAGATTGAATTTGATTCATAGGATGTAATAGTTGGTCCCCTATAATGATTATGTGGAATTATATCAATGAAAGTTATTAATTACATCACTATAGAGAAGTAACTATATTCACAACGGTTAATTGGATATCTAAGAAAGTAGAGTTGTACTAGAGTATCATGGGTAAGGAAGTGTGGCAACCCAGATCACTGTCATATATATGGATTGTCAAGAAATACATTAAGATAAATTTATTTTAGTAGTAGATCATTTTAGGTATTTTTTACCTGATAATTTTTTGAGACTTCATTCAAAGAGAGAGTTAGAGTTAAAAACCGATCTAGTGCTATGAGTTGGACCATTATGCATTCCTCCAGAAAATACGAATACTAATGAGTTGATGGAGCTCAATAGGTAGTTATAGGACTTTAAATCTAATGTTTTATATGGACCAAAATTCACCATGGGGTTTACCAGTCGTTTTCGTCAATAAGGTAGAGAGTACCCTTAGGCATTGTGTAGATTTCCATTGGTTGAACTAGCTTACCATTAAGAATCGGTATTCACTGCCTCATATAGATAACCTCTTTGAATAACTCTCAAAAGTGAGGAATTTCTCAATGGTGCATTATGGTATTCGAACTGACGATGTAAAACATCTTGAGATCATGATTAATACACATATAGAGCACCAACTATTTACTAAACTCACCAAATTCCACTTTTGGATTAATAAGGTGCACATAATAAGTATAATAATTTCCATGTAAGGATTATATGATGACCTAGAGAAGGTTAGAGATATAGTTTTCTTGGAAAATCTCAATAATGTCACTCAAACATGATGTTGATATGGGTATCTAGATATTATAGGCACTTTATTCAAGACTTTTTCAAACATATTAGCACCTCTCATGGGCATGAAAATATGGGTGTTATGTTTTTATGGTATGATGAATGTGCGATATCCTTTAAAGAGATTAAATAGAGATTGAATTTAATGCAGAGATGCATTTTTCTAGATATAGGAATAAGCTATATAGTTTACTGTGATGCATCAGGAATTGGGCGAGGAGAAATTTTGATTCATGAAGATTGCGCTGTGGTGTACGAGTATCATCAATTAATACCACTTGATAGGAGTTAATTGATGTATAATATCAAGCTAGAATATTTATTCCATTCATGATGTTTTTGGGGGAATAAATTTCTAGGAGAGTGAATTATGGTATTTGTAGACCATAAAAGCCTCAAGTATATTTTCACAGAGCAAGAATTAAATCTATGGTTGATAAATTGGGTTGAACAACTGTCATCCTTCAATTTTGAGCTTGTCAATACATCTATGAAGGGTAATGTTATAATAAATTATTTGAGCTAGAGGACTCAGACACCTATAGTTTAGGAGGCCAGTAGTGAGTGGTATATGATGACCCTGTTCACTATGATGAACTTAGAGGTATAAGAGAATCATGGGTAGTCTATTCTTATAGATCCGGAAGTGACCTATTCACTTATAGATATATTAAATATGATACAACTATTGGATTTTGAGGATCTACTTCTATGTGAAGGTGATTCATGTAAGGAACCACCACCTGGTTGGATCACTGATGAGGATGGGGTCATGTGCATCCATATACATGGTTGGGTTCCTACAATGATCTAGGAGGAGTTAATGAGAGAGTTTCATGCTTCTAATTGGGTGGTAAACCCTGGGATTACAAAGATGTATCATGCTTTACATCAAAAATATAGGTGGCCTAGTTTGAAGAGGGAGATAGTTGATTTTATTACTTAGTGTTCCACCTATCAGTAGGTAAAGGTGGAACTCTAGTAGCCAGCTAGACTTTTATAGTCATTTACCATTCCTGAGTGAAAATGGGATAACTTCACCATATAAATTGTGACTAGATTATTAAGATCCCATTGAGATAATGATTTAGTTGGGGTCTTAATCAACAAGACCATTGATGTCTCTCAGTTTTTACCTATCAAGGATGACCATACTGTGGATGAGATTGGTAGGCTCTTTCTTTGAGATATTATATGACTTCATGGAGTTTTGTAGACTATTGTATCATTCAAGGACACTTTTTTCCCTTATTAGTTTTGTAATGGTTTGTCGAGGGTCTTAGTTACTGTGGTAGTTTTGAGTATAATATACCACCCTCAAACTGATAGGAAGTCGAGCAGATGATTCAAGTGTTAGAGGACATGATGAGATCATGTGCCCCTAACTTTAGTGGTTCTTGCAAAACATTATACCACCCTAAATGATTTATATTACAAAAAAATCTCTATGATAAAATTTAAATGGATATTTATGAGGCCCTTTATGGTAAGACATGTCGATCACCTCTATACTTGTTAGAGGTAGGGGAGGCAGGACTTCTTAGACCTCATATCATTTATGATACTTCAGAGTAGGTAAAACTAATCATAAAGTGAATATATATCACTCAGTATAAAAATAAGTGCTATTATGATCATAATCAACAACCTCTAGAGTTCGAGGTCGGGGATTGAGTGTTCTTAAAAGCATTGACTAGAATGGGGGTATCGACGGTTTTAGTGAAAAGTTAGTTTGTCACCTCGTTTACTTTGAACTATTAAGGCTTTGGAGATGGTTAGACCATTTTATTATTAAATAGAATTCCCTAATATATATATATCTGTGAACAATGTGTAACATACTTCAAAGCAATTCCATTAACATTCAAACATTTCTAACATCATTCATCCTGATGAGGTTGATTTGGAGGTGGATTCATCCTTTAACGAGTATTATATACACATCATGGATTGGATCATGAATTATCTCTGATTCAGGTTAGTTCCTTTAGTATCGATACTATGGAAGCACAATAGTGCATGAGATGAGACCTAGTAGTGATAGGTGGATGTACATGCCTAATGACTGAGCTTTTCTTAGATAGTGCTTTATTACCATCGGAAGGGAAACTCATGGATGTGTTGTCTTCTGTGAGGTAGGTTGTAACATCCCATTTTTTATTTTTAGGTACTAACTAGTTATTTTTTACTTTCAATCTTTGGTTTTACTTTTGAAAATGTTCCAAAGAGTTTAAAAAAGGGTTTAGAATCGTCGATGGCTTGTTTAGAGCCTAGAGCTCCTAATTTTGGGGAATTTGTATGAGATGCACAATTGAAACACAATTAGTAGTAATCATGTGGCTCAACCATGAATCCCATATATAAAGGTTTACAGTTTGAAAACAATGTCAGGGAGGCTTCACATTCATGTGAAAAAAATATATTGTTTATAGAGGCCACCCACAGATGGTGTTCACTATTTGGAACATTGTTCTCCTAGAACTCACCATTAGTGACACTTTGGCAGTGACCTCGTAGGGTTGGAGCATGGTTTTTCCAAACCATGTGGGATATCCATGTGATGGGTTCCAATAGATAGTGATTATCACATGGTTTATTCACTTTTTGGCCAATCATGTGGCCAAACCACAAGACCTCTTATTGTTGGGTGAATTCGCAATTTTTCCCTAACATCATTATAAATTAATATGTGTTTTTCCTCCTCTTCCCCATATATAGTGTCGCCTCCTACTTTGAGAGCTACATGAATCCAAGATAGTATTTGAGGTTTCTTCCATGTCTTTCGTATGAATCAAGTTTCTTCTATCATGTTGGATCGCTATCGGTAATTTATTTGATATATTACATTATTTTTTGGTTTATCGTTTCATGATTGGAGGTATATTTGTACGGGATAATATGGAATATTTTTTAGGGTATTTTTCTATTATTAAATTTTTTGTTCTGATTCATACCAAACCAAGGGTCGATACTGGGTGAGTGCTCTTCTATCTTCATATGGTTGGTGGTCAATGAATTTTCCCTTAAGTATCATCTATTTATAATTTTCATTGTTGTGTTGGGTGCTGGGTTTACCCACAATTTTCCCATGAAATCAATTTTGAAAAAATTAGTTGTATAATTTAAAATTTAAATTCACTTTTAGACCCTCTTATTATCATTAGAGGTCTATAGCCTCAACTGGATCCACCCCTAGGGTGTTCCACACATATACCTATATGCCCATTTACTTCAGTATTCATCAAAATACCCATTGGTGTGTTTGGTTCAACTTACACATGATATTTTATTAATTTACCTTGATAAATTACAAAATATTATTGGGAAAGAATGTTTATCATGTCACTTATTTATTTTAAATCAAAGTATTAATTGTGTGACCACTTATATAGACTTTTTTCATTATTGAATGGATATGAAAGTAATTGAATAATATAAAGTGAATGAATTGGCATGGTTATCACATGGACTTTGTTATCTCATTAAAATTAATATTCCTATTTCTAGTATGGACCTTTTTCTTGTTATATGTGTGATCAAACTTGATCCATCCATGGATTCCCAAGGTAATTCCTTAAGCACTCAGAGAACACCACCCCAATTCATTGGGATAGTTTCCAAGGTAGATACCCACATTAGAAATTGTTCAATGTATTATTTATACATTAATGATTCAATGTAGTATTGAAGATTCACATGACTCTCTAGATATTTAGAATTCCTCAGATACACTCCTTGGATTCAGTTGATGTATTCAGATATTATGTGCCTTGGATTCTTCCCACATGCCCCATTCATGCCTAGACTAAGATTTACTATGGAAATTATCCATGAACACAGTTAGTAAATTTTATGGTGGAAATCCTAGGGTGAACCCATTAGATTACACTTAGAATCCATATATAGGATTCATGGTTTATGTGTTGTGATCTGGATCGATCTTCAACAGACAAGGATGCCTTGTTTCTTCATAGATCCAACATTACTATTATTATGACTTAGATTCCCTAGTTTCTCCTTGGGTCCTATTTTATGATCACATAAACTATTACACCATGGTTAAACATGCTAGACCATAACATCTTGTAAGTCTATTATTCATACACTACTTGCATGATTTGAAGATGGTATGATTGGTCAGGAATCTTGTGAAGAGGTGAACCCAATGTGATTATTATTTCATAGATTCTTTCCTTTTATTATCTCTATATATGAACACTACTTATTTTATATTTAAAAATTTTATTTTTATAGAATTATTTGGTGGTGGAATACAAAGTATATCTCACACCATTTTTTGGCCGCTGATTGGTACTTGACATACTTCATGGATACAAGTAGGGAAAAGGGAAAGTTCCTGGTCATGAATGCTTGGTTATTTATTTTATGGGAGATTAGGATCGTGGGACTAATCCCTGGATCATGATGCTATCAGATATATAATTTTAGTATTTTTTATTTTTAATTACAAGTATGTTTTCATTACTTCCTTTTTGTATAGCTCCATGACATACTCATCATTTTGTTTATGGTTCCACTTTTAGCATTATATATTGTTATTTCCTAGATGATTTACACTCATTTATATGTTTTTAATTTTATTCATCCACAATTTATTTGTTATCTCAATGTTTTTCTAATTTGATCATCAGAGTATAAACTTCACACTGTACCATCATTGACCCTCACTATTAGTTGGAAGCCTATGGTATATGAGTAAGCGTTCTTAAGGCCATGTGACTGACCAAGTTCAGTTACATATGGGTAAACTGGGTTTGGGATGTTACAAGATCTTCCACTTAATGTAATGGTACATATTTTTCATACCAGTATGATCTACCCAATTTTAGTTATAGAAGTATCTCATAAGCTCTTCCCTGATGAAAGTAGATAGTAAAAATATCCCATGTTCAAGGATCATATCATCATATTCTAATGACCACCTGAGAATTGGGACACTACATGATAGATTTTCTCACATTACTAGAAAATTTGTTTCAGTCTTCTATATGGAATTAACTTGGTATAATGTGGATGACGTGACCACCAATGGGGAACATGTAATAGATTCCTACTCCTCAGAAGCATCTATCCTTCATTCCGAAAATATGATAATTAGGCACCACATTTCATTGAAGTTGATTCACCAAGCTCTTATATACCTACGTCTTATAACTAATAAAATCTTTAGTGGCATTACCTTTATCTAATGACTATGCTATATCAATGTTTAATGTATTTTGATAATATACAAATTCCCTCTTCATGAAATTCTAGTACCATTTTATGATGATATAATATGGGGTCTTGTGTTCTGTGTAGGTAATAAACATCTCACTAAAGAAATGGTGTCACAAATAATTCAAATAAAGACCATGACCACTAGATCAATTTCATGGGTATGATATTTTCTCTCATATTGGAATAGATTATGTGACCATTATGATATCATCCACTACCTCTACCTCAGTACTGGTTGCAAACACATTCCTGATGCATCACAATATATGGAATAATTGATCCCTAGCTTGGAAATATCCAACACTAGAGTTGTAGTCAACCTATTCTTAAGCTCAATAAATTCTTCTTAATACTATTCTTTCCATTGGAACATCACACCCTTATTTGTTAGCATGGTCATGGGTGATGATAAATAAGATAAGTCCTATATACACCATCAGTAGTATCCCACTATTCATTAAAAGATTTTGATCTCAAACTCATTCTGAGGATGTGTCTAGGACATCAGTTCCTCAACCTTATTTGATTCTTGGGATATAACTATCTAAAACAAAAAATAACCAATTAACATCACCTCCTAAAATAAAAAGTTACACTTTATAGGTTTTCATAAAGATGACTCTCTCAAAGTATACTTGGAACTATATCAAGATGTCTGACATGATTCTCTTGGGTCTTTAAGTACATGAGTATTTCTTCAATGAAAAACTTCATTAATGAGTCACGATATGGGTGTAACATATTGTTCATGAGATCCATGAACACCTCTAGTGTATATTTTTGTCTAAATAACATCACCATGTACTTGTATAGACCTTACCTACTCCAAATCACCATATTCATAATGCATCCTCCATAACCCACAACTAGTGATAGCTTGATGGATGATCAATCTTGGAGAACCACTAGTATCTACATAATTGATTGAAGAAAACATCGATCCTAAAAAATGATATCTACTCTTTATTGTAACCTGATTCAGTATTTGGTATTCTATCGAGAGTTGATGACTTTTATCCACCTTCTTGGTGATGATAATTGTCTCACCACATAGTGAAATACTTGGTCTAATAAAGACCTTATGCCCAATGTCCTTTATTTGTACCCTAATCCCATTCAAATATGTCCAATCCATATGATAATGGCATATCAAGATATACTACACACCTAGAATGAGATCTACCTTAATTTCAACCCCTCTATCATAGGAAGTCCTATGAAGTCATATGAAAAAACATCCTGATAGAGATCCAAAACTGGAAGGAAATATTATGGTTTTTCCACTAATTATGTTGAAATATCCAAGATAACCATATACATCATAATCATACCAAGATATATCAAGTCTATACCAACTACACCTACTCATAGATCCCATTATCAAGATGTCACGAACTTATCTCCATTTGGAAAAGAAAACAATACCCATCACCGATACCAATAAATGTGGGCTCGAACGTTGGTCAACTAGTCTATACTGATAATCAATAAAAATGTATTCATCTCAAAAATCATAAATTCCAAAAAAAATTAATAACTAAAAATGAAAATAGTACACTATAGACATCACTAACAGTGGTCCACCTCTATGCTCAATGATGTATTTATGTAAAGTAATTTAAAATAAAACATGGAATATAGGTCAAGTCTAGTAAAAACATGTTCATGTAGGAAAGAATGGGAATAATTTATATTAAATTAAGTGGTAGAAAATGTAGAAGTGATCAGGTTCATACGTTAAGCAGTAGATGGTCCCTCTCCACTATTTTATAGAGTTTGATACCATTTATAAACTCATCTTTTCTTATCTCTACAACTATTTCTAGGAGACCTATAACCTACCTAAGTCTTCATTAACTAATTTTGTTATTGAGGATCCATTATATTTCCCTAGGTCATAGATTAAATCTATTCTACATAGCTATCAATCATTAAATATATGAATTATAATTTATGGAGATCTTGTATCTTGAGACATGATCAAAACCTGTTCTATTTTTCATAACATAGATTTTGATAATGTTCGACCTTTACATAGTTCAAGAACTACATACCTCATTCCTCCATAGAATGTGATGATGAGCACCTTATTTTCTCTGGTTATCTATAAATTTCCTAGTATGAATTTCCTTCTTTCCCTTTCCTAATACTAGAATAATTACTAGAAATCCTACCGAATGTCGAGGGATGACCGGTTAGCTTCAATTATTATTCCTCGATAGTCGCCACATGGTCTACGATTTCCTCAAGGATGTCAATCATATCCTCAAATTCTTGAGGGACTCTAATTTTATTGATAGATGGAGGATACTAGTGATGAAAATCCCAATCATATTTGACCATATTCTTGAACTTCCACCACCTTGGACATGTATTAGAAGAAATACCCCTTACTAAAGTTGTCCTTCCAACTAAATCACTCAAGAAGGTGTGGGAGCATGCTCAACATTATTCTTCTACATGACTGGTTCTAGAACAAAAACATCCTCTTTTATGGGGAGTTCTAACCTACTCTAATACATAGTCTAGTCAAGAATCTCTAAGGAAACTTTTTCTCAAACATTAAGGGAAACATTTAAAATTTTTTATGTCATTATGACATATATTAATTTATCTATGGGATCACACATGGTTCTCCAAGGACTATAACCATAACATATGTTATATCCCACAAGCTCTAACCAATGTCTCAATCCCTATGTGTTAGTTATAGTCTTATATATAACAAAATATAATTACATAATAAGGATCAACTAGTTAATTCCAAAATATATATCACAACATCATTGAAAACAGATATATCACTCAGTAAAAAAATACAATTCTATACTAAATAGAAAACACACATCATGTATTTATATTGAATATCTTTAATGTATCACACAACAGATATACTAATGAAATATGATCCTAAATTCTTGTTCAGGATTCATGAATGCACCAAAATCCTATATAATATTAATATTTATCCCACCAACAATAACTCATAGGTATATTACACATGATCTAGCCAAGAAAATGGAAACTTCCATTCTTATGTCCATTAAAACTCTTTCATTTCTACAATATACCATGTTATTCTAAATGGAAAGATTAAAAATGTTCTCTAATACCATTTTTTAATTACCCTACCCAAGACACTAGGTTCGAGCCAATAAGCCATAATACCTAATTCATGAATCCCCATAATCAAGAGACTGTTGACTTGTAGTGAGGGTCGAAACACAATTAGTGGGATGACTATACCCTAATTATCATATCCTTTCACTAATAATTTAAATAAAATACAAAACAATATTCATTATTCAAGTGGAAGATCAAAAATCATATCATAATACAATATGAAACACTAATAATAGAAATAAGTAAAGATAAAATAGTTAGGCTTCATATGTGGAAATAAAAACAATGGTAATTGTAAAATAATATGAATAAATAAAACCACAGTATCATCTGGTGTCTATTCTAGTCCAACTATCAGATCCATGGTTCATGGCTCTACAATCTACCCCAGGCCCCTTAATCATTCCTAAATCCTTGCACATAAATTCCTAACCGACATTAAAATTCTCGTGCATGGGTGTAAGTAATAAAAACCAATAATACACCACCAATTCTTCATTAAATAAAAAGTTTTGTGAAATGATATGGAAAATTAACAAGAAATCATAATCATTCATATACTAATTAATCATGTTCTAACTATAATTCTCCAATCCCTATTATACTTTCTCTATCTCCATTTCTGAATTAATACAATGATATCAAAAGTAATATAGAACTATCCACAATTACTATAAACATATTACTTGGATTCTTGTGAAGAAGATACTTTGAATCCCTTAGGCAATACATGATTCATGTCCTTGGTATCCAATTGGAATAAAGTTATCATTCTACACAATATCCACTAAAACTCAAGTAAACATTCTACTTGGAATCCTCTAGGAATCAGTTGAATCACACGACATCCATGAGGTTTTATTATATCTATACACTATGCTCAGGTTCATCATATTTATCTTCACAAGACATGAACACTCCCCCTCTACAGGATTACCATATCACAAAGGTATACCTATTTTTATCACCAAGAATAATACCTCCAAAGTAATGTCAACACTAATAATATGGTAATAAATACAATGAAAGTAATAATATATAATCATGATAAAAATTATAAAAAACCATATAAGTGATCAACATCTAACATGATTAAACAATCAATAATACTCATGCAAACCAGTATAATAAATGGGTCTCATGACTTTGAACACACCCACATCAATAAAAATCAAGAACGATCATCAAAGTATGATAACAATAGAATCATAACAAGGAAACACATTTATAAAAGAGCCCCAAATGATTTAGAACGTCCTACCTAATGGTTATTGATGAAGAAATCAAATGTTCATCAAATGGTCGAACACTAAATCACATAGAAGACCCGTAGATAATGAAGTCACACATTATATAATCCTAACTCGGGTTTTGGGTTCATAAAAAATATGGGTTATAAAATATACTTAAACTGAATATATGTAAAGAAGGGTGGTTCTTGAATCACATACCTCACAAAGTCCAATAATGGAAACAATTCTTATTTATTTCAATGGAGAGGATGTAAAATCCCTAGATACATTATTGATATAGAAATATATCATTAATTCCTCATTAATTATATGATATAACCAAGGTTCTAGACAATGAACATCAATATATCATCAATATATCAAAATAAAATAGATTCAAGATAATAATAAAGAATAAGAGAGACTAAAGATGATTGATCAATAGAAACTTATTAGGAAACATCCACTATTGAAGAGGAATTTAACTGAATTCAAATGTGATGCTGTTGAAACATCAAAACCTCCGTAGATCTAGAAATGATTCAAGAATACATCTTTATTTATAATTGGAAATGATAGATTAGTCATTAAAAAGTGTAATATAAGTATTATCTCAAGAAAAAAGAGGTATATCAAGGAATAATCTGAAGAATTTAGGTTTTATATTGGATATATAAATTCTAGATCTTAATCTCAATTAGATTCACTATAATAAATATTTAGAGGAGATTAATTCATCATGGAAGTCTGATGGAGCCTACAAATCATGATAGATTCCTATATAAAGAATAACTAGTAAAAATTGACTAAAATGGGAGTTAAGTAGGAATTCAGACCATTAATTTCATGCATGCTTGGTTTGTCTCCATAGTTTCACAAAAAATTAACTAACCATGCACCCTTTTTTGGATTCTGAAAAAGACACATGTTTTAGTCAGATGGGTTTTTAAATCATCCACCAATGGTTTTGTTGGCATTTGGATCTTACCACACAATTTCTATGTGAGGGAACATAATGTGTCTAAACATGCACCACCACTTCAGAATCTTCCCCTAGTTTCATATATTCTTGGATAAACTGTATGGTATGGAAAAACTATTCTTAAACCATGCACCCTTTAAAAGGATATCAAAAATTTATGTAACCAACTATAAAACACTAAAACTCTGATAAAAAATACATAGCTCAATAGCATGTGATTAAAGAATGAAATTAAATCATAACACAAATGAAAAATTGAGGCTAGTAAAAATTACAAAAATATTTTAATATTGTGAACACTTGATTTAAATCAACAATTCCGAGATTGTTTTTATTCAAATTAAAAAATAAATTAGATTTTCAAAATGTCCAACATTGGTTTTTATGTTCAAAATAATATTTTTAAAAAGATTATATTAATTCAAAAATATGTATTTTGTATATAAAAAGGTTTCATGAACTTTTAATTGATAAATATAACACAATAGTTTTATAAAATTAATGATGGTTTAAAAATAAATATTTTTACTATTCATATAAAAAGAAACTATTGTAAAAAACTCAAAAATTCACCCTAAGATAATTTTGACATTATAATGTCAAAAATGATGTCCAAATTTTTAAATATGAGTTTTAAAATTTTTTCACATTTTCTTTTAGAAAAATTAAAAAATATAAAGAAACTACTCCATTTTATAGAAAAAAATTATTTTAATCATGAAATGTTCTTAATATTATTTCATATAAATTACTAATTGAAGATAAGTTAATGTATTATTTCATACATTGAAATATTTCTTATTTTAATAATCCTATTTTAAAAGTGATTCATTTTAAAAAATACATAATAATTTAAAACAATACTTAAAAATCCTTTAACATTTAATTATTTATCCATATAATGTAATCATTTTCAATTAGTTAATATCAAAATATTTACTAAAGGTCTTATTCCTATAATAGTTTTCCAAAAAAATATTATAATATTTGATGGATCATTTTAGTTCAGTGATTCATTCTATACAAGCTATCAAATAGTATGTTAATTAATTTAAAATACATATTAAAATCTCAATGTATTATATTCACACTTAAGAACTCTCTAATCACACTTACAAAAACATTGTAATAATATTACATGCTTCTTATCATGGTTAGAGATTCTTTAGTGGTATGATAATAGTGAACACATCATCATCTCATATAAAGGATCCCGAAACTTATCCTCACACCCTCATGGTATTTTGGATTTCATATAGGGTGGTGTAGCCTCAGATTAAAGGGATAAAACTTCACTGAGGCATCCATAGTGTAAAATATATTCCCCCTTTAAGATTGATAATGCTTGATAATACCTATAATAATTCATGGTATTCTTTTATATTTTCTTGGATTCAATAAGGAAATCTTCATATGTGGGGGTCAATGTGAATTTTTATCCTCTAATTTTGCATGAAATCTAACTCTTTCATACTTCATCATCACTGTTTCCTCTTTCTTCTCAATGGAATTCCAAATTCCTAGTGTCCGTTAAATAGTTGTTCCAATATAACAACTATTGTTTCAATCTCTAAATAAATGAAAATGGAGGGTTTATAGTGTTCCAACATGGTGAAAAGTGGAATAGCCTCTGTATGAGTGAGGATACATGACCATTATTTTGAGATAAAATCATTTAAGGATGTATGAACACTGGATCATGTATCTGTTATCCCACATTGATGTTTTCATGGTATGGGGGATCCTTCATTTAATAAAACGTGGTGAGTATGGATCAAGAAATCCTCTTAGGAATCTTCTTATACTGATGAGATCCTATCCCATTTTGATACTTTTGTATCATTTTGTAACCATTCTTCAGGTACTTCTTGACTCTAGCATTTTCTTCCTTTTTCTTGAAGGTGCATTTCCGGCCCCACAGGGATGAAGATATTTTTTCAGCCAATATAGCCTAATTCCTCGGGATGTATATTTATTTGAACTAATGGAATATTTTTATAAGTGTTTCAAATGTTTAAGGGGGTTCTCTATGTGTTTATACAGAATACGAGATGATTTAGAATTTTCTATGTATAATTTGAATTGTGGACTATCTGTATGACATATTCAAGTCATGAACTAGTTACACAACATGAATCTATTTAAGGGAAGATATCATGTGTCCCATTCAAGGCATGAAATATTATAATCCATGAAATATTTTGACAACATGAATGAGTTAATTAGGGATATATTAACCTGAGATGATTCCTTTTTAGGTTTATTCTAAAAAGCATGGAATTCATAGTGTAAAAGAGGTCCATGACAAGAATTATTTGGGTCTAGCGGGTTTTTATTACGCCTCATGTCTAGCCTCTTATCCATTAAATTTTAAATAATCCTTTCAAACCATAGGGATATTATAGATGATTTTGGGCGATCTACCTCCTTCTAGGTCACTACCTCTAGTGTTTGATCACTATGGCGGTTGGGTCACTTCACCCTAGTATACGGTCTTCCTATTTCTTCTCTACCTCTAGACGTATCAGTGGATTTTGATTTGTTTTTAGATCCAGTTACGATCATTTGGTGTTTTCTATCAATAAATTATAGTTTCCCCTTGAGCATTATCTTTGATAGTTTTATCTTCTAGTTACCCATATACTTTGTTGAAGGTGTGTTTGTTTCCACCATTTTTAGTTAGGCGAATCTATAAATGTGATTTTAATTCATGAATTGCCTTATGTTCTTGTTAATTCATTTTTGGGTGTTTATTTAAATTAATTAATTTCAAATTGTAATGGATTTATTGGAAATTATAGTCATTTTAAAAATAATTTAAATCAAAAATGTTTTTGTGAACACTAGGTATCTGATTAAATTATTTAAAGGGTTGTTTTTGGGTTTTAAAAGGATTTTAAATGGCATATCACAGTGGGTAACCTTAGGTGGATTGAGAAAAGACTTTTAACTATTTATTTGTTTAATTACATAAGAAATTAATTGTTACTTTAGTGTGTGTAATTCCATGAGATTTTATATTTTTTGGATCCACCATTGGTCAATATTAGGGATTTTATTTCTTGTCTATAACATATTCCAACAGGTTAGAGAAAAACTATGTGATTTGTCATTTATGTCCAGTTTTTCACATGATGGTACCTTCATGGTTATTATATCAAATTTTTATCTTATGGGGTATACATGGTTGGTTTGCATATGCTTACCTCCATTATTTTATTCTATACATACTCCTGGATTTGGTGAATATGGTATGATTTTATGAAAACCAAATCATAATTTATAAAATGTATTTACTTTATAATAATTATTTTTAAATTTAATTTGTTTTAAATCTATAACTAATTAATTATTGATATCAGAACATGAATAGATTCATTGGTGGTATCTTACTAGGCTTTGCTATCACACCCATATTTTACCTTTAGGGTGGTTTTAGATGTTGCTTTCCAATACTCAATTAAAGGTAACGACATTGTGAAGAATGTTGGTTTCTCTTATTGGTCTTCATCTTCGTAGTCATATGGTTTTGTGGTGATGGATGGTTATATAGGGACACATTTTGTCTGATCTATTTTATATTTATCAATTGACCTATTTGTATTAAATTTTTTGTTCATAAGAATTTTTATATTTCTTTATCAATATACTCTAGTTTTATACCTTGTTTTTTAGACATGAAACTGGTTTTGTGTTCCTTGATTTCAGCTCACAATGTGGGATATCATTTTGGGATATTTTTTTAGTTGGATCTGAATTTTTCATTAAAAATTTGTATCAAATAGAATAAATAGACTAAAGTTTGGTGACACTGGATTGGTGTATTTTAGTATCTTTTATAGGACGGATTTCAGACTATAATAATTTCTATTGTAATTGTGGAAAATGGGACTTTCCACCTCACTTCTGTGTTAACGTCTGAGTTACCATAGGTAGTATAGGTTTTTTCAAGTCTAAGTACCTGGTGTATAAGGTTGTTTGAAGAAAATAGATACAAGAGTTTATATAAATGAACCCATTTATTCCTTATGAACTTTATTTCATTAATATAAATCATTTGTTCTTATATTATTGTTGTTTAAAATACTTAATATGGATTTATGAAAGTTAGTCTTATGATTTTGGAATTTTCTCTTAAACTAACTAGTTATTGTCTTATATATAATATATAAAACCTCCATGAATATATCTTATGAATCTAATTGGTTAATATGAATTAATGGTTTTGTAGGCTGTTCCTCCAATGGAACCTTCATTAATGGAAGCCATAATATGTACTATTGAGAATTTGGGTCAAGAGGGTGTTAGAAACCAAGGACGAGTAGCGGATCAGGGATTAAAATTTACTAAGAAGAATACACATATTTTATTTAGTGACAAAAGGCACCAAGAATAAAAGTATTGGCTTGATTGGATTGATAGGATATTTAAAATTTTGATGAATCCTAAGGAATATAAGGTTGGTTTTTCTATATACATGCTAGAGAGACCGAGAAGAAGATTGTGGGACTCAATGGTTTATGCTAAGTTGCAAAATGATCTTACCTGGGAATACTTCAGAAACATATTCAAATAGAAATTTTATCCTAAGACAGTATGAGGGAAAATACTTTGGTGTTTCTAATCTTAGATAAGGTAGACCATACCATTCTGGAGTATTACACCCAATTTGCTAAGTTGGTGCACTTGTCCTCATAGCTTATTTCCAATAATTACATGAAAGATCTAAGATTTGGGATCGTCTAGAGAGATGATATTGGGAAAATACTAGTTCACATGATCCATATATGTTTTTGGGGGTGGTTGATAAAGTAGATTTGGAAGAGGGAGAAAAATCATGGAGAACAGGTTTGAGTGGAGCTTCGGTTGGTATGATTGTAGGTCAGAGTGTGCCTTCTGTCCTGAAAAGGTAGCAACAAGGTAGCCTATTTTTTGGGACCAATCTTAGGATCATATTTATGGAAATAATATATTTTCTACTATTATTGTGGAATTCTTGGTAATAAAAATTACAAATTCTATTGATGTTCCCAAGACTTTTAATCATTTTGGGAAATCATTCCATCTGAGGTGTTTTTTATGAAGGGATATCCCAAGGAAGTAAGATTTGATTCACTCTCACCAAGGGTTAAAAGGTTCTTTCTGATAATTCCAAGGCTGTTTTGTCTTATCCTTAAACCAAGGGGGTTTTTATGTGTGAAAATAAATCACAAATAGAGGCTAATTATAGATATATTTATGTTTTAGAGTGTTCACTAAAGGAATATAAAGTAAGAACGACTATTGTAATAGGTACAATGTTTATTTCATCTTCTATGGTGCTATAATTGTTTGATATAGGTGATAATAATTCATTTATATCATATAATTTAGTTTAAGTGTTGGCATTTAATTTTTATATTATTCCATTCAGGTTGGATCTTTCCCTACATGTAGGAAAGAGGTCTAAACTAGGTTTCAAATGTACCACATGTCAGGTAATGATAAACGACTTTGAAGAGGTGTGAGATTTATTATTTCTTGATCTTGATATATTTTAAATGTTTATTTCCATGGATTTTATGGTTACCATTAAGTCCCAAATTTACTATTATCATCATTGAGATCAAATTTTAAACTCTATAAGAAGTCACTCATGTCTTCCATGGTGAGTGAGATTCTTAGTTTGGGAGAGTGGGGAAAATGTTTCCTTATGATGGGGTGATATTATATTGGTTTCTGGAGATATTTAATGATACGTATTACTCTTTTCGAGTAATCCACTTCCTACAGTGGTGTGTCTTTACTCTGAGGCAATTCTGAATGAATTTTTTGGTTTACCTTCATAGAGGTTGAGTTTACAATTTATCTGCTACCTAGAATGATGTCCATTTCTATGAGATCCAATAATATAACACCAACTATGTTGGTATAACTTAGGTTCTAACTTTATGAATGTGTGGATAAGGGATTTATTCATCCTATCATGTTACCATGGGCTTTACATTTTCTATTTTTTTAGAAGGTAGATGAGAGTGTTTGAATTTATGTGAATTATCAAAAGTAAAATCAAAAGATATATAAGAAAAACTATCTCTTTTCTAGTACTGACGATCTTTTTGATGAACACATGGGAAAAAATTGGTTTTCACTGATCAAACTTCCATTAGGGTTGCATCAATTGAGAATCTATGAAGAGGATATACTTAAGGATGTTTTTAAAGCTAGTATGGGAATTTTGAGGTTTTGGTTGTTTCATTCAATCTCACTAATTATCCATTGATATATATTGAATTGATGAATCATATCATTCATCGGTTATTAGACTCTATTATTTTTATATTTTTTGGATGATATTTTGGTATAATCCAAGTCAACAGAGGATTACATGGATGATTTGGATAACATTAAAATAACATCGAGGGAATATCGTTTGTATGGTGGGATTTCCAAGTGTGCATTATAGAATCATGAAGTGATGTTTTTTGTGAAAGGTATATCTGAGAGGGGCATCTCAGTGGATCCTGAAAATATACATGAGTTTATGTATTGGTATAATCTTATAAATTTGTTTGATATCTATAGTTTCTTAGGGTTCACTATTATATTATTGGAATTCTATTCAAGATGTCTCCAAGCTAGCATCTCTGATAACATCTTTCACCTGTAAGGATGTAAAGTTTGAGTGGAATAGAAAAGGTTAGATATATTTTTGACAAACTGAAGAATAAGTTGACTTTATCTATCATTTTGATTCTTTTTAAACTGAGTTTGAGTTATGATGTCTTATATGATACATCAATAATGGGTTTGGGGTGTGTTTTGATGTAAGAGAAAGATGTGGTGGCCTATGGGTATCTCCAGTTACATCCTCATGAGAAGAAAACCCATACCAACAATAATGAGTTGGTAGTGATGCTTCAGGCACTCAAAATGGGGCATCTCTACCTTCTTGGGGGGTTCTTTATGATATATTATGATAATAAGTTCCTGAAATATATTTTTACTCAATGGGATCTCAAATTGAGATAGAGGTTCTAGTTTGAGTATCTTGAGACTTTTAATTGGTATATTTTATATAAACCTAGAAAAGGGAATGTGTTTGCCGATAAATTGATTATGAAACTACTAACTCAAGAAATTAGGGGATCAATGGAAGAGTGGCCTATAATGGGTTTGTTTTTTGAGATGATATTGGGAGTAGAATAATCAAGAAGGCATGTGTACTTGGCCTCGATAAAGGCCAAATCATCATTTTAAGAGTTGTTTTGAATCAAGAAGGTATTTGAAATTGAGTTCCAGTGCATTAGTAAAATCATAAATGCTGGGGAGACATTGGGTGATTTGTATCTGTCTCCCGGTGGTGTTTTGTGTTTCTGAAGCAGGATATTTGTTCCTTTTTCTCGGAGGATAGAGTTGATGGATAGAGTAAAATGTTCATGTTAGTCTATGAACCCAGGGATTATCAAGATATATCATGACTTGTGACATTGGTATTGTTGTATAGGGATAATATGGTTAATTGTAGTCTTTTCTATGGTGTCTAATGTACTAAAGAATTAAGGAAGACCACCAGAGACCTGCTAGTATGTTATAGCACTTACCCATTCCGGTATGGAATTTGGATGATATTTCCATGGACTTTTCCATTATATTACCATGGAATCCTAAAGGTAAGGATATGATTTTGGTGATCATTGATTAACACATGAAATCAATGATTTTCCACTCTACCAAGGAGATGATGAAGGTGTGGAAGCACGAAGACTTGTATATCTGAGAGGATGTGAGACTTTATAGGGTTTCCAATATGATTGATTCTAATAGTGACCCTAGGTTTACATCCAAATTCTGGAAAATTATACAAGTTGATATGTTTTTATAATTTAAATTGATCAATATATTTCATTTTAACATGGATAGATAGATAGATATTGTTTTCCAGGATCTTGAGGATATGTTATTGGCATGTGTGCTTGAATTTGGTGGTTATTTATGAAATCATTTGTTTCTGGTTGATTTTTCCTATAAAAACAGTTATCATGACTTGATTATTATGGTTTCTTTTGAGTCTATGTATGTGTGACAATGTATATCTCCCTTGTGCTAATCAGATTTGAGAGAGAGATCCTTGGTTAGGTCAAGCCTTGTTTAGGAGATGATAGAAAAGTTTTACTTGAGTTGGAAGAAGTTGATCATGGAACATTGTCATAAAAAATCATATACGGACCATCATCATTGGATATTAGAGTACCAAGTTCATAATTATGTTTTTATTATTGTTTTAACTATCCTAGGACGCCATCATTTGGGTATAAAGGATAAGTTGAACTAAGGTTTGTTGTGAAGTTTGATATTGTGGAGCATCTTTTAATGGTGGAAAATTGGTTTGACTTGACGTTTTTTTGGAATTCGATCCAAAATGTGTTTCATGTTTCCCAACTAAGGAAAAATCAATTGGATCCATCCCATGTGTTTTAATAAAAGGATGTTGATCTTAATCTTGACACCATTATGGTTGAGAAACTAATTAAGATTATCAATCACCAAGAGAAGGTACTACTGGGTAAACCAATTCCCTTGGTCTGTGTACGTTGAGAATGTGGATGGGATACCCATGAGAAATGGGAGAATGAATTATTGAGAAGGTATTAGTGGCCTTCCCTTTTTTCGAGTCTAGAATTTTGGAAACATTCTATGGAAATTTTGTTATAATGGGTATATTATAACATTACATTACCTTTCTTCATGTACTTTCTGACTCTTGTATTTTCTCCCTTTTATGGAACTTTTTTTGACATATGGGGAAATATATATTTTGATAAAGAAAATGACCTAATGTTTGGGGATGAATGTTAAATTGAATTGATGCAGTCTAGGTATAAACAAGTCAAAGATTTAGGGTGTTTCTCCTTAGGTTCAGAAAACATCAGAGATAGTTTGGGATTTTTTTCATAATCAGAACTGTAGAATTCCCAATATACATATTCACATTGTGAAATAGTTAATCAAATTTAATCTATTTCATAGAAAATATCATTATTCCTATTTAAATATTGGAATATTACATGTCATGAAACATTTTCACAATGTGAATGGTTCAATAGATACTAAATCAACCTAAGGTGATGCCTTTTTTATTGTATTTGTAAAATCATAGAATTAACGAAATTAAAGGGGCTCATGAGTGAATTACTCTGGCCCAACAGTTTTTATTATGAAACATTTATTTCATATTATATACTCAATTTTAAGGCATACCTATCGAACATTAGTACGATTTTAAGAGATTTTGGATGATATCCCTCCTTATGGATTCCTCTATTTGGGGTTTATCTTTACTGCAGTTTTGTCACCTCTCCCTCGTAGGTGGTCTTCATTTTTTCTTCTCTACCTTTAGTCTCAGTAGTGGGTTAGGTTGTTTTTTTGATCGGGTTTTGATATTTGGTGTTATATATCATTCCTTTTTAGTTTCCCCTTGAGCATTGTCTTTCATAGGATGATATGCTAGTTACCCATATTCTTTGTGGAAGGTGGATAAGTTTCCATCATTCTTGATATAGTTGAACCTATAAAAGTGGTTCATATTCACTAATTTCATTATTTTATTCTCAAATCATTTGGCTTGTTTATTGAAATTGATTTATTTTATATTAAAATTGTTATTTTATAAAATATAAATGTTTTAGATTGATTTTATAAAAAAAAGTCTACACTCCAGATATTTGATTAAACGTTTTAAAGGGTGGTTTGGGTTTTGAAATGGATTTTGATAGAAATAGTACATTGGCTAACCTTGGGTGCATCCTGAAGGAACTTTTTACTCATTTTGTGTGTAATAACATAAGAGTATTATTATCATAATAGTGTGCGTAATTGAACACTAGTTTATAGTGTTTTAACACCTTTTCCCAATATTCAATATTTTCTTTTATGTATTGCATGTATAAGAATAGGTTAGAGACCAAATGGTGTGATTTTTATTTATGATTGGTTTTTCACATGATGGTATTTTCATGATCATTCACTCACATGTTTATCATATGGGTTATCCATGGTTGGTTTTACAATTCTTACTAGCTTTCTTTGATTCTTGACATAATACTAGATTTTCTGAATATGGTATGTTTTTAGAAAAAGAAAAGGATAATTTATAAAATGATTTTACTTTATGAAAATTCATTGTAATCTATATTTGTTTTAAATATAGAGTTAATGAATTCATGATATTATATCATGTATAGATTCTTTGTTGGTATCCTACTAAGATTTGTGATTACATCATAATTTTTCCTTTGGGTGGTCATATATATGGTTTTGAAGGACTCTCATAAAGGGAAGGGAATATTGTATCATTCCAGTTTATCTTATTGTTTTTTAACTTCATATAATGATGTTTCGGTGAGGATAAATGGTTACACATGGACATGTTTTGTCTCTTATATTTTATATTTCTATTTTTTCAAATTTTTATTAACATTGTTGGTCGGATGGATGTGTATATTTCTTCCACATTATACTATGGTTTTATATACTTTTTTATTTAAATATGATACTGGTTTATTGTTCCTTGGTTTCACCTCACTTTGTGGAAATCCAACTTTGGTTACTTATTCAGTTGACTATGGCAGGTTTGATATACTTTTCTTAGCTCTGAACCATGCCAGGATCACTTGAACTTCACTTTACTTATGTAATCTCGGGTCATTTTTCCTCCAATGATTAGCTATTTTATATAAAATCTATTTCCAAATTCGTAACCTCGAAAATTTCTTTTTCAAATATTCGAATTTTTTAATTTTCAAAAAATATCTTCCAGTTTATTTATTTCTTAAAAATAAAATCTTAGTTCTCCCTTCCCAATAAAAAATAAAACCAATACAAAATAAAGAAATAATTTTAACTAAAGATTGAAATTAAAGAAATTATAATTTAAAAAATCCATGCATGAAATTTAGATATCACAACCCCCCCACACTTAAACCACACTTTTCCTCAACCATTAATCTAAACTGAAACAAAAATGAAGACCATTTTACAAATATTTAAGTATCATTATCAAAATAAAACAATTATCAATCTTGGAAATAAAATTTAATATTCACATAATAAGTTCATTTCATATCTACACTTTTCATTGCTACCAATCTGTCAATTAATTCCACACCCCCTTGAAAATAATGAGGATTCTCAAAAAATTTATTGAAATTTATCAATTTATTATTACCAGTCCTACTATTTTGGGATCTAACTCCCGATTAAATATTTTTTCCTCATCACCCAATGTAAATATTTAGTAGAGTTGTACCCATACCTCAAGTATATGTTTATTAACATAGGCATTCAAAGCATCTCAAATATCCACCCAAAAATGATAATTTCATATTTAATCAAGAAGAATTAAAATTTAGGATAAAATTCCTCCAATAATTATGATGGATAGGTATATGATTTAAATAAACATTAAGGATAAAAAAGGACGATATCTCTAAATAATATTAAATGATAATCAATGATATGATGAATGAAAAAAATACTTCTTAAATGAAATCACTCCACACATCCAAAAATCAAAGAGTAGGCTCATGAATATGAAAAATAAGTAAAATGTATAATATACCATCTTTTTTAAAATAAATCATTTTATTTAATATTTTTTCAATAAGTATTTTCATTTTTGTTTTTTTCCATTAATGAATTTTTTTTTCAAGATTGAAACTAATGAAATACAATAAAATATAGTCATTTAAATTTATCCAACACTCAATAAAACACCCACATATTCTTCTAAATATCTAACATCACTTTTCATCTTGGAAAACTAGTCTCCCATGCTTATTCAATTGAATAACTTGAAAAACACCAAGAGTTGGGTATGATGGATAAAATTTTATTGTAATGTGGATTTTTTAACATGTTAATTCAATGATTTTATGAGATTAAATAAAGATACAATGTAAAGGTTTGAATCAAGGATAAGGGATTAAAATAAAAATTCTTTAATCATTTAAAATGTGACATTGTTCATTCAATTATTTGATAATATTCAATGCATATTTTAGTTAAAAACATGGCCTATGTATCTCTTAATAAATAGGTATAATAAAACAATATAGGTAATTTTGTGTAAAATCCTATTAGGAATGGGAAAATATGAATAAAGGTGTAACACCATAAGATTTTACAATTTAGTTGTATTTAAATAATATTTATTTCATTGATAGTTTTATTTACACACAACACATAGTCCAAATAGAGCCTGATATAATATTGAGATATTATTATTTAATATGATAGTTATCACCTTGATGTTGGTCTATCATGTATGAATATGAATAAAATAATTATGAAAAATATATATTTTACACATGAATAAAATGAATTCATTAGTTATAAATTAATTAGGAATGAAAATAAAAATATTTTGGAAGTAAAAAATTGTTTTTCTCAAAAACAATTTTCAAGCATGAAATGTGTTTAACCTTATTAAATTATGTTAATAAATATTGTTGAATGATTTTAATGAAAATTATAAAATATATTTTTCATATTTTTCAAAATTTATATATTTTTTTTCTTAGAAAATGATAAGAATAAATCATGTTTTATGCTTAAAATTTTATTTCTTTTAAAACCAGTTTTTGTTATGTTTTTTGAAATTATTTTAAAATGAAATTCTATAAACTATTGAAATGGTATCTTAAAATATATATTCTATATGTGGAATTATAATATTAATATTTTATATATCGGGATATATTATTTTTTGTCATTATGAATAGTAACATTGGTAAACATTTTTCACCGTAGTAAGGATAAAACTGGTGAAACCGGGTTAAATTTAGTTAAATAAGGAGTTAAACCAAATGATAAGGTTTAATAAAAATTAAAATGAATAGAAATATAATTTTATGAGGTTATGTTTACCTTAGACTCATTTTATTTGAATCTATATTCATTTGGCAGCATTTGGAAAGAGAATGAATTAACTATACTTTAATCATTTTTATAATTCCATGTGTGTTGTTCCCTCATATTATAAAAGGATATCTATTATCTCTTTTACTTGCACCAATTTTAGCCATCTCGATCAAAAAAAACTATAAAATTATCTTATACACTTCCCTATTCACAAATTATAGGTGTTTTTATTCTTAAAATTCTATTCTAAGGATCCTTAAGAAATGATATAAAGGGGATCTCCCGAAGAAGAGGTAATCATCTTACTCGACCTCTTTCAAGTTTTTTCCTGTTATAACTCCCCTTAATTTTTGATACTGATAATATAAAAAACTTTAGTATGATAAATATATTTAAATTTTATTATAATCATGAAACCATCATTATCGACCCTCTTTCCCATCAAATGGGAAGTAAAATTATTGTTTATGTCTATATGTGGACTACCACCTCCACTTAGTGATACAATTAATTTCTCACCACAATCTTTAATGGATGGGGATTATGATGGGTTTAAGTTTTATAATTGATAATTCTGAAAATATTATGATTTTTAAATGTTAATATCATATCTACCTTCATACTTTCCTGTCCATTGGAAAATGAAAATGTCACTTGTGTGTTCATGTGGACTACCGCCTTCACAAAGTGATGTGGTTCATTTTTTTATTCACTTAAATGAAAGGTAATTAGGATATATTTAATGAATATATAAGATATATAATATCTAAAAATGATCTTATAAAGGTGAATCGTTATTTACCATTCCTTTTTTTCATCTATTGAATGGTGAAAACAGCATTCTTGCGTATGTAAAACCTACTATCTCCATGGATGGCATAATTCATTTTTCAATATCTAACTATTATGGATGAATATATATATATAATGAATATATATAAAATTTATATCATTTTGAATATTTTTGGAGATGATGGAAAAATGATCAATGTATAAGGTCCTGAACAACCGAACCAAAATCCTTATGAAAAATGATACAATTAACACCCAGAAATGAACATTTTAATAAGGAATTTTTAATAAATCAGAATTGAAATGATATAAGTGGATAATATATGATATTATATGTATTTAAATTACTATAGTATAGAAATATAATATATTTAAATTTATTACATATGAGGATAAATTACTATAGAAGGAACTCAATGTCGAGGTAAGGGATTTATGTTACAATCTCATTATTTATCAAGATTATTTACAATAATGATTTTTAGGATTAAATACTATAAAATATATATCATGAATCTAATTATATTTATTACACTCCAGTTATTTCTAGGAATAACATATTTTTCTTTCACATTTATTACCTTTAGCACTCAAGCGACTGAATGAATATGTTAAGGAAAACCAACTTGATATCTCTCTTCAGTTAGAAATATATTTTCTTCATGTTTATATTTTGAAAAATGTTGTTAATAATGTTTTTAATATAATCTAATGATTGTTTAAATCCATTTTTACCCTTTAATGATTTTACATCACAACCTGGATCACTAGATAATTGTAGCTAAACCAGTGGGCCACATGGCCTCAAGTATGCCTCATCATATTCCAATGGATTCTGACTAGCAGTGAAGAACCATAGTGGTTAAATGGGAAACTATACCTTAAAAATAAGAGTATCATAGTGGTGATATAATGAATAAATAGTGTAAGAAAAAATAAAAAAAGGAGAACCATGAGTAAATCATCTAGATACTAACTTTGACATTGAGCTATAAAAAATATAGTCTTAAATATATACATGTATAAAAAAAGGAAAAAATACCAAAAAGGTTTTCCAATAGCATAATGATCCAAGGATCGGTCCCGTACTACTATGTTTTCTTTTTAAAATCAATCAAGCATCTAATACAAGGTATTTTACATTGTCTGTATTTACATCCATGAAGTATTTCTGGGTACCAAATCGTGACACAAATAGGGTGGGAGATATACTCTTAAAGCATCCTATAATGATGTCTAGAAATATTTATCATGTGTATATAATATGAGATGTGTATAGATATAGTAATAGTAAAATAGTAATGTAAACTATAAAGTCTCATCTATGGTTCCAGAAGAACATCAGGATCACACTACCTACTTCAGACCGCGTTGGAAAAAGAATTAAACAGATGTCACCAAAAAAATATAAATATAATTGTATATAAATGTATGCATATATATATATATATCTATTATATACATAATTACATTTTTAGCAATATATATACATATGTAGTTCTATCCATGACCTGAGGAATAACATAGGTATCCATGACTAGTTACTAGAGTCTCATTAAGTAGTAGGGGATGCAATTCCCAATTATCATAAGTCATGGGGGTCTTCATACCAAAGTATCACATGTATATGGGATGAATTTCTTGAGTATCACTGGTGTGTGGGACGCCATGACAAATTATTATATCAGTAGGTATTCCATGACCTATTATCATTGGTATATGGGATGCCATGCCTGGGTATCATATTATTAGGGATTCCATCCCCGAGTATCAAATGAGTAAGGATGCCAAGCCCAAGTATCATAAACATAAATAAGCCATATATTCATTATTCTGATATATTAAATGTTTTAAAATTCATTATAAATCCACTTAAACAACGGTGTACCCATTTATTATAGAAAATCACATGACGTGGTTATACCACTCACATTAAATTTACATTATTATTGTCATTTCACCTAAATTAAAATCCAAACCCATTGATTATGTGGTTTGGACACATAATAATTTTTAATATTAAGGGTAAATTCCATAAGAACACCTCAAGGGTAGAATTATCGATGGGTTACAATTTTAAATATAATAAGGAAGAACATAGTCATTTTCATTAAGGTTAAAAAATTAATTAAGCGATAATGAATATTTATATGGAAAATCATTGAGAATCTGACACGAGTCATCACAACTCATAATATAAAACAAAAATATTTGGGGGATAATTACTACACCACATACCATATGGTTGTAGTAGATATCTCCTCAAGTATGATCCTTTTATTTTTCCTCGAATGATAAGAAATAGATAAATAGAAAAATTCCATGAAAATAGAGAATGTTAACTTGCACCAAAATATCCCAAAATAAGGAAAGATAAACTGATAAAATAAATAAATGGATCGAAGCTATTACAATGGGGAATCCAGTGATCCCACTTGTGGATTAATTGATATCTAGATGAATAAGTTACCTCAAATATTAGGTGGGAAGTGAATAGAGTGATCTCCATGTGAGTTGTTGTGCAGAAATAGGAGGGTTTCATAAATTAACGGGGGGTTATCCTTTTTTTAAAAGGTCGCGACGCACTCACGACATGAATGTAATTCACATATTTAATTCCTTGTATTTTTTCCCAATAGGAGAAACCAAATCATGTTTTGTACAAGGTATATCCAAACCAATTCACATTGTGAATTTCGTTCATGTCATGAATTTTTTCGACAGCTAGGATACATCCCCATTGTACCCTCTTCCTAAAAGAAAATTGATCATCCTGAAGGAAAAATTTCCTAGTCTAGGAAAAAATAAAAATATAATAAGAGTTGTATGAAATTTAAAGGATCTATAACTCATATAAAAAACTAGGTTCATAAAAATGAGTTTTTAAAAAATGGATAGAATCCTCTTATCATTTTTTGAATCCGTCACTTCTAACATTTTATCAAAAATGAGAAAATAATATTTTATTTAATGTGACTAGAATGAATGAAATTTACTACTACCCTGACTTTTGAATTCATCGAGGTTTCCATCACAATATTATAAGGTTATTTTCAATGAAAAATATTCTCTTTCATATTTTGTAAATTGTTAGATTTTAACTAGGTAATATCAATTTAAAAAAACTGTATTTTCTTTAAGAAATGTTCAACTGATATTTTAAAGGAATTTTTCATTTGTGATAACATCCTTTGATGTTACGTATTATTTAATGTTGATATGTTCTAGTGATACCATCCAATTTAATTTTTTCATGGATTATAAGGATTATAGTTTATGGATGATTCTATGAAACCCTTTTCTTTTTCAAGGGTTAATTAAGTTATGAAACTTGTTTCTTTTCCATGGGTTATACTATGATGAAATTATTAAATGTTTATCAAAATAATTTTCTTTTCATGTGTTATGATATGATAAATGTTTTATTATCTTATGCTGCACACATATATGATTTTCATTATGTGATGGGTTGGTTCTAAATTATATATCTCTCAAATCCATTGGGTAACTATGGAAATCTCATGAGATAACAATAACTGTGATGGGGAGTGGACCTAGTTCTTTAATTCACTCTTTATACTTTGATTGTATTGGGAGTGAACATGGAATAAGGATATGATATTTTGGGGAGTAAAACCAATACACGATGATTTTTTTGGAAGTAATCCTTGAAAATTAAGGAAATTATTTTCTATGCTTTGTGTATACCACAAACTTATCAATTATACCAATGGTATGAACTCATAACATGTGTTATTCTATTTATTTGTGATATATGTATTTTAAACTATAAATATTTATTTAATGATTCAAGTTTATGATATATGAAAATCTTCGTATGGTTTTAAAAAGTTAATATCATGTTCCCCTACCCTTATGCTCAGGTTATTCATAAGTGATCATTTCTGGATCACTTATTTAAAATTACTAGGAATTTATAATCATGATTTCTTATGTTTCAATTCCCCCAAATATGAATAAATATTTTAATTAAGATATGTATAAGAATGATTCAAGTTGTGATGAACTAAGAGGGAAACGATGAAGATCTCTTATGAAATTTTCTTATATATACCTGTTTCCAAAGAAACTAGACCTATACAATTTTAGAATGGATCATAATTTAATTTACTCAATATTAAAAAAATAAGATTTTATTTTTATATATGAAACATGTGTATTTATTTAATTTGTATTAGATCATGGTATGATTACCTTTGGAAACTCGGGGAAAAAACTTTAGTGAGAAACCTTAGTATAATCCCCTGTATTGAAGAAGATCCAAAGTTATAGTGAAGAAATTTATATCGTGTTGCTAAAAATACATATCTATATGGATAATACAAGTTTATATTATTTTTAAATAGATTAATCTGTGGATAATAACTCTTAAAATATTTGGTTTAGTATATCTCGTCCATCTTTCTGGTGCATGGTGAGTATTCCCTTACTATGCACATGATTTGACACTACCATGGAATAATTGTGGGTTAAATCACATTTAGTTCTAATCCGTTGTGATGTATTTAAATTGATGATAAACAAGGATGACCAAGGTTAAACATATGGTATCATATGATGAAAAATAAAGGTCCATTATTCAGATATATAAAAAATAATTTTTCATGATTATGTGGTGTCCCACTATGATTATTGTTTCTCATAAATATTTTTTCCTTGTTTTAGTCAATGACTGTAACCTGATCGAACCATGTTAATGATGAATTTCCTGGAATATAAGATTATTATATTCTTTAGGAACCATATGTTATTAGATATAAAATGAAAAATCTCATTTCTATGCTTACAGAACATTGCTATTACATGAATCTTAATGAGCTTTCAAATGAGTAAATGAGGGAACAACATTCTATTGAATCCTTAATGAGGGAAAATCCAACTTCTTTTAGGGGGTATACTAATCCAATATTTTTTTATTAATGCATCAGTACCAATGAGAAGATATTTTGCATTCCCCAATGTTCATATCATGAAAAAATAATTTTGGTTTTCTACCATTTTGAAGCAAAAAAGATAAATGATTAAATCTCATCAAGAATATGATAATATAAGAGTAAATTGACTCTCTGAAGTTTTATGGTCTAAGAATCATATTTTTTAACTTGTAAATTTTTTATATTCTTCATATGATAATAGTGAAATAATTCCTAGACATAATGTATAAGGATTATGAATCCATTAGTGTATATGAGGCCAATTTTACAAGACTTTTGAGGTACATAATAGGTATTATCATTGAACCAAAAAGTAATATTTATTTATTCTTAAGTGGAATAAAAATTTATATAATGTGTGATATCCATAAGGGACATTATTATTTACGAATATATTCTATGATTCACTACCAAGATAGAAATAGAGATTAGAATTTCCCATCAACTTATTTATATTTATAAGAAAATAAATTTGGAATTCAAAATAAATAATAATTATAATAACCAAATAGGGAAGAAGATGAGGCTTCCATTATGATCTCTTTGTAGAAGGATACATTGAATAAATTTTATTAAATATTCTAGTAAATTATTTAATTGTGGAAAGGATGTCCATTATATAATCGAATGTCGATGTGGTAGGAGTAAGTAATCCAATGATGGGGAAAATAATCACAGAATTCACAAACCACAGTCTATTGTTTTAAATGTAGGTATTATAGGAATTAGGGTAACATGTTATCAAAAATGAAGTTTAATGAAAATTTTTGATGTTAGAAACCTCTTAATACAATAGACAAATGGAATTCTCATGCGATCGCAATTATTCATATGAGGTATGAAAATGATGCGGTGAATGGTACACCTACCATCCGCTCTAGAAATAATAATTTTTTATATGGATATACATAAACTTTTGTATCTAAATAATTTGATAAGTGTTTCAAAATACCACCTATATGATTAGTATTTTAAGTAGTATTGAAAAGTCCTAAGGGTATGATGATCGTATATGAATTCTACAATTATTCTTCAATCGAAGTTTGTAGAAATATTCTTCCAAAAAATCTCATTATTCTATATTTAGTTGAATTTTATGTTATCATAGGAATGGGTTGATTTTATTTATATAAATCCCACATCAATTTCAAAGGGAAGTCACATTTGATATTCCAAATGATTCTATGATTTTTTATAAATTCAATGAATAAAATGAACATCTGATGGGAATCAAACCCATTATATGGTTTTGGATTTATATTAAAAGTTATTTTTTATCTTATATGATTAAAGAAAACTAAATATTTAAGATATTCCACATGTGTGGGATTTTATTGATGTATTTCTAGAAATGTTTCTTAGTTTTCCACTGAATATTGAAGTTGAGTCATCAATATAACTCATACATGGTGTTACACATATTCTATGGACTCCATATAGAATGGCCCCAATTGAGTAATATGAATTGTTTAATGAACTCCAAGAGAATCTATATAAGGAATTTATTAGAACAATTATATTACCATTGGGTGAACCTATTCTTTTTTTTAAGAAGAAAGACCAATTACTGCAACTATACCTTGATTATCAAGAATGTAACAAAAACACTATCAAGAAAAAGTATCATATACCACATACTTAAGACTTTTTTGATCAATTTTATCGATATAAATACTCTTACAATATTGAATTTAGTTTTGTATGTCAAAAATTGAGGTTTAAGAATAAGGATATACCAATTCCAATATTCCATACAATGTATAGTCACTAGTAATTTATAGTTTTTCCATTTGGTCATATTAATTCCCCCTTTATCTTTATGGATTTAATGAATAGACTATTTATAGATTACCTTGATATGATTGTGGTAATATTTATTGATGTCATTCTTATATATTCACTATGAAGGGAATAGAATTAATATCACTTGGAATAGTACAATAGACTCTATAAAATTATAAATTGTATGAAACAATCACTAATTATGGATTTTGGGTATAAGAGGATTCATTTTGGGGTCATATATTCTCAAGCGAGGGTGTATTACTGGATCTATCAAATATTGAAGTTATTGAATGTTTTAACATACACATAATACGACCGAAATCTATAGTTTTATTAGTTTGGAAATATATTATTGACACTTTTTGGAGAATTTATCCAGGATACCTAATCCACTAACCAAGTTAACTTTTAATAGATCCATGTTCCTTTAGACACATGAAATTGAAGAAAATATCAAGGAATACAAGAGAATGATTTTTAGTAAACTTATGCCTATATTAAATTATAGTGGAGAATAGTTTGTGATCTATATTGATCTATATAAGGGAATATGATGAGTAATTATTTAAAATTATATGGTTATAGTTTACAAATCATGAAAATTGAAGGTTCCTAAGAAATATTACCCTTCTCGTGATCTGGAGTTAGTAACATTCATTTTTAAATTAATGTTTTGAAATAATTATCCTGAAAGACAAAGGTGTGATATATATACTGGTAACAAAATTTTAATGTATATATTCACTCAAAAATATATAAATATATATTTGGGAGGATTTTTGGAGTTGATTAAATATTATGACTACTAAATACATTACAACCCTTGGAATGAAAAATATCTAGTAGATTCTCTAAGTAGAAAAGATCATGTAAGATTATCTATGACGAGGATCATAAAACATCCAATATTTATGGATTTGTGAATGATTAATCTATAAATCTTGAATGAGTGGGAGAAATATTTTCTTTCTCAAATTAATATTCAATAATCTGTTAATATGGAGATTAAAGAGTCAAATAAGAGAGATTTGGAACTGTATTATATTGTTAAAAATGTTCCTGGGTTCAACCTTTATTGTGATGCAATGATAAGATTTACGAACCATGTATATTTAAATCTATACCAAATTTGAAAAAATATATTATTGGATGATGATCATAGTTCATTATTCCCTATTTTTCTAGAATTATAAAGAGTTATAGAGATCTCAAAGAGTATTTCTGGTGGGATAACATAAAGAGATAAATTATAAAATTTGTATTTTTTCCTTGTTATAACAAAAATTTAAGGAAAAGAGACAAAATTATAAGGGGATGTTATAACCATTATCTATACCATAATGGAAATTAAAAAAAATCACCCTAAATTTTGATGTTAGAATCCCAAAAATATCCAAAGTCTATAATGTTATTTGGGTTACAGTTGATCACCTTATAATGTCAAAACACTTCATTTCCATTAGAAACATTTTCTTTCTTTATCACCTTTTCAGGATATATAATAAATAAGTTTTAATGTTATATGTAGTGCCATGATCTATATAAATGATTGATAATTGAGGTTTAAATTGATTTTTTGGGGGAATAATTCATCATATTTTGGATAAAGAGCTGAGTTTCAATACTTTTTTATCATCCTTAGATAGATGGTCAGTATAAGAAAACCATTAAAACCCTAGATGATATACTGAGATCATTTTCTATGGATTTCAAAGCTGGTTGGGATCAACATGTTCCTCTAGTTGAGTATTCTTAAAACAATAGATTTTACTAAACAATTCATATGGATTTTTATAAAACTTTATATGGTATGAATTATATAACTCCAATGTTCTAGGTTGATGTTATAGAAATAAATCTATTGGGACCTGATCCATCTAATGAAATGGAGGATAAAGTTAGATCCACCTAATGATGCATAAGAGTTTCTTAAACATGATAGAAAATATATTCTAACTATCATTAGTGATATCAACAGTTTGAAGTTTGTGAAAAGGAATTCCTGTGAATTTATCTTTAGAAATTTTTTTGAGATTTAGAAATAAAGGAATGATAATCCCTTGTTATTTTTCCCCCTTTGAGATTCTTAATCAATATAGTATGGTAGATTATCCATTAGTACTTACACTAAATATATCATGATTTTATACTGTGTTACGTGTATCTCCCAGAAGAAAGTACATACCTAGTCCATCACATGTATTAAACTCAAAGTTCATACCATTGTATCATGATATTTCAAATAAATAAAAACTAGAATAAATCTTGGATTGTATATATAAATTGAAACATAAAAGGACTACTGAGGAGGTTAAAGTTCCCTAGAGGAGTCCTAAATTTGAAGAATATACTTGGGAACCCAAATATGTGATGAAACAGAGATATCCAAATTTTTTATATCAAAGGGTTTAAATTTCAAGGGTGAAATTAATTCAAATGTGGGTATACTATAACACCCCAACATGTTTTGATATAGTTGTCTCAAAATAAATTTTATTTCTCTGATAACTTTCTTTATACACAAGAATAAGTTCAATTAAACACTAATATACTATTAAAATAATATTATTTAATTTGAATGTTATTTCCATGACCCATCCTCAGGACCCATGCCATAAAATCCCCAAGCCCGCCTTCCATAGGCCAGGGGCTGGCGACTAGCACCAAAGGCGTAAATCCTTAAGCTGGGAAAGCATTGTCTTTATAAAAATTAAACATGCACAATTAGAGTACACAACTAGAAGCAAAGAACTATGCAATACTATGTAAAGAAGAAGTGCTGGAATGTAAAAGGTGCCATAAATACAAGCCCAACAGTAAAGTACAGGTACAACTGAAAGCAAGTACAACTGAAAAAGGGACAAATAGCTGAAAGGTAACGAGCATCTCTTGGATCATCCTTCGGGGTTCCTACCTGAAGGGTAGGTACAGATGGCCACCTTAGCACTCCACGTCCATTAGACTCCTCTGTGTACCGACTCGTCGTAAGGTCCACCTCTGGGTACCGTCCAGTCTTGGAGCACTCGGCCTCCGTCAACGACGTCTGTCGTCTGTATCCAACACAATGAGGTGCAGCCATAGCCCATACAGGGGAGAGTGTAACAATACTCAGTAAGGACCCCGAGACCCTCAAGGTCTCACAATATCCAACAAGGATAACCACAAAGTAAAGATTCAATGGATAACCCTTACTTAGGTATATGTCAATACATATACTTAAGTTATCTAGTAACCTGTCTCAATCATGAGGTAAACACAAAAGTCACTGACTCAGCTAAAACTAGGATTTTATTCTAGGTATAGTAGCAAGTAACATCCCCAATCAAACTTTCAGATCTCGGCTGATTGTGTACTCCTCCTCTACCGAGTACTGTGGGCATGCCGCATCACACAGAGGCGCTTTCCACCTTCCTGGACCGTTGTGGTACTCCTCCTATCGATTTCCATGGGTCTGCTACATCACATAGAGGCGCTCCCCATTGTGGGTCTGCCGCGCTCACACAGAGGTGCTCCCCCTCGTAGCCTGATGTGGTACTCCTCCTATCAAGTACCATGGGTCTACAACGTCACACAGAGGCACCCCCACTGCGGGTTTACCACGCTCACACAGAGGCAATCCCCTACTGAGCTAGTAGAAACACTCTGAGTCGAAAGGTCAGCATTCATCAGGTCTCAGCCAGTTACTAAGTCTCCGTACTCCGCTCACTAATTACCGGGAGGATCCGCTCCATGAGCTACTGGTTGATACTCCATCTATCACGAAGTCCCAAGTAGAAGTGTCTCAAAGGTCTGCCTCATCATAGGAATATTAATGCAACAGACGGTGCGTCAATCGAACGTCCGATCTGTGAGTTATTGGAATTTCTATTTCAGGGTCCCTGTTGGTTTTTAGGTTCAAACCAACCTGACTGTACCCCAACTGTATCCAAACCTCAAGTGGGGTATTTCAAAAGAACCGTCTCATTGTATGATTTCTTTCTCCATAGACGGTTCGTCGATCAGACGCTCATAGCCCAGGATATGGGAGAAAAGGTGTAATCTGGCCATAGCGGGTCTGGGTCCGATCCGACACAGTCGGACCGACCCAGTCGGACTGACCCATCCCAACCTGGTCTGATCTGGGGTCTGACCCGGTCCGCGGGTCTGACCCGGTCTGAGGGGGTAACCCAACCCGAGTGGTCGGCCCGGCCCGAGTGGGAGACCCGGCACGAAGGCCGCCCAGCCCGAGGGGCGGCCCGGCCCGAGGGTGGCCTAGCCCAATGGCGGCCTGGCCCGGATGGGTGGCCCAGCCTGAGGGGCGGCCCGTAAGCCTGGCAGCTCACGAGGTCCTCCTAAGACACAGTCATGCGGGGAAAGTCGCGCGAACCCTGGCTCCCGAACGGCTCTGCCATTCTTGTAGAGCTCCAACCGGTGCCAGGTAGCGCAAGTCCAGCATATACAGGACCCGACGGGGTCCTGCTCTTCCCGGTTGGTCGAGCGGCCAGCCACTCCACTCCATCGGCGCGACGCAACAGCATCACGCCCCTCCGCTGCGGCCCGCCCTGGCCAAGGCCCGGCACCTCTGCGTGGTGCGATGGCGTCGCACCCCTCCGCCGCTGCCCGCCCTGGTCACGGCTCCGCACCACCACGCGACGCGATGGCAGCGTGCCCATCCACCAAGGACCACCCTGGCCGCGTCAATTTTCTAGCACCCCCCATTCGGCGCGATGGCACCCCATTCCTCCGTCGCGGCTCATCGTGGCCACAACTCTCCTTCCACGCGGCACGATGGTGTCGTGCCGTCTTGGCGACTCGGTGACCTTGCACCGCCGGTTCCTTCACGACTGTCCCGCCGCCGGCCGTCGTTGCTTTTGTTGTGGTATATTCCTCCAGTGGTAGTGTTTCGGCTGCATTGTCTTCAACAAAGGTTAGCAACAAAGGGGGAGGGTCGGGCCATGTTCTTACGGTCTCAGCCCTCCTCGTTATGGTGTTATCAATCGGAAATTCACATTTCATACATTCAATGACGTAGAACGGGAAAAATAAATCAACTCAAAACCCCTTACCTCGCTTTTCATTCATTGATGGTGGAAGGAGACTTCGGAGTAGTCAAAGTCGAAGACAAAGTCATCGGTGTTCTTCTAGGGCGATAGTTTCGTCCCTCGACTAAAGGTTCTTCATTAGCAGAGGAAGTGTTCTTCATAGGTGAATTCTTTCTCTCCCCAATGCTCTACCAAGATTCCAACCAAAAATAATAGATAAAGTTGTCTATTATTTGTTAGCACAACCATTCGAATTTTTATGTTTAATTAAATGGGAAAACTCATTTAATTAATGGGTGGTGTTAGCTCAAATAATTAATGGGGGAAGGTGAAGAGTTTTATCCTCATTTATGGGGAGTTAAGGGGGGTTTAAAGCTCGTGTGGGCCCCAACAAGGATATCCTCCCAAGGTAGGTTATGTGTGGGTGGGCCCCACCACCATATCCACTCTTGGGAGGATATGGTGTAGTGGCCCCCACCACTAACCTCCTCTTGGAGCTTTAACCACCAAAAATAAACAATCAAGTTAACACTTTATTTTTATTCAATTTAATTAAAAACCCCAAAATCTAACATCCATTCTTGTTAGAACACAACTATGGTGAAGGTCTCAATAAGAAATCACTGACTTTGTGAGTTCGACGATGCCCTCAGATTTCAGTTCCGAGCACCAGTTCAAAAGGTATAAAATCATGCTCGTACGTTTACTGAACGTACCTGAACAAAACATTAGAAATTGATTCTGAGAACACTAGGCATCGGAATCTAGCGCCGTAAATTTTCACAGACTTGTAAAATTCCCCTGAATTTAAAAAAAATCCATGAAAATTCCTGGACTTTACATTCTCTCCACCTAAGGACTTTATGTCCCCGTAAGATACAACCCGAACTAAGGAAACAAATGGGGGTACTGAGCACGCATTTGAGCCTCCCTCTCCCATTTTCTCTCCTAGAAGTTCCCGTGCTGCCAACCAACGCGCACCAAAGGTATCGACCGTCCATGAAGGTCCCTCTCCTGTCGATCTTTGATCTCCACCAGAACCTCTATGAAATTCTCCCTGTCATCGATGTCCATCTCTCCATGAACGATGACGTGGGAAGGTCGTTCACATATCTCCTCAGCTGAGATACGTGGAAGATATCATGCACCCGGTTTAACTGAGGTGAAAGATCTAGGTGGTAAACCACCTCGCCTACTCTGCTGAGGACCTGAAATGGTCCGATGAACCTCAAAGATAACCTTCCTGCTTGGCCAAATCTCTGTAGACCTCATCGAGGTGAGACCCATCGGAAGACATGGTCGCCATCCTCAAACCCTAGAGGCCTCTGTCTCCTGTCAGCATATGACTTATGACTACTCTGTACAGTCTTCATCCGCTCCTAGATGATCTGCACCTTTTATGTGGTAGCCCATACCATCTCTGGTCCCACTAGTGCAGACTCTCTTGGGTCTGTCCAACATAGTGGTGATCTGCTAGGTCGACCATAAAAGGCCTCAAAAGGTGTCATACCGATGGTGGAGTGATAGATGTTGTTGTACAAGAACTCCCTCAAAGGATAGTGATCCGCCCAACTACGACCAAAGTCGAGGATACATGCACGGAGCATGTCCTAGAGGGGCTGGATGGTCTGCTCAATCTGACCATCTGTCTGTGGATGGAAGGCAGTTCTCAAGTGAAGCCATGTCCCGAAATCCTCCTGCAACCCCTTCCATAGCTTGGAAGTAAACAGTGCATCACGGTCGGAGACAATAGAAGAAGGTACTCCATGTAAACGCGCTATCTCATGTACATATAGGCGTCCCAAGTACTCTACTGAGCCCTTCTCTCTGATCGGTAGGAAGTGGTATGACTTGGTGAGTTGTTCAACGATCACCCATATCGAATCCTAACTCTTAGAAAAATGTGGAAGACCCGTCACGAAGTCTATGGATATCCCATACCACTTCCACTCTGGGACCTCTAATGGCTGAACCAAGCCTGCTGTTACCTGGTGCTCGACCTTCACTTGCTGACAAGTGATGCATCGAGAGACAAACTCCCCTACCGCCTTCTTCATACCTCGCCACCAGTGCTGTCTTCGAAGGTCCTAGTACATCTTCTCTACTCCTAGGTGTTCTGATATTGGGGAAGTGTGGAACTCCTTCAAAAATTCCTCCTGAAGTGATACTGGTACCATAGTATGTCCTCTGAAGAGGATGATGTGATCCCCACCTTCAGAAAATTCATCAGGTGCCTTCCCTGTGGATATCTGAGCACGTCGTGTCTTGAAATCAGCGTCCCCACGCTGCGCCTCCCTGACTCGCTAAAGAAGTGGAGGAATGACGGTAAGTGAATATAGATAGGCTTCTCCATCCCTATCCACAAACGATATTTGGAAGGCAGCTAGCTGCTTTGTCGCCTCTCCTAGTAGTTGAATACCAGTCCTCCTGTTGAGGGAATCCCCAAAAACATTCCCCTTCCCAGGAGTATAGACTATCTCAAAGTCATAGTCCTGGAGGAGCTCAAGCCATCGTTGTTGTCTTAGGTTCAGGCCCTTCTGAGAGAAGATATACCTGAGACTCTTGTGATTAGAGTTCACGATAAAATGTTCTCCCATTAGATAGTGTCGCCACATCTTTAAAGCGAAGACCACTGCTGCTAACTCTAGGTCATGGGTAGTGTAGTTCGAATCATGTTGTCTCAACTTCCAAGAACCATATGTGATCACTGCTCGCTCCTACATCAGGACACACCCATGTCTGGTCCTTCATGCATCGTAGTAAACTACGTACCCTACTCCCTCCTCTAGATGCCGAAAGATGGGGGCACTAGTCAGCCTCTGACTTAGCTCCGGAAAGCTCTTCTAACATCTCTTCAACCACATGAAGGGTTTCCCCTTCTTCATCAAGGCTGATAGTGGTGCTGCAACTTTGGAGAATTCTGGGATGAATCTATGATAGTATCCATCCAAGCGTAGGAAACTCCGTACCTCTTTCACACTCCTAGGTGGCTCCAAAGAAAGTACCACCTCAATCTTCACTGGATCCACTGCAACTCCAGCCTACGAGATGACATTTCTCAAGAATTGAACATCTCGAATCCAAAACTGGCACTTTGAGAGCATACCATAAAGCTGGGGTTCTCAGATTGTGTCTAGTACTACCTGCAAATGGTAGGCATGTTCCTCCTCAGTAGTCGAGTATATCAGAATGTCGTCGATGAAGACTACGACAAGGTGATCGAGGTATGGCTGGAAGATCCTGTTCATGAGACACATGAACACTGTTGGAGAATTGGTTCCGCCGAAGTGCATAAAAAAGAACTCATAGTGGTCGTACCAACATCTGAAGGCCGTCTTCCGAACATCCTCATCTCAAAATCTGAGCTGGTGATATCCTGATCTGAGGTCTATCTATGAGAACCATCGTTTTCCCTTGAGTTGATCAAAGAGGCCGTCAATCCTCGGGAGTGGGTACTTGTTCTTTAGGGTCACCTGATTTAGGTCATTTTAATCAACACAAAGCCTCAAGATCCCGTCCTCCTTCTTGGAGAATAGAATCGGGACTGCCTAGAGAGAAATACTGGGCCAGATGAATCCCTTCCCCTGCAAGTCCTCTAGCTATACCCGCAGCTCAAGAAGCTCAATGAGGGCCATCCGATATGCTGGTGTAGATTTCGGTGTCATCCTAGGGTACATGTCAATGTAAAAGTCCACCTCTCTATGAGGAGGTAGTCCTAGGATATCATTTGGGAAAACATCTGCGTACTGGTCCACCACTACAGGATAAGTCGGACTCTCGACATCAATTGCTCCGAGGGTAAGGCAAGACAACTGGTGAGTGATTGGCTACACCATTCTCCGAGTAAGTCTGTCTTGTGCTACAAAGGTTCCCCTATCACCGGTGAAGGTGACCCTGGTCCCATCCGGGTGGACAAACCTCACTTTGCGCCTAATATAGTCAATCTAAGCATGGACTGTAGATAAAAATTCCATACCCAAGATGATGTCGTAAGGCCTCGACGCCGCTATGAGGAGATCCCAGCTGAAGCTCTTCCCTCCTAGAGTAAGCGCACATTGTCGGCACCAGTGTGTAATCTTCGATGTTTCTCCCATAGGAGTCTCTAGATGTAAGGATCGATCAAACAGCTTCGTTGGAATCACTGAGCTCCAAATGAGGCCAGTGGCTATGAATGAATGACTGGCACCTGGGTCTATAAGAACTGAATCTAAGGTGTAGTAGACACTGATTATACCTCGAATCATCTCCTAAGTTCCATGGTCGTAGGCCTCAGCTACCTGAAGCTGAGCTCTCCCCTGTCCACCTGTTCCCTATGGTCGGGGTGGTCCTCCTAGTGGTGGTGGTGGTGGTAACACCTCGTAACGTCATCCATAGCCAGCTTCTCGACTAGCTCCTTTTCCACGTCTGGCTGCGCCCTGCGGACCGCCTTGATCAAACCTCTACCTCTGCCTGGGAGGTCCCTTAATTGTCTGCTGATAGTCTGAACGATGAGTTGGATAGTCACCAGCCATGTGACCCTGCCCACCGCATGAGTAACACTGCCTACTCCTGGAAGGTAAGTCACTACCTCGAGTGCCCCGCACAACTGATCCTAAGTCCTGCGGTCATCCACCCATGGGTCTGGTCCTCTTGGACCTCTGCGTCATCATTCTACTGCCAGCTACAGAAGACTCTACTGCATATCAACTAGTAGTGGGTCTCACTACTGGTGACTGCTCAGCCAGGAAAATCTCTACTATGAAGGCTCTCTCTAACACCCCCGACTGCATCGGGATGCTAAGGGAGATCATCGAAGCCCTGATCTCTCACATGAGCCCCTTCTCGAAGGCCCAAGCCCAGATGAATGGGTCTCATACTATATCCATGGAGTAGCACGAGAGGTCGGTGAAACTCGCTGACTACTGAGCTACAATCATGCTACCCAACTATAGAAGTGGTAGCTCCTGTATCCGCACCGCCCAAAGGGTGGATGGAACAAACTCCGCCTGGAATAGGCTCTCGAAGTCTGTCCAAAGAAGTGTCGCCTCAACATGCACCTATAGCATCTGGCTCCACCATCTCCATGCTGCTGCCTAAAGGAGACTAGCAGTAAGGATCACCATGTAGTCTGCTGGTGTCCCTACAATCCTGGAGGATCTTATCGTATCCTCCATCCAATCCTCAGCTGCCTGTGGGTCCGTATCTCCCCATAACCTAGGTGGCCTCTGGCACTGGAACTAATGGAATGCGCTCAAGCGGCATGCATCGTCTGCTGCTGGGGATGGTGGAATCGGTGGCCCAACAGAAAGTGTTACCGTTGGTGCCTTCGCTGGTGCCTCAAATGGAAAGGGGCCCTGCACCGAAGCCTCGTCGCTCTGTGGGCTTTCAGTACGTACAACTCTCGGGGCTCTGTGGGGAGGCATCCTGAAATAAAAATATGCGACATGGTCAAAAGATTATACCTGGTGAGGTGACCTAGTTGAGGTGGCTTAAGAAAACTTTTATAGACATGCACACAAATAGTGTTTTAATGCACTAAGTTGGAAATCCATATTCAGGGTCCTGGTGTATGGATACGTCGGCTGCCGCACCAAAAATAGACTCCCTGAACTGGAAACCACACTGAGTACCCTCAACACTATTGCTACACAGAAAAGAAAGATCATAGTACTATGTTTTGTGGTAGAACCAACTCCTATGATACCAATTTTTCATGACCCATCCCCGGGACCCGTGTCATGACTACCCCAAGCCCGCCTTCCATAGGCCAGGGGATGGAGAATAGCACCAAAGGCATAAATCCCTAAGCTGGGAAGGAATTTCCCTTATAAAAAGTAAAAATGCAGAATCAGAGTACACAACTCGAAGCAAAGCACTAAGTAATACTATATACAGAAGAAGTGTTGGAATGTAAAAGGGGCTGGAAATACACGCCCAACAGTAAAGTACAGGTACAACAGAAATCAAGTACAACTGAAAAAGGGACAAACAACTGAAAGGTAAAGAGAATATCCTGGATCGTCCTCCGGGGTTCCTACCTGAAGGGTAGGTACAGATGGCCACCTCATCACTTCACGTCTGTTAGACTCCTCTGTGTACCGACTCGTCGTATGGTCCACCTCAGGGTATCGTCCAGTCCTGGTGCTCTCGACCTCTGTCATCACTGTCCGTCGTCTGCATCCAACACAATGAGGTGCAGGCATAGCCCGTACAGGGGTTAGTATAATAATACTCAGTAGGGACTCCGACACACTCAAGGTCTCACAATATCCATGAAGGACAACCACAAAGTAAGGATTCATTGGATAACCGTTACATAGTTATATACCCATACATATACCTAAGTTATCTATTATCCCATCTCAATCATGAGGTAAACAAAAAATTCATTGACTCAGCTCAAACCAGGATTTTTTTCTAGGGATAGTAGCAAGTAACATCCACAGTCAAATTGTCGGATCTCGGCTGATGGTGTACTCCTCCTCTACCGAGTACTGTGGGCCTTCCGCATCACACAAAGGCACTTCCCACATTCCTAGACTGCTATGGTACTCCTCCTGTCGAGTATCGTGGGTCTGTTGTGTGACATAGAGGCGCTCCCCACTGTGGGTCTTCCACGCTCACACAGAGGCGCTCCCCCTTGTAGCCTGCTGAGGTAATCCTCCTATCGAGTACTATGGGTATGCCGCGTCACACAGAGGTTCTCCCCACTATGGGTTTTCCGCGCTCACATAGAGGCTCTCCCCTACTGGGCTAGTCAAAACACTCTGTGTCGAAATTTCAGCAGTCGTCAGGTCTCAGCCAGCTACTAAGTCTCTATACTCCGCTCATTTGGCACTAGGAGGATCCGTTCCCTGAGTTACTGGTTCATACTCTAACTGTCACAAAGTCCCAAGTAGAAGTATCTCAAAGGTACACCTCATCATAGGGATCTCGACGCAATAGACGGTGCGTCAATCGGACGCCCGGTCTGTGAGTTATTAGCATTTCCATTCCAGGGGACCAGTTGGTTTTTAGGTTAAAACCTACCCGACCGTACACCAACTGTATCCAAATCTCAAGTGGGATATGCCAAAATAACCATCTCATTATAATATTTCCCTCTCCATAGACTATTCGTCGATCGAACACATGTAGCCCAAGATAAGGGAAAAAAGGTGTAATCTGGCCATAGCGGGTCCGGGTCCGGTCCGACCTAGTTGAACCGACCCAGCCCGACCCGATCCGAACAGGGGTCTGATCCGGTCTGCGGGTCCGACCCGGTCTGAGGGGGTGCTCCGACTAGAGTGTTTGGCCCGACCCGAGTGGGCGGCCCAACCCAAAGGCGGCCCGGCCTGAGGGGGCGGCCCGGTCCGAAGGTGGCCTGGCCTGAGGGGGAGGCCTGGCCCGAGGGTGGCCCGGACCGATGACGAACCAGCCCGAATGGGCAGCCCGGCGGCTCGCGGGGTCCGCCTAAGCCTCGGTCAGGGGGGAAAAACTATGCGCCCCTTGACTCCCGAATGACATCGACCTGTGCGAGGTGGCGTCGGTCCAGCACATGCGGGACCCAACAGGGTCCCGCTCCTCCCGGGTCTTTACAATTATCTCTTAGCTATTAAATTGGTTGGTATGAATACGAATAACTAAATTATTAAGAATTTATAGTTTACAAATATACAAAACAAATTTTTTGGTTATCAATTGATTATAAATAAAATAAATGTGTTAAAGTAAAATAATTTTTTTAAAAAAATTAATTTTTTTTATTCTCAATGTGTTTTTATTTTAATAAATTAAATAAAAAATTATTGGAGAATAAATTTATTTTAATTTATATAAAATATATTCAATTAAATGTTTTAACATTTATCTCATGTTTTCTCTAAGCATAAGGTAATAATAAATTTGATTTTCTTCTTAAAAATATACTTTCTTAAAGATTATTTTCATCGCATTTTGCGTATTTACTTTAAAATTAATTTTATCCACTTATAGAAATTAAATATTGAAAAATAGATTCCAAATATGGAGTGATGATATTAAAATTTGGTAAATGTCTCCCTTTTTTCATTATTTATACTATCCTTGGTAAATTTCAATCACCATGGTAAGTGAAAAATGGGTAAAAAGGTAATAACTTTGGGTTGAGGCTTTTAAATTAATCTAATACATGCATTTTTCCATTGGTATGGTTGGAGTTCATCCATTTATATACAAATCTAGAATATACAAAAACTGTTTTCCATTTTTCATTGATTATGGCCATTATAATAATTTAATAAAATAATTAATACAAAATTTCACACTCATGACTTTTATAACTCAAAATTTTTATTCTAAGGATAAAATGAAGATAATTTTTGTTTTAAATATTTATTTGAAGGAGGAAATAATTTTTCTATCTTGTTAATTGATTTCTAATTTTTATTGACATTATAATTACAATAAATTCTAACACAATGTAGATACCAATATTTATTTAATTAATATAAAAATTAAATAATTTTTTTATAATTAATAAAATTAAAAAAATTTATATTAATTATTGTGTCATGTTAATTTTATAGATAAATATAACATATTATTAATTTTTAAAAGTCTATATTCAATTTATTTTTTCTCCATGTTGTCTTTAAAGCCCAATTAATTTTATAGTTTCAAAAATGGCATTAATGATATTTTTATAATAAATAATATTTCACTAAATAAATTAGAAATAATAAAAATCATAAAATATGGAAAGGATGAAAAACTATATAAAATTTTATTCCATGACCAATTATTAGATAATTATTACCTTATAATTAAAATTATTACACTTTAATATTTTAAAATTAATTTCCATGGTTATGAGTAAAATTAGTTAACCAAGGGGTTAAGAAAAATATATTGTTTAAAATGACACTAAAACCTATCATAATTTCATTGTATAATTATGTTTCAATATTATCCTTGATTCATTAGAATATATATCCATTTGGAAACATTTTTTATTATAGTTACTTAATTATATTATAAAATATTTAGTTGTTACAAGTGTTTTCATTCAATCCATTATAAATGGACACATATTCTTATATTTCTTTCCACCACATTGAGTCATCAAGATCCATAAAAATTGAAACAATTATCTTATAAACTTACATATATAAAATTCCGGGGGTGATTCATTTCTTAAAATACCATTCCAAGGGTCCTTAATAAAGGATCAAAAGGAGGTATCTCTTAAAAAGATTACCATCTTACTCAAACCCTTTAAATTGATTTTTTCTTTTAAATCATATAAATCAATGATATTCATAATAAAATAATATATTCCTTATCCTGAATATACATAAATGTTATTATGATCATTAAACCACCATTATTCTTCTAACGCTCCATCAAATGGGTTGTGAAATTATCGCTTATGTGTACGTGTAGACTACCACCTACACATTATCATACAATTCGTTTTTCATCACCATATTTATTGGATAGGTATTATGATGGGTTTAATGTATAAACATGATATTTTTGAAATTATTATTATGTGATTTTAATATCATATCTACCTACTTACCTTTCAATTTGTTGGAAAACAATAATTCCTCAAGTGCGTACTTGTGGACTACCACTTCTATGAAGTGATGTAATTATTTTTTCATTTACACTTAAAATGGATGATAATAATTGTAGATTAAATTAATATTGAGTATATATATGACATGAAAATTATTCTTCAATGGTGAATTAATATTTACCCCTATTTCTTCTCATTCATCAAAAAGTGAAAACAACGTCCATGCCTACATCTGAATAATCATCTTTATGAATGATGAAATCCATTTTTCTATCACTACCTATTATGGATATATATATATAATTAATATATATATATATATATATCTATAATTAATATATATATATATATGATATTTATATATTGTTTAATATTTCATATATAATGAAAATTTGATCAATGTACAAGTACTTGAACTACTGAACTAAAATCCTCTTGAAAAATGAAATATTTAACACCTAAAAATGAAGATTATAGTAAGTAATTGTAAATAAATTGCATTGAAATGTAATGAGTGGATTATATATATTTTTATAAGTATTTAAATTACTCTATAATTTATATAAAATAAATTTAAATTTATTATATAGAAGGATAAAGATATTTTGATGTAATGTGAAATGTTGATAATAGATTTATGATAAAGTCTCATTATTTATTGTGATTTTTTATGATCATGTTTTTAATGATAAAATATTTCTAATAATATTTCAATAATCCCAGGAATTTTCATATATTATTTTTATGTATGGATAATAGATTTTTTCATTTCATATTCATTATTTTAAGAACTTAAGAGACCAGAATAATATTATTATGGAAAGATGAATTTGTTCCCACTTTTATAGAATATCCTTTTTATTCTATGTAAATTTCTTTTAAATATGTATTCAAGAATGTTTTTAATATTATACTATTATTTTTAAAATTATTTTTTTCCATTATTGAATTTTTTAATTTTTTAATTGAATCTTCGTGTTATTTTTTGAAAGAGGTACTTTTAAATTTTTACGAAAAATGGGAAAGGAATATTTTTTTTAACATAAAAAACATGAATGAAATTTCCTACTATCATGACCACTCAATTATTTGAAATTTACCTTACATGTATCTAATTTTATTTTCAATAAAAAATGTTCAAGACACATGAAATTATGTTAATTATAGTGATTATTCCTATGCTTGTGTTCTATAGTTTAAAGAGATTAAGGCAAAGCTGATGATTTGAGTCGACAGTGCTTTAGTCATATTGATGAAAATATTTCACAGATCAAACCCATTCTTCATAATGATCATGAAATAAAAAATGGATGTGACTTTTCCATATGTATTATGTAGAATAGTGTGATCACACATGATCTTAATACCCTTCCTAATCATAATGAGGGTTTGTAAAAAGAATATTTGAAAGTGATATGGATCAAAGAGGGTGATGGGAACACCAATTCATTTAATAATATTCAAAAGATCAGGATTATCAACAAACCATTGGATATTATTAATGATAATGTAATGATTTTTTAGAATAAAAAGTATATTTATTCTTATATTGTGTCTTTTTATATGAACCAATTAAATGATCCCAATACCAACATTGAGTAAATGGAAGATATGATTCCCAGGATTTTTAATCATGAGGATATTTTTTTTGTTTATTCTCTTACAATTGATTATGTGATTAAAGAAGAAGTTTTTTGTCTTAATGTAGGAGGCTCTCCTAGACCGGCTGGTTTCACTAAATATTTCATTCAAACATTATGAGAGATAATTTATTGTGATATTTAAAGACATGTCAATTATTTATTCAAGGGTGGCCACATGACATATGGAATTAATTATCAATTTGATTCCATCATTTATAATGTGGATAATGAAAGTGGGATTCACCTTTTTAGTCTACGGATCTTGTCAACAATATTTATAAGATCATTATAAAAATTATTACTAATAATTTTCTTTGTATTTCTAAATGGATTGTATCCTTGAATAATTTTGGTTTCAATTAAGGTAGAACTATTAAAGTTTATCTTATTACTACCTCTTAATGTTTTAATCATCTCTAGGAATCTAGCAGGGGAGGTAATATTTTCCATAAGATTTAAGTTAAAACGAACTTTGATACTTTAGATTGAGGTTTCGTTTTCAAGCTTTTAACAATCTTTGGATTTGATAAGTTTTTTATTAAATGAATCAGAACTCTTTTGAGATCAGCACATGTTTCAATGCCCGTCAATGGAACTCATTATGGTTACTTTATATGTTCTATAGGTGTTAGGAAAAGTGATCTCCTCTCTGATATCATTTTCTCTACTAATAAAGATTATTTGAGAAGGATTTTTCAAAGTATGGTTGATACTGTAAAACTCAAATCCATTAGAGATGCTATAGATTTGGATTCTCCCACTCATTTATTGTATGATGATGATATTATCATTTTTACTCATGGTGATAAATGAAATGTCAAGAACATAAAAAATTATTCATTACCTTATGAGAATGATTCTAGGTAGGAGGTCACTTGGACTAAATCATTTTTATACTTTGGAAAAACTATTCTAACTTCCAAAAAAGTGGATATCATCAATGATTTGGGAATTAGAGAAGGTGTTCTTCCTTTCCTTTAACTTGGTGTCTTAATGTTTTGGGGAAAACCTGGTGTTGCTCAATTTTCTCACCTTATGATCCAGATAAGAAATGAATTGGCCTCTTGGAAGGTAAAGACTCTTATGATGGGAGGAAGGATTATCCATGTAAAAGAAATTATTATTTCCAAATTTTATTATTCATTCATGTTTTATATATGGTTGGTTGTTCTCATTAATAGTATCAACATTTCTATTATGAATTTTTTTGGAGTGGAAGAATCCAACATTGAATACTTTCTACCATACCATGGAAGTATTTCTACAAACATTTTGATAATGGGAGTATTGGAATTAAATATATTTGAAACTTTAATCAATATTTACAGGATAATTTCAGATGGATACTCATTAATGGTATAATAGATGGAATTTCTTTTTTGAGATGCAGATTCTTGAATAAACTTAAATATTGTAAATTATACTATGTGTACTCTTCCATTTGTCCAGCTCTTAAGGCTTCTTATTCTATAATTTTAATGAACTTTGACTGGTTTGATAACATCAACTCATCTCTGAGTTTCTGGTCAGACAACTGGATAGGTACACCACTTCTTAATGTCTTAACTTCTGATGATATTTCAATTTACATGAAATTTTTCAATCAAATTGAATATTCAATCCTACGTAGACATGATTCTTACTAAAGTGAGACAAATTGTGATCAGTTATAAATTAATTAATGGTGATTATTTTTTGTTATGGGAAACTACCTCCAAAGGTTTAATTTATTCTAAATCATATTACTAAGAAGAAAATTAAATGGAATAAGAGTAATTGGGAGAATTTTTCAATTATAAACTAGATTTATCCATCTATATTTTCTATTACATGGACTGTGATGTATTCTAAAATACACACTGATGATTTTCATCAATTTGTTGGAATCAACATCTGTTCGAAATGTGTCCTCTGTAATCAACATAGGGATGAAATTAATAATTTATTCTTGAGTTGTGAAAATGGTTCAACCTTATGTAATGCTGATGGTGATCTATTTAATGTGGCGATAACTCATGTAACATGAATTCAGGAGCATGTTTCTTCTTACATAAATATTCGCCTATATAATAATCTGTTGAACCATTTTATAGTGGAATGTTCTAAAGTATTGCATGTTCTATGGACTGGACAATAAAATCTCATTCATGATATTAAATCCTTATGTGTTAGATTAGATCTCATTCAAATTATTACTGCTACGAAGAATGTTAATCCCCCCAAAATGGTTATTGTGATAATTCTATTCATGATCTTTATATGCTTAGGCACCTTATCATTACAGGTAATTATCACCCACCTTCTAGAAATTTTATTTTTTGTGGATATCTCTACCCTCGGGTAGAATAAAATGTAATAAAAATAGTTCTTCTAGAAGGAACATGGGACCTTGTGGTTATGGTGCAATTTTTAGAAATCATAATAGTAATGCAAAGAGATATTTCTATGGTCCAAGTGGTTTCATGAAATATCTTGATGTTAAAATTACTATTATAATAAAATTTTATGAAATGGGAATCCAATGAGGATGGATTAATATGTGGATTTAATGTGACTCAACCACTATTGTGCAAGCTATCATAAATCGTATTATTTATATTTCATGAAGTCTGGTTAATAAATGGATGAAATTAATGGACTCTATTTCACCCATGAATTATATCATATTTCATGATTACAAGGAAGAAAATTATTTTCTTGATGGGCTTGCTAAAAAAGGGATTACCACCCCAGATAAAAATTTTCTCAATGACATACCTGATTAGATTTCATTATTCTTTCAAATATACTTTTTAAATAGACTTTTTTAGACCTATGTAATTTTTTAATCAATAAAAGTGGATTTTTATTTTAGGAAATCTCTCATACTCTTTAATTTTTTTGAAACATTTATGAAATTAATTTTCTTTTAAAGTATCATGATATGATAAATATTCTATGATTTTTGGCACACATATGTACTATTTTCATTATGTTATGTGTGGGCCCAGAATTATATAACCTTCTAATTAAACAGGTAAATATGTATATCTCATGAGATAATAAGGACATGAATTGGGAGTGATCCTAGTTCAATAAGGGACTCTTCCCACTTTGATAGTCTTGGGAGTGAACAATTACTAAGGATATGATGGTTTTTGGATTGAACCTAATCCAATATTATTGTCTTGGTATTGAACCTAGAATATTGGGGAAATTATTTTCTATGATTATGTATATGCCCCAAAATTATGTCTTAAACCTATGTTATGCTCTTATGGATCGTTTTACTTGATTAATTTATGATTCATGTCTTATTAACAACCATTCCTTAAGTAATGATTCAATTTTACGATCTATTATATTATGGGTATGGTTTTAAAATGTTATGCTCATGTTCACATACCATTACGCTAATGCTTTTATTTTTTGATCATTGATATCTCCCTTTTATAACCTTATTGAGAATTTCAGAACAACATTTCCTATATTTCCTCTCCCAAGGATTTTAAGAAATATATTAAGTATGATATGTCCATGAATGGTTCTTATAGTGAATTCCTAAGTGAGAGATGATATAGATCTCTTGTGAATAATTTTTGATGTATCCATGTTTCTAAATACATTATACCTATTTTATTCTAGCATCAATAGTAATGTTATGTATTGAATATAAATTTATAAGATGTAATATTTATGTATGAAAAGTATGGGTTACGATAAAAGGATACTCTCTCAAGGATGGAATAAAAAAAATCAACATGAATTTTATAAATTCAAAGTATGAAACATGTGAAAGGAATTTAATCTACATAAGTTATTTAAAGATCCAAAATCACATTTGATTATATTGATATGCCTATCATTATCTTTACTAATTCATTCTACATTTACTTCATTTAGTTCTATTGAGAGGTAAATATAAAACATGGAATCATTGGGATTCCAAATTATATTTTTCTCTTCGATTAAAATGTTGTAAAAAATCTAATTGTAGTATATAATTTTTCATTAAAATTTCCTAGGAAATATTTTATATGGAAACAATGTAGGAGAGAAAAAAGTTAATGAATAAAAAACAATACATCCATTGTTTTAGGAATCAATTATCTTTTTATCTTTTTTTGGAATTATGAATCATCATTATTGATATATAAAACAAAAAAAAATTGTTAATGAATAATGTCCATCTCAAATTAAATTAAATTATAATGGTGATTAATTCTAGTTCCTAAAATATATTCTTAATAAAAATATTCTGTTCTTAGAGATAAATTACTAAGAATCATATAATGCAATAAAAACTTTATGTTTCTTCTATGTAAGTAATTTTTATGGTTTATTAGTCGAACATTACATCTCTAGATCAAGTGATGTAGGGTTGTTAGGAGGTTACCAGATCATGATTATTAAATGGACAAATAAGGGCTCTGAAACCTTCACCCTTGAGTCCAATGCTAAAAACACATACTTTAAAAAAATTTCTTTAATTCCATGTGAGATGATCCAAGATAAAGGTGCACAATTATTATTACATATCATAATAATATAACCCAACATGGAGAGATATTTTGTCTAGTTTCTTCAAGGACCAATCACATCAATAAATTATTTTTCAACTCATGGGAAAATTTATGTATAATAAAACCATACTACACTCCATTTTAGACTTATCATAGGTTACATCCATTATCATAACCTTGGAGAATAAAACATAAGAAATGGGTGATCTCAAATTCTCATTATGGTTAAATAACTCGTCAATATGAAATCAAATTTTAGATCAGAAGAAAATGAGAAAATATGGTTAGAGGATATATTTCATATTAAAAATAAAATGGAACAATATGAGTTACCCTAATTAATTATATATGGGGATGTAATCTAAAATGAAGAAAAATGTATCATGGAAAAAAGTGTGGAATTAAGAGATGAGAAACATTTTATATGAAGTATAATCACATGAAAATGACATATAAATACACCAATAACATGAATCATATCGTAACAATGAATGTTTTCAGAAAAAAAATCTTAAGGAAAATATAAAACCATGAATGAAAAATGTTCACTATTCCTATTGTGATAAAAAAACTCACACATTTAACATCCATTTTTAATTAAATATTATCATGATCCAATATGTTGAATTAATTTAACAGACCTATACCGTCTCAGGAATTTCTCAGACCCAAACCATCTTAGGTATTTATTGAATGCAAAATATCATAGGGATTTATCATTCCCAAACTATTTAGGGCTTTATCAGATCCAAACAATCTCATGGATTTTTTAGAATAAAATATCTCTAGATGTTATCAAACCATAATTTCCTCATTGATTTATCAAACCCTAACCATATCAGGGATTTATTATATCCAAATAATCAATCTTCTATACATAATTTTCCACTTGAAATCAATAATTATATTAGGAATAACCTATTTAATGAAATTGTGTTTCATGTTATTTCTAGATGGTATCACTAAAATTAACCAATTGAAAGTAAAATATATTGATATCCAAAATTAAATCACCCAAAAATCATATTTCATAAAAATATTTAATAGGTGAATTATGAAACATAACTTCCATGGAGATAATGACACTATATAAAAAGTAAAAAATAGAGGTAAAATAATTTAATTATATTTATAAAATCAATTTATCATTGGATTAAAAAATGATATTATAGATAATTTGAAAAAGATATATATGAAAAGAGGAAGTGAAAAAAATTGAAAAATGATTACTTTTAAAAGGAACTTTAAACAGTGGATCCATCAAAAAGACATGAAGGATTAAAAAGGTGAAGAAAAAACAGTTTGAAAAATATTATTTTTAAAAATAATCTCCAATAATATAGATTAGAAAATAAAAAATGCTTATAAAATTGGGGTGAGTTATAAGATATAATATTTTATATTTATAGGATGAAATACATTTTGAATATTTTTAAATACCTAATCTAAAAATCCATGTCATAAAAAGAGAAACAAAAAATCCTTTTTAAATGAGGACAATTGAAATATGAAGGCCACATCATGCCAAAAATTATTGGATTTCAAAATATAATGGAGAAAATATTTGGAAAAAAATATTTACAAGGATGGGAAACTATCATTAAAGAATGGGATAACTTTTATAAGACTAATATCATTTTTATAGAGAATAAATTCATCGAGGATGAAGATTTGAATCAAAAAAATTATTTCATTGTAGATAGAGATAATGAACCTTGAAATAAAATATAATTGAGTAAGAAACAAATATTGAAATAAAAAAGTTAAAGAAGATGAATTAAAACACAATTATAGGGGTTGGGTTATTGTAATGGTAACACAAGTATAAAATAACATTAGTTGGATCCATGAAATAAACATTCAAATAATAGGGAATGAAATATATTCATTATACTTGAAGGAAATGTGGGTAATGAATACACCATATAAGATATATTATAGTGAAAAATATCAAACATGTTTGATGGATTGGAAAACAAGACAAGGAAACACTTACATAAGTTATGAGCTTCCACTAAAACACTTGAATCTCCTTGGAACGTTGAACATTATTTTGAAAATATCCTTTAAAATGAAGTGATTAGAATAAATAATTGAGACAAGAGGGTTATGAAAATGGAAGAAGTTTATCAGAGGAGGAAAATTTCAGAGTTTTAAGAATAAATTCAATGGAATAGGTGTGAATTGAAGTGGTGGAAATTTTCTCCTATTATAAGTTAAGAAAAGGGAATTTTTGTGAAAAAATATTATTTTTCAATAATGGATTGATACTATAAAAGGGTCCAAGGCTAAAAAATTGAGAAATAATGGATTTTGGGGTTGGATAATAAATATAATGCCTATAAAATTCATTTTAACACATGTTTTAAGCATTTTTCATGTCATTTATAATTAGGTTCTTAAATTTAACATTTCAATTTTTACGTAGTTAATTGGTTATTAACTAAGTAATATATGTTTTAATAAAAATATAAAATAACCCATTTCACCAATATTTGGGGAAATAAATCTAAATTTAACCTCTATTTAATCCAATAAAATTTCTAAATAATATAAAATTAACTTTAAAATTTAAAAATTTAATATATTTAAAAACTATTTTGTGAAAAAATTTATTTTTATAATTTATTATTCATAATATTATTCAGTATAGATATAAAATTGAAATAGTGATGATATATTTATATATTGGATTAAAAATTCTATTAATGTATTTTTTAAGGGATTAATTTATTTATTTAGTTAGAAGTTAAACAATATTAATATAATGATTATTTAAAAATAATAATCTTACCATTCTCAATGTTGTTAACTTTAATCTTGTTAATCATGATTTTATTCTAAAAAATAAAATTATACTTATTACATAACATTATCCTAGTGATTGAAAATATGAAATCCAAATTGAGATATTTTATTTATATAATTGATGGAAAATAATTTTTTATATAAGTGAATAAAAATAGTTTTTGTAGTAAAATATTACTTATGTTTCCAAAAAATTAAACAGAGATTTTATAAATTAAACATATTATTTTAAAATTATTTATTTTACCTTATAAATACATATATATATAAGGATTAAAAAAATTATCTATTATATTATTTTGATACTGTTTTAAAAGTAACAGTATTACAAAAGTCGATATTTTTTTACTATTCACCTAAAAATATATTTTATAAGAATATAAAAAACTAACCCAACACTAATTTTTTATTTGGAATTTAAAAATAAAGTTAATTTTTTAAAATTAAAATAATTCAATTAGATAATTTAAATTTTAAATTGAAATTATATAGAGAGAGATAAACTACTTTTATTAAAAATGAATTTTTAAAAACTTTATGTGTTCCTAATCAAATTTTTTATGAATTTTATAATTTATTTAAATTTTTTATTTACTATAGGTTTTATTATTCTAATGTATTATTAATAATAATTCTTTCACAGCTCATTTTAGTTCAGCATTGTGTATGGAGCAATCTATCAAAGATTATACTATTTCTAATGAACTAAAATATAAGTTCTTTAAATTATCTCACCTTAAACAAATAAAATCCTCACAATTTTAATTATTAATCCTTGATGAATATGGGTGAGAGTTATCTTGAAATATTCTCTATTTATGATATGACTTCTAATATGAAATATACCTTACTCCATTTGGATGTTTCAAGTTAATTTTCTTTCTGCAAACGACATTAATAATTCATATAATCATAAAACCTGTTATATGGGCACAATAATCATATATTCTTCATAGAATACCTTTCCAAAAAAACCATATTAATATCCAAAATATTAAACCATAGTGAAATCATAAATTCTTCCAAAAATTATTTTTATCTTTAACCCTCAAATGATATAAATCACTGTATCATAAAATCCCATACTATCTAAGATATACCATAATAAAAAAATCAGTGAACTTTACAAAAACTCTCACGTATCATTTATCAATCCCATGGTTACCAATAATTTCAATCATATGCTTCAAAATCAATAAACCCTTTATTATCTCAAAATCAAGTGTATTTTAAACCTAAGTGTTATATATATTGAATTCATCTGTTATTAAATATTTGTCATAAAAAATATAACATTATCATAAAATAAATTTTAATGGTTATTTATAGCATTTAATATATGTTTTATTACCTTTGCAGAAAAACAACAGAAGAAAAATCCTTAGATATTTCACACAATTATCATAAATTTTGAATATAAAACAATATCCAAGATAAGTATCACTTACTAATGAAAATATCTAAGAGTATAAATATTTATTTTTGATTAAGATATAAACCTCACTACCTTAGGTATGACTTGGAATACCACATTTCCAATCATAACAAGAAGATAATAATATTCTCTTCCATTAAATTATTATCCCTTATTCACTTATAATAAATATTTATTTCTATATACATAACTTTCTTAGCATCATTTAATGATCATGTTTGAAACAAATACTAAAAATTAAATTATTATGACAATATAAAAAATATAAATATAAAAAAAATATGAATATGTATTACCCTTTAACACATTCATTTTTACCACATATTAATTTTGGTTCAACCTATGACTCTCTTTGTTCAATACTTGTTTGTCTATGGTCATTTTATTATAAGTTTTACTATCATAATTATTTAACATTATACTCAAATCCTTCATTATGACTTGTAAAGGGAATATGATTAAACAAGCATAACACTTGAGAGTATCAAACAAAGTCTATAGTTAGGTCTATTATTCATGCAGTAGGTGGTGATTGAGTTGATAACCAATTCTCCATTTTTAGGGGTCTTACCTAGAGGTAAACCTTTTCTAAATCCAACATTGACTTTTTCTTTACAGAAAAAAATTCCATTTTCGGAAAAAACCCAAAATATCTACATTACCAAAATTTTATGATGATATCCTATAATTATAATTATAATTTATTTTTATCAAAAGGTTTGTTAGTAATATTATAGTGAGTGAGTCTTTTCAAGTATCATTAGATGACTTTTAACGTAAATATCAGAAAAAATAACCAAATGATTTAGAGGCTTAATGTATTTCCAAGACTAGGTACATAAAAAACCAAAATGAAAATAAAATAAAAAATATTTATTTTAATATCCATAATGGGCTACTCAATCCTAGTGATATTTAAAAACTACTTATGATAAATGATGGAATACATAAGAAAAATTGGAGACCTCAAAAATCTATTAAGGGAATAAACATGATAAATAACTATACCATATGAATCAAATGACATATCATGATATCATAAGAGGTAATTCACATGATCTATTTCATGGAGGAACTGTATAATTATATAGGAAACAAAATATCAAGGAATTATAATAATGTGGAAGTATAATAGAACATTATATATGAATGACTCAATACTAATCACTAAGATAAAATCATATGGTGGATAGAGTCCCAACATAGATTTGGTTTACTCTTTAATCTTATACATATCATCCCATGAGACATAGAAATTACCTAATTAATTGGAGAACAATATGGGAGAACCCATAATAATATGTACAAACATATGTGTGACACATAAGGAAATCATATATAAGGAATAATCAATAGAAAAACCTATGAAAAATAAATGGGTTGCAAAATCATGTCTTATAACATAAAAAAAGGGAATATCTTAAAAAATTCCATGAAATAATGAATTAAATAATTAGTGTATATTAATGGGTAAATAATTAAGTGTAGGACACAGAAATAATGTCTAACATAAAAAAACATAAAATTAGTAGAAAAATAATTAGGGAAATATTCCTATTATGTGGGGTTTTAGGGAAAAGTGAAAAGTATAATTTAATAGGTTAAGGGTATAATTGTTTTCATAAAAAAATGATCCAAAATCATTTCCAAAATAAAATGAGTGTTTTTTTAAACCATGTATTGTTAAAAACTTTTTATATAGTGGTAAATTAAAGGAGGCAAGAAAAAAATAGAAGTTCTCTTTAGTCATCCTTAGTTAATGAATTAAATTGGTAGCAGAGCCTGAAAAACATGTATTTACCCATTAATGAAAGTGAATTAAAATAAGTATATGTGTGAAGTATATATGTAAATAATATATAAGAATTATTTACATATAGAGATAAAGTGAAGTTCTAATGTGTTTAACTACAACTAAGAATGGTTGGTTGAATCAGTTATTCACTTTTTTTAAGTTTCAATACATTTAAAACATAACCCATAAATCCTAATGAAGTTTATATCCTTATAAAATTTAATTAAATAGTCCTAAATAAAATAATAGGAAAGCCAGTATGGTTTTCAAGATTCACAAGGTTCTACTTTAGTGTGAGAACCTATATACTTCCCCTATAAACTCCCATGGGTCAATAAAATTTCACTATTTTAAAGAATTCAATACAACTTATTAAAACACCCATTATACACCTTATACCAAATGATGCGAATGATTATACTGAACCCCATCAGTTTGAAATGATTTATACAAAACAATTGAGCCGAAAAAATAATAATAAATACTTTTTTCAATCTGCTCCACAAATGTTCATGGGTCTGATGACTCGGAGTTTAATGGACTTTAGTCTAATGAACCTAGTCTGATTGACCCAACTTGATCGACTCAATACAATGCTCCCTTTTTTAGTCTGTTTCTGAAGAAAATTTATGTTCTATCTGGGTAAAAAAACTTTCACTTCTTAAAAAAAAATCAAAAATCGATCGGAACTTCCTCATTCTGATGGACTCAGTATAATGAATTCATTCTCAATATAAAAAATTAAAACACTACTCAAACACTCAATACACTACTCCTCAATCCGGTAATCAAAAAATTTAGGTTTCTAGCCATCTTTTGAGATCTTAGTCTACAATTAATACTTGATTAAAATTATTTAACACTCATCCATTCCCGAAAAATAAAAGTTGAAAAGTATGAATGTATTGTGATTATATTTATAGGTGAATCTTAATAAAAAGGTGGGAAATTGAAAAAAGTTTCCCTCTTACCCCGAAATAAAATATCTAAAAATATCTCAAATTTAAACTTCATCTTTGACTTCATAAAACCTTCTCAAGATTTATCTAAGATCAATATTCTCAAAAAAAAACTAACTTTTCTTCATTACAACGAAACTTCCTCTTCTTCAGTCTAATGTAACTTCCACAACTTTACTATGATGAAACTTCTTTAGCTCACTAGGATCTGACTATATTACTCTACTCATAATGATCTAACTAAATTCATCTGATTACAATCTTAATATCTTTAGCTCATTACAATATGACCATATTATGCTCATTACGATTTGACTATCTTATGCTACTCATTAATATCCGACTATCTTCCTTAGTGTTATCATGATTGAATTTCCTTCTTATAGTCAGTATGATGGAATCCTCATAATAATGGAATTCTCATTATGATGGAATTATTATTACGATGTATGTCTCATTATGATGATAATTCCACTAAACAACATTGAAATTCTTCAAACTTCTCTAGCATTACACATTCTGACTTCTAGAAAATTCTATGTCTAATACATCTCTATCTGATCTTCTATGTCTGGGTTTATGGAACAAATACGATCTTTAAGATTCCTATGTTTCTTTAAAATATTTTACCATGATATTTTATTATTATTTATGGGAACATAAATATTTGTAATGCATCATATGACTTAGTTTAGAAAGTATGAAAAATTTCTAACTCTGGGATTCATTTTTTCAAATATACTCTTCATTAAAATAACGAATTATTCACTCAAAACCTTATAAATTTATAACAAAAATTGTATCTAATAAACTTAAAATTCATACTAATGGAAGTGAGACTGATGGTGTGTTTGATCAATAACTTCAACTTTCTGACCAGTTCTAGTCTGGTGGTTCTTAGTATGAAATCCTTTGTCCAGATCCCTCTGTATAGAAAATAAATTTCTTTAAAAATATTCCTCCTTTATTTTTGGATTTGAACATTGAAAAACTTTCACCTTTCTTAAAAAAACTCATTATGTTGTACTAGGTCAAATATGGAAGAAAAAAACATTATTTATGTAAATTTATTTTTAAATAAATTAAAAACTTTGTAAAAAACAATAACATCACAACCGATCTTCATTCTCCCCCTTTGTATTTTTTGAAAACACTTTTTAACAAAATTTTCAACTTTTAGAAAAGTTTCACAATTAAACTTATGTAAAAAATTCATGTTTTTTTAATTTCACCAAAACACATCCTTTCTCAAAAGAGAGTGTCCTGAAACCGCACTACTAGATAAAGTAATGTTTTTGAAGGCACTATATCCCTTTATGGAATGAAAATTTTATATAAATGTTTAGATAAACTTTAACTCACTTTTATTTTTTCCTCTCACTCTTCTTTTTAACTCATCTATTTTATGATAACCAAAAAATTAGATTCAAAAAGATAGATAATTAAAATCTTATTACAAAGTACAAAGTTATTACTTTCTCTCCCCCTTTGTCAACGTAATATAATGCATGGTGGGGGGTTTATTTTGAGGTTTTGGATTTTATGGGAGGTTTAACTTTATGTTAAATACTGAATTCCAAAAATATATCTTTTTTCATAGATTTTGATAATATATAATCAATTTAGTAATTTTTTGAGATATATTCTAGCATAAAATATCCATAATTAACATTATCTTGTATAAAGTTAAATTTTATATAAATTCATTTGGATCTTGAATGTGTGGAATGATTTTTAGAAATATCAATTGCACTTTGATTATCACAAAGTATCTTCAATGGTTTAGAAACTTTTACTTTCAAATATTTTACACGAACTTTTTTCCATAACACCTGAGTATAATTATGAGTAGCGAAAACATATTCAGATTCCACTATGCTAAAAGTTGTTGAAATTGTTTTCATATTATTCCAACTCACATAACATTCATCGAAGAAAAACAGTCTTCCTTAAGTTGATTTTCTATCATTATAATCTTCATCACAATCAGCATCAGTATAACCATAAAACATCATCTCACAATTTCTTTTGTATAACAACCCATGTTAAGGTTTTACTTTAACATATTTCAAAATTATCTTTTCTGAAAACATATGTGATTCTTTCAGATTAATTTGACACCTAGAACACAATGTTCAAACATAAAAAATGGCAGGCCTTGAGTCTGTAAGGTAAATTATACTTCTTATCATCTTTATAAAGTCCTTATGATCCCCAATTTTTCTAGACTCATCATTTATCAAATTTTTTCTCATAGATATAGAAGTAGAAAATTATTTGTATTATTTTATTCCAAAATTCTTTAATAATTCCATGGAATTTGTTTCTTGATATAATGAAATGTATTTTTTTAACTTCTAATGCATGGAAGAAAGTTAATTCTCCTAACATTAAAATTTCAAAAAAAAAATATTATTTCCTCCAAAAACTATTTAAAATGTTTTTCTTCCTCCCCAGCAAATTTTTTTCATCCACATAAAAATTTATAATTAGAGTTTCAATGTCATCAAATTTCACATATATGTTGCTATAAAAAATTCCTTTAAAAAAATCAACCTTATCAAATAGTTATCACGTTTCTAACACAATGGACATGGGGCTTATTTCAACCCATACAAGATTTTATTCAATATAGAAACCAATTTATCCTCATCATAATGTTTAAAACTATAAGGTTATTCAATGTAAAATTCTTCCTCAATATCACTATTTAAGAAAACTGACTTTATATCCATTGGATAACTTTGTAATTTTGATGTGCGGCCATTGATATAAACATTATAATAGTTTCTAATCTTGAAACTGGGGAAACCTTTTCTTCAAAATCAAAACCTTTCACATGTGCATAGCCTTTACAAACAAGTATTTCTTTGTTTACTAAAACTTTTCCATGATCGTTGAATTTGTTTCTTTAAACCCACTTACTTCCAATAAAATTTCTATTTTTTAGTTGTGGAACAAGTTCCCATGTTTTACTTTTATCAAACTGATCCAACTATTCATTCAAAGAATCCACCCATTATTTATGTTCAATATATTTTGAAACAATTTCTGGTTCAAATTTTGAAATGAGTAAAGTTTGATTTTCTAATCTCATAATATTTCTAGTCTGAACATAATCCTACTGATTCCAAAGAATATTTTCAGTCTCAACATGTTCTTATAGAGTAGGAAATTTTAGAGTTCCTCTCCCAACTTCACATTCTTCATCTCACGAGTCATCTAAATCTCCATGCACATTTCTTTTCTCACTTTCTGTTTTTATTAGAGACTTTTTGTTTTTCTTCCACATCATTCCCAACAAATATTTTTAAGGAAGTTTTATTTTCAATAAATTTCTCATCATATGAGTCAAATAACTTTTGTAAACAGTAGTTTTAAATTTTTTTACTTCTTCTATTGGGTGAATAACCAATAAAATTTTCTTCCTCAGCTTTCTCATAAAACATTACTAGATCGATATTTTTTATTTTAGGTAAACATGGAATTTTAAAAAAATTAATGTATTAAAATGAATAATTTTTTATAGAGAACATTTCATAGGAAGTCATTTTGGATTCCAGAATCAATAAACATATATTATGAATATGTGCAGTAGTACTAACATCTTATCTCTGGTATAACTTTTAATGTTTGTATAATGTTATTATAAATCATTAAATTTTCACCAAACTTTTATTATATATTTATTATACTCTATTTTTTTGTTTAATGTAGGTAGAAATATATTGATTTTCGATATCATGTTTTCTCAAATAAGTTTCAAAAGTATTTCTTGTAAATTAGGTATCATTATCTACTATCAACTTCTTTATATAAAACCGAATTTCTTTCTCAACTTATTTTCTAAAAAACATGTACAATTATATAGCCTATGAGTTATGTTTCCTAAAAAATTGTTTATCATATGAGGGAAATCATTAATAAAATTCATAAATTATAAATCTTTCTTTTTTGATTTATGTCTCATCGGGCCACATAAATCAGAATAAATATGTTCAAGAGGTCGGGTAGATTGAATCTCAATTCTCTTATGACTTTTTTTAGTCGTCTACCATTTATGGAAAAAACACAATCATCTTCTTCTCTTCTTTTCAATTTTGGAAAATTTCATGCAGAATCAAATTTAGAGATTTTGTTTATATTTTTTTCCCAAGGTGGGAAAGTCTCCAAAGACACAACATATTTTCATCCTCAACACTTAGATAACACGAGTTGTTAAGTTCTCCAATCTAAAATAGTTTCTCACTGGTTCTTTCTAATTTTTTAGTAACTTTTCCATCATCCAAACTTTTTATAATAAAATAATATTTTCTAGACATCACTTCATTTCCATTATGAAAAAAGTCAAATCATACTATGTATGTTATTTTTTAGTCTATCAACAAATAAAACATTCTTAGATTTCGACATTTCTACTTCAATATTTGTCATTCTGTTTAATTTTGTTTTTAAGGAACTCTCATTACAAAAGGTAAATACTCATCCATCATGAATTTAGATATGTTTCCTGGTTTTTATATCAATTATCATATGCAAATAAGAAACACTATCAAGTATCCATGGTTTTTTCTTTTTTTACTTTCTTTCAAATCATTCTCAATAAAATAAGATCATTTATCAACATTATTCTTTATAGATTCCTTTTATATGACATATGAAAATTGTTCTAGAGAAGTTTCATACATCTTTTATCATGATTAATAACCTAATCACATCTTCTAAAAATTTCTTATGTATAAAATTTTATTTTTTATTGAAATGTTTCTGACATCTTGAGTTTTTTCTTTTCTAACTTCTTGTGGGTTAGGAAGGTTACTCATCATTTTCTACTATTTAATTCTCTTTATTCAAACCTTCTTCAGGGAAGTGAAAATTTAGACCAATTATTATAGGCTCTATTTCCATATATTCCACAAAACTAGCAATATCCATAAAATCTTGATTTTATATAGATGTAAGATCTTTCTCTATAGAATATTTTTTTTGATTTTTATAACTTATTCTTACTCTGAAAATCTATGGGCGTGGACCATATTTCCATCTAACTAATTTTTCATCTTTTATAGATGAATAGGTTTCTCCCACCCTTTCTTCACAAAATATTTCCCAACACTTTTTCTTAACCCTAAAAGGTTAGAAAAATCAGGTGAAATATTATTTTTAGTGGGTGTTGATTTCACCTAATTCTTGATTTTATATCTCTGAGTAACTTTAGAAGTCTTGGATTTCACTTCTAATGCTTTGTTAATGTTTTTATTCATCCATATTAAGAAAGGTTTAGGCTAAAGAAGTTTTGATTGAAGAAATTTAACTTCTTATTCCTTAGATTCCAACTTCTTACTGAGATATTCAACCACATTTCCCTACTCAGTAATTATAATTTTGTAACATAAGATTTCCTAAATGTATTCTTCCTCCTATTTGATGACATATTTTCTTCCTTAAACAACTAATTCACAATATTTCTTTATTAATATAATTTTATTCATGAGAGTTATATTTTCTTCAATACATGCAATAGTTTCTATTTTTATTTGATACTCTTTATATGATTCTTTATCACCTTTTCCCTAATTGAGGAATAATTTTTTTTCTTAACTTTTTTCAATAAAGGTTCTGAATTTTTCTAAACTTTGTACTTCTGAAGAATTCTTGCCAGTTGAGTATGATTACTCTTTCTTACTCAACATAATTATTTTTTTCTTGAGTAAAATTATTGTTATATTTTTTTGGATGAAATTTATTCTTTATAATTTTTTTTCAACTTTTTCTATTGAGTTTTCTCTTCATAATCCTCTCATTATTCTCCCACTTTTTTTCTTGTAGAGATTAATAGAAAAGTGTTTGATTCCACCACACTCAAAATGTTTGAGAGGAATCTTACCTACAAAATTTCTTATTAGTCTTTGATTATTATTATATATAAGATACATGATTTTTTCATTCATCCAATCATCCTCTTTATATTTGAAATCATAAGGATCAGTGTCTTCATTATCTTAAATATTCATATTTCTCATACCTTCAAAATCAATTTCATCTTTCATGTTTTTCTTGAACATTGTAACTTTTATCATTTCATAGGAAATAGTAAAATCATACATTTAATCAAGAGATAAATCAACATTATATTCTTAAGATAATATTTTAGAATAAAATTTTTCCAGAATGTTTCTCAAAAGTTTTATCACAATTGTATAATCTTTTAGGACATATCTAAAACCTCTGATGTTGCAGAAAATTTAATTTAATCTTGTAAAGTTTTCATCAATTTATTTTCAATCACTCGTTCTTAAATAATCATACTTACTACACCAGATTTTTAGTTTTTCATCACCCACTTCAGTATTCCCTTTGAAAATTATTTCCATCATGTCTCACATGCTCTTTTTAGTTTTGAGTCCTATAATCTTCATATAAACATTTTTTGATAAGTACATAAGGATTTAATTTCTATATTTTTCAACAACTTTGATATTTCTCTTATTATAAAAATTAATCAGGGAATCGATCCTAATAGGTAAAAACCCAATTGTAGAAGCATTCAAATGTTATAGTCCAAGAGATATGAGATAAGGAATCATCCTATTTTTTCTTCCATAATAATTTTTTCCTCAAAATGTCAGAATTCCTCTACTGTTAAAAATATTGAGATTACACATGATAATGATTCAACAAGGTATCCTTGGCTATGATACCAATTTATGTTCCAAAGGATCGAATAAAAATTGAGATGAAGTGTTCAAATCAGTTGTCCCATTTTTGTAAGTTTAAATACTTTTAAAACATAACCCATGATACCTATTAAAGTTCAAATTTTTATCACGTTTTTATAAATACTCATGCATGTAAAAGTAGGAAAACAGAGATTTAAAAATATTGGACTCAGTTTGAGAACTTAAATCCTTTCCAAAGACACTCCCATGGGTCTATCGAATTTCTCTATTCTAAATAAGTGAATACAACTTGTGGAAACTCCCATTATATACCATATATATCCCAATAGGAATGATTATATTGTCAACCATTAGCTTAAAAAGTTACTTACAAAATACTTGAGTCAAAAAAAATAAAGCCTTTGTTCAATCTTCTCCACAAAATTTCCTTAGTATTATGACCTTGAGTGTGATGGGCTTAGTCTGATGAAACCAGTCCAATTGACTTAGTCTAATTGAATCAATATGACACTCCCTTTCGAAATATACATCTGAAGAAACTTTTTGTTATTTCTATATAGGAAAACTCACAAATCTCAAAAAATAATTAAAACTCAATCCTAACATCCTTATTTTTATGAATTCGGTCTGATAGACTTAGTATAATGAAATCATTCTCAATGTGAAAAAATCAAAATCTTCTGAAATGCTCAATATGATATTCCTCAGTTTGGTAAAAAAACCTTTCAGGTGTCAGACCTTCTTCTGACATATCATCCCAAAAAAGAAAACTTGAAAATTATGCAGTGCTCCACCTTTTCCACACTAGAAAAATTTTAGAATTAAAAAGTATTAGGCTTCTATTTATAGGATACTTGGAATAAAAAAGGCATGAAATTAAAAAAAACATCTTGCTTACACAAACTTAAAATATTCAAAAATCACTCACATTTAAACATCTAATTTGACTTCTTGAATCATTTCCCACATTTACCTAAGATCATTCTTCTCAAACAAACTATCTTTTCTTTAATCCTATGTAACTTCCTTAACTTCTGTCTAATGTAACTTCCTCAACTTCATTACGATGAAACTTAATCATCTCATCATGTTATGACTATATTTATCTTCTCATTATGATCAAACTATCTCCATATCATTACGAGTTTACTATATTCAGCTTATTATGATCTAATTATCTCCAAATGATTAGAATCTATCGATCTTTAACTACTCATTATGATCTGAATGTCTTCATTAGTGTTAGTATGAATAACTATCCTTCTCAGACTCATTATGATGGAATCCTAATAATGATTGAATTATAATTATAATGGAATTATCATTATGATTTAATTCTAATTATGATGATAAATCCACATAGAAATTTTTAAATTCTTCAAACATCATCATCTTTACACATTCTGACTTCTAGAAACTTCTATGTATGGTAATTCTAGAACCTATCTTATGTGTCCAGGTTTCTAGAACCAATATGATCTTCAAAATTCCTCTATTTCATCAAAATAATTTATCAAGATAGTATTCATGATTTATGAGAACATAGAGATTTGTAAAGAATCTCCATGATTAGGTTAGAAAATAAAAAAAAACATTTTTACTCCTAAATTAAAATTTTAAAACATCCTCTTAAGTAACATTATAAATTCTTCACTCAGTAACTTCTATACTTCAAATAAACATTGTTTCTAATAGAAATTGAACTTGATACCGATAGACTTGAGACTGATGGTACTTCTAATAAAAAACATCATATTTTTGAACACTTCTTCATCTAGTGCTGCTCAATAAGAAAACTAATGTCTATAACCCTATGTTTGGAAAATGACTTTATTAAAAAAATATTCCCCTTAATATTTTGATTTGAACATTAAGAAACTTTTAACATTAATACCAAAACACATTATTATGGTCTGGGTTTGATCCTAATGAAAATAAACTTTAATTTACAAATTTTTTTGTTTTCAACAAATAAAAAACATTATTAAAATAAATATCACAAAGGGTCTTGAAAAATTGAGGTAAATAGAGAGAAATAATAACCCAAACAATATAGGGTGGTTTAGAGATAACCCTTACCTTATTTTTAAATTTATTATTCACTTTTACATGACCTCGTGAATAATAAAATTATAATTTTTGAATAAATTATTGAGATACTTGTTAAAAAAATATTTTACTTATTATCATAATTTTAGGTTAGTTTATAGAACTTTTATTAAGGTATTTTCTTTAAATTTTCCCAAGTTCATTCATTCCATGTTTCCATGGTCGCATTCATTTTGGTCTATTTATTAAATTTATTTCCATATTGGACTAAAACTCTATAAATGAAATGAAATGATATTCTTTTCCTCCCAAGAAATGAAATAGTCCCAAATATCAATATGTGTTTCGAGATAGTGATGATTCATTTAGTATAAACATTATAGATATACGATTTGTTCATTAATACATTTTACGGACCATCAAAAACAATATCCCTATAACTTAATTCAATTATTATTAGTATATTATAAAACATTAAATAATTGAGAATATAATTTTTATTATCATATTAAACTATAAAATCATTTCTATTAATGTCCTATAATGTTGTGGAGAAAAAAAGGTTGTTTATGAACATGGTGAACCATCAATATTATGAAAAATGATTTAATTTTCAAAATGTGAAGACAATTGAAGATGATGTGTGATAAATATTCTATTAAAATAATAAAATTCTACAATATTTCTGATACTAGAGTCATTATTTCATGTATTATTTATTTTCTGGATTATGAGGAGAAAAAATTAAAAAGGATCGGTTGAGAGTGTTACATACTCCTTTGTTTTTATTCTCCTAGGTTTAAAATTAAAGAACCTAGGGATTTTTTTAGTAGAAAACCATTCTAGGTTAGTGGGGAGAGATATTATGAAACTTTTCAGTAGATATTGGGTAAGGTCAATGATTTAAAAGGTGTGATAAGAAATAGTGGTGAGGGGAAGGGTAGAAGAATGGTGTTTTTGAATATAATATTCATTAGTTTATTTTTTACTCAAGATTGTTGATTATGATGAATATTGTGAATATATATATTAATTATTTCATGATATTTTGTGACAATGGTCACTTAAATCTACCAAGATTCGTTTTTACATGTATTTTTTTTAAATTTAAATTAACATATTTTGCATAATTTTTCTATTCTAAAAGAATTCAACTATTATGGAAAAATAAAAAAAATCACTGATATCTTTTCTAAATGTTTATATTCCAAAAATTAAATAAATTATATGAAAAAATTCTATGTATGATAAATTTACTTTTTAAAGAAAATACTTATTAATTTGAAAAATAAAAATTTTAGTATTATTATCATTTTCCTAGCCATTTTAAAAATTACTTTTGGTTTAATAAAATTAATTTATAATTAAAATTATAGTTGATATTATTTTATAAAACCATTTTATGAAAATAAATACAATTTTAAATCACTATAATTTTATACAAATGATAATAAATTATATTTGTTTTAAAAAAATAGAAACACTTATTTTATCATTTTTTAAATCATTTATTTACTTATATCATGATGTTAATATTTCATATTTTTATTTTTTAAGATAGATAAATATTATTTTACACTTCCGTGGTTGAGGATACTATTCTAAGAGTTAGTTTACTATTCTTTATAGATATTTTACAATTCTAATTGTCAAATTAATATTCCAATAGTAAGATTTATAACGATCACATGGGTTCCCTACTTTATATAAATACCTCTTATTTTATTCATTATTCATTCACTTTATTTTCTATAATGGTTATATATATATATATTATTTTTCAAAATTAATAATGCATTCCTAAAATTCTGTTTCATTTCTAAAGTGTTATTCATAAGTATGATTATTCTAGGGGATCAAGCTGATTATAATTTTCATATTATATTTATCTTTTTTTCTATTTTTTCCATTATAATACTTTCAATCAAAATAGCCATTTTTATTATCTAAATGTAATGATTAAATTAATATATTAAAATTTTGTTGGTTCAATCATGTTGTGCATATGATTTATAGGATACATAATTTCTAAATATGATAGATTATCATATTAGAAGGAAAATTCCATTGATTAAATTCTATGTTGTTACATTCTTCATCCTTATTAAATATCAGCCTCCAAATTTTGTTTTTCATACATTGGTGGATATAGGAGAAGGTACTTCTATTAACATGGTTCCTTAGATTACCATGTTGTCTCTTCATACATATAGTTCCTCCATAATACCTTGATTAGATGAGTTGTCATATTAATTAAAACTTTTTCTCTATGGTACAATATCTTCAGATGTTTTTACTAATAAGATAGATAATTCTCCAATTGTACCACCCCCAAATTTGGTAAATCAGTGGGATTTGGTAATTCTATTTGATAGTCTAAAATTCTAATAAGTTCATGAATATGAAAGAGTCGATGTTCTTACAACATATCTTTCCATTATTCCAAAATATCATGACTCTATTACAAATATTTTTGTATAGAAACAATTTATTTATACCCTAAAAATCTAGGACTCTCTAATAGTTATCAGTGTTGCTCTTTTGTTGAAATTGAGATACCCTGAGGTGATATTGAATGGTCTTGACTATTTTACCATTTCTTTGAACATTTTTGGTCCCAATAACTTGTTCTCACCTACTCCATCCTCTAATGTAGGTTCTCTACATCTATTCATAGTGTTATATTAATATAGATCCACATTTTAATTGTTTAATAGATTTGTTTTTTGTAAAATAACTTGACCAGAGGAAGATATTGATCCCATTCTCCCATGAAGTCAATCAAGCAATATGAAAACATGCCATCAAGTGTATTGATATGGTTAGATTATCATTCCCTTTTGGAGTGATAATCTATACTAAATTTCAAATAAATTTATTGAGAAATTCAATATAAGTTTCCAAAAAACTAGAGGTATACCTTAGATCTTGATCAGATACAAGTGATAGTGGTGTTCCATGCACTCGCACTAATTCCCTGATGTGTATTCTTGTAATTTGATTGAGTGGGATTTCCTCTAAAATTTTAATAAATGGAGAAATCTTTGTAAGATAATATACCCAAAAAATATATATTATTATTTCATTTAGATGACTTTTGATGTCTAGTGAAAAAATCTGTTGTGATGTTTTCCCTTTTTCATATATGTATGGGTAATGGTGGCATCATTCCCTTGGAATTTTTCTTAATGTTCTCAATTGTTGACATAGCAGACACATTACTGTATATTACATAATTTTATTATTTATGTTGTCCCAATAATAATTCTATCATATATCTAGTTACATCTTTGCGTTCCTTAAATGGATAGGGGTGGTCGATCTATGTGCATCATTAAACAACTCTTTCTTTACCTTGAAATTTTATGGCACACATATCCAATACCCAAATATTAAAAATCCTTCCCCAAATTTTTTTAAATATCAGGAACTATAATTTATTATAGATTCCAAATTATTATATATTTCAAAATTATCTATTTATTAATCATTTATCTTATCTAGAAAGGGTGTTTGAATAATCATTTTAGAAATAAATAATGATATTCTTTCCTTTATAACTTCTATATCTGGTGTTTTCTTGTCTAATAAGATCTAATACTTATTAATTTTCATCATGGATAAGTATGTAAGATCCATTTTATATTGATTATCTTTCATTTTATTCACCCTAAACATTTGGTAGTGGATTTAGTAGTCATAACCCTTGATCAGTTTTAAAAATCACCACTAGAGAATATTAAGCTCTTTATATGTGAATATATACTTGAGGATCTTATATTCCATATATCTCTTATACATTTCCACATAAATATAATGTCTCAAAATCCCAAATTTTATGTTCAGTAAATCCAATTATAAATCATGCATTGGGTAGTTATGCTCAATAAATTTCAACAACCTTGAGGGATAGGCTATCAATTTATCATTTTGTATCAATTCACAGCCCAAGACCTTCATTGAACCATAGCAGTATACCATGATATTTTACCCAATTGAGGGTACTATATATAATGGTGTAATGATAAGAATATTTTTAAATTACATTAATCCCTCTTTACACTCACCAGTAAATAAAAACATTACTTCATTCTAATTCATCTTAGTTATTTAGTTTGACAATCATGGGGAGTTTCTTAAAAACATATCAACAATACACACCTCAACCAAGTTAATTATAAATGTCCATTAAATATTTCAATATGGGGCACTCATTTATCACCTTTTTATTAAGAGGATCTATATATTTACCTTTTGTGATAACATTCCCAAAAAAGTGATTCTTTCTCCATATATTACTCATATTTAATATACATTTCATAATGATTATTTTTCATAATTCCTTCCACACAATATTCAAATTCTCTAATTACTCCTCATTAAAAGTGGAGTATATGATAATATTAAATATAAAAACTACAAAAATTTCTAAAGGAAATCCCTAAATAATAAATTCATTAAGTAAACAAAATATTTATAGTGGATTAGTGTGTTTTAAGGGAACCATTATGAACTCGTAGTGTTTGTACCTTATTCCAGAGGAAGTCTTTAGAATATCTACCCTCCTCAATATTTTTTGAAATATCCTGAACAAAGTCCCATATTATAGAAGCATTGGGACCTATGTAATTGATAAAAAAACAATCAGTCAATTATAGTGGATACCTAATCTATATCATGATTTTATTGAGTTCAAGATAATCACTGTATAGGTGCATTGATCCACTATTATTTTTAAAGAATAGGATGAGAGAATACCTTGTTGAATCACATGGTAATATAAAAACTTTAACTAGATTTTCTTTTAAATGGTTCCCTTTATATTGAAACACAATGGTGTCTAACCAAAAATATAGGAAACTATCTATATATAAGTTTAATTGAGAACTGAAACTCTTGGTTTGGAGGAAGACTAGACAACTCTTTATTGAATATATCAATATAGTCCCTTAAAATGGGAATTTATTCTAAAATGATTCAAATATTTATTTTAAAAAATTGATAAATATATTTCATTTCTTATAAGGAAATATTATCTATACTAGATAATAATATTTCAAAGGATATTTATTATCCACCTCACACTTGTACATAATTAGAGTATGACTCGGGATATGGACACTGATTTCCCTCTCCCAACATTAAATATTATATTTATATAAGGACAACTGATCTATGCATAGTATGCATTCAAATTTAACTAATGTAAGTTTGAAAAGATTAATTGGGTGGTTCATATCATAAATATATACTCTCAAGTTATTATATACTTGGGAAACAGTAAATTCCTCATTTTGTGTTGCCAAAAATAACACAACCACCATTTTGAGGTGGCGTTTGAATAATTATACTAGAAATGAAATATATAAAAGAGTGTATATAAAAATAAATATATAGGAGATTCTAATTTCATGGATGGATAATGAGTACACCTTTTAGTTTGATATTTCATTTTAAGTCATTTACAATATCAAAATTAAACATTGGGACGATAATACTCAAACTAATATCTATATCAATGGGAAACTGTGAAATTATTTGGAATAACTCATAAATGAAATTTATATATTTATTTATGAATATATATGTTTCAATATATGTTATACATGGTAATTTTCCCTTTATGTTTTCTAAATTAATAATCTATAAAAATCCTTTATAATGGTTTGTAATGATTCTGTGAATATTTCAAAGCATATTCCCATCGGAGTGCCAAATTAAGTGTATACCAGGGCCTCTTTACCAGGAACTAGGTACAAGTTCAATTAGTACCCAATGATCCATTTTAGATTTATTACCTCTAGTTATATCTATTCTAGATCTATATCCACAAGTAGTATCTAGACTGTGATACAATTTCTTAGAATCCACATTCTCTAAACATCAACAAAATTTATGTATATTTTTCTATACATAGGCTTATCCATTGGGTTCTCACTAAATTATTCTAGTTATAATCCCTAAAAAACATTAACTTTACTATAATAACAAATATAGAGACCCAACTCTTTTTTTCATATTATTATACAATTTTAACATAAGTATCAAGTAAAAAAACAAAACTATCGTGTGGCCTAATGTATTTTAAAGACTAGGTACATAAAACGTCAAAATGAAAATAAAATAAAAAATATTTTTTTTAATCTATATAATAAGATCCTAAATGAATTTTAGATCCTAAAACCATATTAGATAACATACGGAATATATAAACAAAATGGCTTAGAAAAAAAGACCAGTAATGGAATAAACCTGATAAAAAAGCATAACATATGAATAAAATTACATATCAGGATATAATAAGAGGCAAGGTGCATGAGTGATCACATAGAGGCATGACATAATTATCTAGGAAAAATAATATCAAGGAATCATATGAATATATAAAAAACATAGAATATGACATAATAATAATCCAAGGATAACTACCAGGATAAAATCACATGGTGGATAGAGCCCCATCCAAAATTAGGTTTTTTCCCAAATACCATACATATCTTATCATACTATATAGGATCACCCATAATACCATATACATTCATATGTGTGCGGTATAAGAAAATCATACATAAATAATAAGCATCATAAAATCTCATGGAAATGAAATGATTTACATAATCATGTCTTATAACATAGCCAAATAGCATATCATAATGAATTTCATGAAGGAAAGGATTAAATGATTATTAGATATTTTTCGGTAAATAAATATTCATAATAGATACAGATTATGTAAAAGTTAATTTAATACATAAAAAGGTGTATATAAATAATTTGGAAAATATTCTTTTTAAGTGGAGTTTTAGGGACAATGTTAAAGAATAATTAAATAAGTTAAGGGAAAAACAATATTCAAAAATCCAAAAATGAACTACAAATATTTTCGATAATAAAATAAGTGTTTTAGAAACCATTTAAGGTAAAAAAAATTAATTTATTGGTACATAATAAGAATCAAGAAAATAGATAACTTACCTTTAATTTTTTATGATCCATGAAATAAATTGAAAATCGAATATTTGAAATAAGTATCAACATCATGTAAAGGTGAATTAAACTAGTAATATCTTTGTGTAAAATATATAAAAATATTAAAGAATAAAATAATAAGATTATAGAGATATCATGTGGTAATTATAGAGAATGTATAACACAAAGAATATTGGGTGGTCTAGAGATACTCCTTACCTCATGTCTGAATTCATTCTGCTCCATCAGTTCACCTTATTAACAATAAAAATTGATTTATTAGATACATTAATGTGGTCTATATTCAAATATATTATATTTATTATCATGATTTTATTTTAATTTACATTCATTTAATTAATTTATCATTTTATTTTCTACTGTCCCATGGGTGTTCGTGTCGTGCGTCGAGGGTAACATTAGTTTATGGATATTTTTTAAAAGAAATTTTCAAATGGAAATAAAACTCTAGAAGTGAAATTAAAATATAAAAAGTTCATCCTAGAAATTTAAATGTTCCCATGTATCCATATGTCTTATAATGTGGAGATTATTCATTAAGTATAAATTTTATTGTTATATGGTTAGTTCATTTAAGTGTTTTTTCTAACCATAATGAACTCGATTATTTTTATTTCATTTAGTGATTATTAAAATATTCCTTAACATGGAATAAATTATACTATACTTATTATTAATATATTAAACTATAATATTATTCATATATCCATCTTTAAAGGTGGTGGAGGACAATGAGTTACATTTTTCGTAGTGGTGGTGAACTATCCATATTATGGACACCATTTAATTTTTATAATGAGAACTAAAGACAAGTGGATGTATGATATATATTCCATTAACATAATAAAATTACAATATATTTATGATATTGGTGTAATTATTTTTTGTAGGATGAAATTTTTATGGAGGATGTGGAGGAATAAATTTAAAAGGCTTGTTTGAGAGTGTTACCTTTTCCTTTGGATGTCTCCACTTTGGCATTAAGCCTTCTTATGATTTTTATTGTTAATAGAAAAAAAATTATTGGGATATGGAGAGTGATATTAGGTGATATTTGGGAATATTTTGGGTAATATCCAAGTCTTATAAGGTGCAAGGAGAAGGGGTGGTGAGGGTGGGTATATATAAGTATAAGAGAATGGTGTTTTGAATATAATGTTCATTAGTTTATTATTTTTTTCCCATGGCCACCACTTTTAACAAATATTATGACTATAAATAGTAATTATTGCATGTGATATTGAGTCAATGGTCACTTACATCACCCATTACTCATTTGTGCATGTATTTTTCCTATAATGTCATTTTTTGTATTTTGTTCAATTTTATTATTCACCATAAATAAAATATTATAGAAAAATAAAAAATATTTAATCTTCCCATTTTTTGACACATTGATTTCAAAAATTTATTCCATTTTATGAAAGTAATTTTCTATATATGTTAAATTTAATTTTTAAATGCAATCATTATTTATAATAAAATACCCATTTTTATATTATGATCATTTTTTTAAAATAAAATCCTTATTTATGGTTTTATAAATAGGAGCTCATTTGAACGATATGAAATTATAATTTCACGAACACAGATGCTATGATTTTGTAAAGTGATTTATTGAGAGAGAAAGACTCTCATGCTTTGTGAAAACTGTGAAAAACTTTTTCAACCGTGAATAACTTGTTCAGCCTATCTTGTGTGAATATGATTGTTTTTGAGTACAATCGAGGGCTTTCAGGGATAGCAAGATAGAGGTTCCTACTACCTTAAAGTTCGAAGACATTTGGGGTTAGGAATACAGAGGTTTCAACTACCTTAATGTTTGAGGGCTTACGGGGATAGAAAAACAGACTCTGATATTCTTATCGAGGGCTAACCCTAGTGTGGGTAAGAAAAACATTTTTGAAATTATAAATCAAGGGACCTTTATCCAAGGATGTTGGATACCCTTGTATTTGGGTAAAAATATTTCTTATACCTGTGTACTTTTTTTTTGTAAGTTTTATTTCTACTGTATTTCATTAAAGAAATAATTTATAATTCTTCTTGTACATTCTTATACTTGTTTAACTCTGATATAAATAAGATTCTATATGCTTTAAGGTATAATATTTCTCTAAGTAAAACCTTCTTAAAATTTCTTATGTTTCTTTTTCAGATCCATATTTTCAGATTCTAATTATTTTTAGGTTTCATATAAATGGACCTCGGCCCTTCCAATTATCCCTTTGAGTAGGAACCAAAGAGTTTTTGTGAATTTAACATGTTTTTTTAACATAGATTTCCTTTTAGACCTAAAAAGTTGAAATTTATTAAAATTAAAATTCACCCCTTCTTGTAATATAGCATCTACATCTATATTTTTATCCTACAATTACCATTCTAATAATATTAAATATTATTTTAAAAACCCATTTTAAGAAAATAAGTTCTATTTCAATTATTTATATTTTTTATAATAAAAAAAATAAAAATATATGTTTAAAAAAAATAAAAATACTTATTTTATCATTTTAATTCAATTATTTACCTGTATAATTAATTAAATATACAATTTTTCATTCTATAAATACCTAAATGTCAATTTACTCTTACACAGGTGATTGATCCATTCTAATGGTCTTTTCATATTTCCAAATGGTCAAATCACTATTCCAATATATATATTACTATTCCAATAGTCGGATTTGTAAAGGTTATATGGGTTCTCCAAATTCTATAAATAACTCAAATTTAATTCATTCCTAATTAAATTTTATTTTCTCTCAACGTTGTATATATTTCAATTTTCAAAAAGGATTTTTCATTGAAAATATTATATTTCTTTTCTACAGTGTTCTTTGTGAGTTCGATTATTTTGGGGCATTATGTAGATCCAGATTTTTGTATTATAATTATCTAATTTTATATTTTTTGTCAAATTGTAACAATTTAAATATTTATAGACATTTTTATTCAATAAATGTAATTTTTAGAATTAATTTATTAATATTTTATTGGTTCTATCGTGTGGTGCATGTTCTTTATATGATACTACATTACTAAATATGAAAATTTTATATATTCATAAGGGAAATTACATTGATAAAATTATTAGTAACTATAAATTTTCTCTCATCCTAATCCAAAAAACAACTAACCATATCCTCAAATATAACTAAACACCCATTTGATACCAACTGAGGTCCCCTAGAATTCCACCCTCGAGTTCGGATCCAAAAAACATATACTTTTAAAAATTAATTTTGATACCAAGTGAGATGATCCAAGATAAAAATCAATCAATTTCGTATTAGTATTAACCCACATAATAAATCATGCAACTAGAAGAAAATTTTGGATTAGTGTCTTTAAGGACCAGTTACATAGGAAACTTATTTTACAACACATGTGAATATTTATCCATAATCAAAACATTTTATACTCTCTTATATAATTCTCATTTGTTACACCCATCTTCGCATCATGGGGAAAACCAAAAGAAAGGGATGAGCTCGAATTCTTAGTAAATGTAAATAACTCATCAACATGTAATCATTATTTTGGACCTAAAAATATGAGAAACCATTGGTTAGGGAGAAATTTATTATTAAAAAATATATGTAAAAATAAAATATATCCATAAAATATAATAGGATGAAATGTAATCTCAAATGAGAAAACATATACCATAGAAAAAGTGTGTGAAAGCTTGATAGGATAAACATGAAACATAAAGTATAATCATAGGAATATTACATGGAAATAAAAAAATACCTTAAAACATAGAATAATAATTATCTTTGAAAGAAATAGAACAATAAAGAAATTATAAAATTACAAAAAAATATAGATGAATCCTATAGTGATTAGAAAAAATATACATGCTTAATAATATAATATCATGTTATAGAACTTTAAAAAAAATCATTTCAGTGATTTTACAGACCCAAAATATCTACAGGATTTATGAAACACAAATCACCTTAAGGATTTATTATAACCAAACATCTCTAAGTTTCATAGAACCAATCCATATTGCGAATTTATTAGACCCAAACCATATTAGTTATTTTTTCGACCAAAACCATAAATATTCCAAATATATGTGTTCTACTTGAAATAAATCATTATATTATAGCTAATTGGTGGAAATAAAATGGGTTTTACAACATTTTTAGATGGTATCACCAAAATTGACCTGAAGAATGTAAACTGTTGATATCTAAAATTAAATTACCTGAAAGAGTATTTAATAATAACATTTAGAATGTTGTTAATGAAAAATAATTTCCAAGTAGATAAGGCCTTTAGATGAAAAGGGAAAAAAGGAATGACAACAATAAATGTTTTTTATAAAACACTTTTATATTTGGTGTAACATATTATGTTACATTTATTGTGAATAATCCATTTTTGAAAAGGTGAAGTGAATAATTAAGAAAAATCATTACTTTTAAAATTATATTTCAATAATGGATCCTTAAAAATACATAACAGATTAAAAAAGGGGAATTAAATAATGTTAAAAACATTTTCTTTTGAAATGAATAATTAATAATAGATATTTGAAAAACATAAAGGTTATAAAAAATTAATGTTGAGTGGAATATAAAAAATTTTATAATTAAATGGTTGATTTCATTTATATTTTGCAATACCTTTGTTGAAAAATAACATCATAAAAATCGAAAAAATAATTTATTTTCTAAATAAGATAAGGGAAATATAATAGTCACATGAGATAAAACATACCCATATTTTGAAATAAAAATGATAAAAAAATGGTTGGAAATGAAATTATGCAAATGGAGGGGAAGTATTCATCATAAAGAATGGGAATAATTATTAACAATTATATAATTTTATTGGGAAATAAATTCATCAAGTAGGAATATTTAAATCATAACTGTTATTTCCCTAGATAGAAAGAGAAGCTACAAATAAATGAAATATTATTATGGTAGGAACCAATCTGGGAAGAAATATGTCTAAGAATAAAAATTATAATTAATTAATGGAGTTAAGTTAAAAAAACCTAGATGGTAAATGTAGCATTATAATCAATGAAAATTAGTGACATACAATGAAATAATCATTAAAATATCATAAAATGAAATATTTTCATTATACTTGATGGAAATAGGGAAGTGAATACACCATATAAGAGAAATTATGGTATTAAAAATAAAACCATATCATCGATTTCCATATGAGACAAATAAATCCTTACTATAATTTCTAAATTCCACTAAATTTCTTAAGTCTCATTGGGAATATAAACATTCTCTTGAATGTTTTACTATAAATTAAGGGCTTCAGATAACTAATGGAGACCATATGATTATGAACATGAGATATATTTATAAGAGAATAAAAATGGTAGAATATCAGGAGGAAATTATAAGGAATAAGTATGGAATGATTATGTGGATGTGTTCATTTTTAAGTAAATAATTGGGAAATTTTGTGAACAACCTTTTTTTTCAATAATATAATGAAACTATTCCTGTTTCAAAGGATCCAAAAGTAGGAAATAATGGGGGGTTTGTGTAATAAGATCTAGAAAACCACTAAATTTAATTGTAATAACTCTTTTAAAAATGTTTCAAGTCATCTACCATTATGTTTTTATATTTTACCATTTTTGTTTTTAATTCAGGTAACTATTTTTTAACTAAGTAATATATGTTTTTCTAAAAACAATTAAATATCTCATTTTAATAAATTTCGGTGTGACGAGAATAAATTTTAAATATTTTTAATCCAATTATAATGATAAATAAGATAAAATTAACTTTTTAATTAGAACACATTATATAAAAAAATATCTTTTGCAGAAAATATCGTATTCACTACTAAGTGTTCATAATATTATTTATTATTGATTAAAAATTAAATAATTGATAATATATTTATATATTTTTAAAATATTTATATATTAAAATCATTTAGATAATGGATTAATTTATTTCAATAGATATAAATTACACAATATTAATTAAACAATTCTTTGAAAATTATAATTTTACCATTATCATGTTCATCAACATCAATCAAAGTAATCATAATTTTATGCCCAAAAGATTAAATTAAATTTACTATATAACTTGATATTGTTGAAATAAAATTATGGATTCATTATTATATATTTCTTCCGTATGTGATTGAAACTAATTATTAATATAAGTGAATGAAAAGAGTTTTGGAGTAAAATGTTAATTATGTTTCTAAAAAGATACACATTATTTTAATATATTCAATATTTTGTTTTTAAAAAATCTGTTTTACATTATATATATATATATATATATATGTTTTAGAAAACTTTTATGCCATCATTGTATTATGATAATGTCATAAAAGTGACGGTATGAACAAAATCATTATTGTTTTACTATTTACATAAAAATCAATTATTTTAGAAAAATCTCAAAAATTTACCCTAAGTTGAGATTATCATGTGGAATTAAAAAATGAATTTATTTTTTATAATTAATGTTCTAGAATTTATAAAGTCTTCTTATAAATAAAAATTAAATATTTATAAAGAAAAAATGATTTTATTGAGAAATTCCTTTTTAAAACCATAAGTGTTTGTAATCATATTTTTATACAATTTTAATTGATAATAATATTTTTTTTTATTTACTATAGGTTTTATTGTTATTATTAAATTTTCATAATAATAATTATGTCGCAGCTCATTTTAGTTTAGTGTTGTGTGTGGTGAAAGCTATCAAAGTTAATATTAGTTTAAAGGATCTAAAATATCATGTTGTTATACCAAAGAAATGATTCCTTCACATATATGGGTATTATCACTTTTTATAAGATTAAATTAACTCCAACTAAGGTAGTATTTTATATACATCAATTGGTCAAATCCACTAGTGTTTTAATATACATAAAAAATAAAAATTGAGATTCTAGGATAACCAAAATTGTTATCCTTTATTAAACTATCAAGGGACAACAATACCTATAATGTCTTTTATTAATTATCAAAGATTGTTATTTTTATTTTTCTATTTTACATCCTCTTATTTATCCTCAATAATAGCTACATTATTTGTTTCTTCAATTTAAGAAACATCATCATCTCATTTCTTCCCTTCCTTGTCCATATTGTCTACCTTTTCATCATAATTGTTCATTACTAGATGGATATTTAATATCAATTTATCTCCATAAAAACATAGAGATAATTCCCCAATAATAACAAAAATTAAGGCACTACAATTTTCTAATAATGGACTTTATAAAATTAAAGGTATCATATCCTCATCCATTCCAAGTGTGATTTACTCAACTTGAAAGTTACATTTCTCTAATTTAACTAGAATCTCCTCAATCATACCGCATAGATGTATCAATATTATGTCAACCAATTGAAAATAATATATTTTCGGATTTATCCCTTCTAATCCCAATATTTTAAATATTTATTATGAAATGATGTTCAAAGTTGTACCTAGGACATACAAAGCTTTCCCAATCTTATAAGATCAAATTTTAACAATGATAGAAAAACTACATTGGTCTTTTATCATATTTGGTATAATTATTCACATCATAGTAGATCACTCTCCCATTTGTAGTATTTTACAAATATCTTCATATTTTCTCTTGTTAGAGACTAGCTCTTTCAATAATTTATTATACATGGGTATATAAACCAAATATTTAGTAAAGAGTATTTTAACATATAGTTTCTAGATTATTTGTAGAAATTTACCTCACATTTATTCTATCCTACAATGATTCATCCTTTCTAGGAATCGTAGTTTTCTTTTTTAAGGTTGTGGTTCTTCCTTATAAAAATCAATTTCCTTTTCTGTTTCCTTATCATTTCTCCTTTCTTACACTTTTATTTCTTTTACCCCTTTCTTCTCATATTTCCTTTTTCATTTGAAACAATACTTTATAATTTTTTTGCTGCTTAGGGTGATGACCTTTAATAAACCACTTATAATGGACTCCATGTCACCTAGTATTATTTCCATTGGTATATCCTAGATTATCTTAGAAATTTGACCAATATTTAATTCTATATTCCTCATTACAATCCTTTTATCCTTTGAAACATCTTTTTATTGATTTATGGTGGCCTAAGTGGTAATCATGAATGTCAGAAATGTCTTATCCAATGATGTGACTTGGCATTAAAGATAATTACTGTGTTTTTGTTGGTACCCTAGAGCTCTTGGTTAGTACTATTGACTTTATTAATATGGCCTCCTCCCTGGAAAATTATTTTAGTGGTAATAATGAACACAATTGGAATATTCAACTTACTTACCTTGGGGTTGTTTTTTTCCATCTTGGAATCCATATTATTCATAAATACATCCATTTATGATTGCATTGATCAATTATTATAAAATATTCTCACTATATATTTTTGTGATGATTTAGTTTTAAGTGGAAAACTACTATTGGACATTTCATCCAATAAATCTTTCCAATCTTATAGTTACTTCTTCCTCAATGATCCTATGGTGACTACATTTAGAGTTGAACCATTTCCCTATGATAGAAACTTATTGAAATTTTTTTTATTAGAAACCATATCTCTATACCATGATGAGGATACTTCCTAATCAAGTTTATAAACCTCTCCCATTCATTATAATATTATTTTTAATCATATTGATTGATATTTAAAATATTTGGGTGAATATCAATAAACTTTTAGGGAGGTCAAAATCATGTTAAGAATTGCTATACCAATTCATCTCATGTGGTTATGGAATATGTGGCTAGGCAATGAATTCGCTCTAAGACTTTATCTTTAATGAAAATATATATAATCCCAGCCTTACTGCATTACTATAGATATTTTTAATCTGATTATGACACAAATATCAATAAAACTATAAAGGTGAGTGTTCATGTTTCTATGTTGTATCATGATTAATTGTATACAATTAAAGATCATTTGGATTATTTCCAACATTATCTCAAATTATTTTCAAGTGAATGGTGGAACTTGAATTATTGATTGAAACCCTACCATTGAGGGCCAACCATACTCTATTAGATTTCAGTTACCAATGTATCTCCATTGCACCACTTGGATATCTCTTGGGTTTCTTTCATCTCTTGATATACTTCATTTTTTACCTTAATAAAGATATTTTATCACTCAGGATCATAATAGAGAACATAATTTCATTTTCCTTGAGATGATTACCCATGCATCAATAGTTTAACATAAAAATTATATCATAAAAAATACATCATGAAATTACCAAGTGCTAAAGATTAAAAACTAAAAAAATAAAAACTACTAATTATATAATGTTCATAGGAAATATTTCCCTAGTAATGGTGCCAATTTTTATTATATTGTATTTTTTATTTATTTCTATGAGAGAACTTATTTAGAATCTTTAATGATTCACATAATTATTGGCTAACTAAGGGTTAAATATAGAATATGATATCTCAGGGTAAAATACAAAGGTAATATCTTAGAAGAAAATTCTAAAAATTAGAGTGAATGAAAATACGAAATAATCATGGGAAATAATTTATAGAAAATTAAACCAAGTGTTGTGTATCTAGGATCACATAATAGTGATATTAAATGTATAATAATTTTACCCAAGGTTTTTCTAAAATTAGGTTTAAGGTAAGCCTTATTCTTGGTTCCCACTCTTTATTATAATAAAATCACTTTTATTATGTTTAAATACTTCATTAGTTAATAAAATAGGTGACCCAAAACCATATTTTAACAAAAATACATATATTTATACAATGGTCATGTATAAAATAAGGTATCTGGGAATTCACTGTAAAGAAATTCCCTATCCATGGAAAATGGTAATACATATCCATAAGGAAGAGATAAAATAATCAATGAATATAAAACCCAATGTGAATTGGTCATAAAATTTAAAACCTCGCTATATACAATCCCCTATTAAACACATTATCAACACAAAACAACTCATCCCCTAATGATATCCAAGAAAGAGTTAAAAAAATAAAATCAATTAAACTTAAAACACAATCACTCTAGAATTAGTACTCCATAATAGGCTCAATCCTTCAGAATTAAAATGTCTTCTACACAGAATCTCCCACCCACCTTTTATAAACAAAAAACATCAACATATCGTCATCTCTACTCAACAATATAATTATCCATATTTATCCATATATCATATCATATTGAGTCAATCACTAAAATCTTAGATACATAGTAAATCACTCATGAATGATCTCCTTGTATCTCCCATGAAATATATATTAAACTATATGATGGAGATATTTTGTTTCATATTTGAATCAAATTTCATATATGCACTTCACAACAAAAATATTTCTTCATTGAATAAACATGTACTCCTTACTCCTATATTTTTCATGGGCATGTATTAATTATGATGTGGATGCTTAAACTAGTGGTTTGATCTTATCAATGTATCTTCAATAATTTCACATCTACATTATCATTCAACCACAACCTAAAGAATAATTCATAAAGAAAAATTTAAAAACATGTATCACATTTATTTACATGACTACAGCATGAACTCATCCATTCTCGATATGTAAATTTCTAAAAAAAACAAGAAACATTGCCCTAAAACCATCCTCATACTTTGTGGAGAATGTTAAATTCTTACGATGTGAACATTTTCATTGATTTTTTAAGTATTCACAATTACACACTTCCCAATGACACTTATGTATCATTTGCATCACTCTTACTCACTTATTATTTTGAAACAAGCTTTATTCACAACACAACAATATCAAATGATTAATACTCTCATTTGGAGCTTCATTAAGTCCATCCATACACCCTAATTGAATTTTTAATTTCATCTATAGTGGATGACCCACACAGTGGAGGGATATAAATTTGCAGAGGCATGCCTGGAATCCAATAGATCCCAACATCAAACTCATATCTCACTAACTTTTCTATAATCCTCCATGGTTCTCTTTGGGATTTATAGGGCCTCTTCGAGGTGTTCTAGAGCTTTATAGGCCATTATCATAGAGGATTTGGGATGGTTCAATGAGGCATGAATAGTGGATCTTTCATACTCTATCACCAACATTGCCTCTCACTTCTTAGTGGATCACCCGATATCTAGTGCTTATTTAATGGAATCTTATAATTTTATGTTAGTGGTGTAGGGCACCATAGTGGCAGGAATGGTGGTTTTTCAACATCTAAACATGGTGTGATGTGGAGTAGATTCAGTGCAAGCAAGAAGATATGATGCAAAACATCTGAAGATGCACTTTTAATATATATATGAAAATTGTATCATGGATCTTCAATCCTATATCAAATGTTTTGTGAGATAGGTATCCCTCATATACCATAATGTTGTGAGGATGGCTCAATGAAGTCTCATAGGAACTTCTTTGTGTTGGAAATCACCTATTTCTCTTTAATAATTTTCATTGAACTGACCCATTCCAGGACAACATGCATCCATATTAAACAATTTACCCCTTATTCATTTCTTCTCCATCACTTGACTAAGGTATAGGATAAAATTTTCAACAAAAAAGAGTAATTTTACCCTTGAATGCTTTTTATTCAATATTTTAATTATTTATCTTTTGAAAAATCTCTTAGATTTTTTTTTTAAAAAATTCAATATTATTTCTCCCCAAAAAAGAACAAATTAAACCAATCCAATATAGCATAAGTATTATAAATTTTGTATAAAATTATTGAAATTATTTTTTATAAAACATTATGCATGAAATTTAGTCATAACTAATTATCCTATATATGATAATATATATATTCATCTTGTATTAAATATATATATATATATATATATTAGGAAACTATTCACTTAAATTAATATATTATCAAAATAAAATGGGAAATCATTCATTTTATATAGGCCAACTGACATGTTGAGCATGATCTGATAACCCAGTGAACAGGTATTTCTAGTACAATCTATTTAAAATGTGGTTAATTATTTTTAGTCTAGTTTGAAACAGAAACAAATCCTAGACTAAAGTACTAAGGATCCTCAATACAACTTTATTTTCTGAGTTAGACATAATTTTATTATTTGTAAATAATAGGAAGAACCAAAAATTGAGGATGTCCAATCTATTATTGAAAATATTACCATATCTTAATATTAATTTAGATAATGATTATGGACATGCATTACTAAAAAAATAAATCTTTATTTTAAAAAAGACCTTTAAAATTTATCCTACCAATATTACTTTATAAATTAATTTTATTAAAAATAATATTTTATATAATAATTAAGAAATATATGATTAGTTCAGGTTGATGATATAATCATTAGAGCTTGAAAATAATGCATTATGTTGAAATTAATAAAAAGGAAAATGTTGTAAAAATATTTACATAACCAATATAAAATTAAGATATAAAATAACTAAGTAAAAAATTAAGGGTAAAAAATACCTATAAGAATGGGTGCATGGATTATTTTGGTTTTGTTTTGACAAAAAATATAACCAAACCACAAATTATGGTTTCTTTTTTATAAATAAAAACTATACCATTTAATTACAGTTTGGGGTGAATTAAAAAATTTATAAAATATTATTTTTTTGGTTTGGTATGGTTCAGATTGCAGATTGACATATTTTTTATGACAACATCCTAAAAATAGATCTATGATATTTTATAAAGATTTTTTTTGGATTTTAATATAATTTATACATAATCACAAATATAGAGATATGATATAATCTTGACCTAAAATTTAAATCTCCAATATTGTTATTATTAAAGAATGTATTCATGGGTTGGACTAATAGAAAATTATAATATAATTTATTTTATTTAAAATAGACGGGGTCTATTTTAATAGGTTTGGTTCATATTGGATTTTTAATCGAACTGATAACCGCAAGGAAATATTCAATCCCAACCACCACCAAAATACTAAGAAAAAAATTCTATTTCTTTTTTTTGGTTTGGGTGGTTTTTCCCACCTCAACCAATATATAATTGAATACTATAAAAAATGTAAAGGGGAACATTGATCAACATATCATCACTATTTCCAAGAGTAGAGTTACAAATATAATTATTCTACAGAAATAGATATAATTTATTTTTTATAGAAGCACTAAATACAACATTTATATAGTTATTTGTTAGGTAGAAAATCCTCTTCCATGAACATTTTTTTAAATCACAATATAATTCAAATTGAATTCATTATACATTTAGGATTTCAAAATTACTAGTCATAGGTAGTTTAAAACTTCTAATTCACATACATTCGAGGGTGATTAATCTAATACATTAAGTTTTAGAACATGGTTAAGTTTCAATATATCATCTAACATAATATATAGTTGCTTTATATTCTATTTCAACAAAACCCAAAGATTTCAAATATTACAATGTGAACATTTTATAACATCGTATATAAGTAAAACTGAGCTACAAGGAATAAATGATTCCTTTATTACTTTTAATTTTGACGTTATAAATAATCTTTCACCTCTATGTTCTTACATTTGTAGTATTTTTTTAGTTTATTTACTAAGACATTTCTTGTGTGAGAATTTATTATAAAATGTATTAGTTCTAAACATTATATTATTTCTTCTTAAAAGTTGGTGATTGTGATTGTCTTATTTGGAAAATATACATACATTTTAGGTTGTATATTATTACAGCACTTGAGTAAAATATTGAAGTTTACCTGAAAAAATTAATACTTAAAATTTGAAGAAGAAGAAGAAGGAGATGTTTGTCATGTGGGTTATCATTTTGGGATTGAGAATTCAATGCTTAGAATATAACTTTTCTAAGTTCTTAATAAAATATTGGACCAACCACATAATTCTCAATCGGTTATCCCTCAACCACTCTGAAGGGGAACCAAGGGGTCAAACCCAATGGTAGAGCCTATCCAAGAGGTAAGCATGGTGGAAAGGGATGTTGATAAGATCTAAGGAGAATATTTCCTACTATTCATGGGAAATCCCATGTGTAAGAAACATGTAGAGTGTGTGCTTGCATGTGCACATAGCTTAGGCTAGAAGCATATGGGGAAAAATCCCAAGGGTGGATGTGTGTAGTTGGAATAGGGGTGAAGCCCCATTTCAGGGTTGATTGAATAGTGGTCAAAAAATTTCTAAAATACATTAGGAGAGCATGTTAGGATATCTAATGCGAGACAACATGGTGATAGGTACCATTCACCTTCATTTAAAAAAAATCCAAATATAACATCTGAAATCAGATGTGGTAGATATGAACCATGCATCCAAATCTGATGTTATGTGAATTCAAATAAAGTAATCATGCATCTTTTTTATTCGAATTCAGCCAAAAATATTTTTAATATCCCCAATCATCTTCAACAACTCAACAATGTGTCTTCCCACGCATTCTCGCACCAACTTCCCACTGCATAAAATCAAGAAAAAGATTTATCAAATTGAAGAAAGTCATTCTAATTTTTCGTGCATGTATACTAATGAATTAGAATAACAAAGACAACCTATGAAGACACCACATGATCTAGTGACATTTCATGATTTTGTTGCACGATGATATTACAATAATGTGAACCAATGTTGAAAATTAATATGGATTCTCAAGAAGGTGTCATAATAATTATATACAATCAACTGAGGATAATCGTCATTACATGATGGCAGACAAAAAATCATTGAAGCCATCACAAGAAGATCAACAACCAAGAAATGATTCCATCATCTGTAGGTATTATCAAATCAGTTATTCGGCTTATCAAAAAATATGATCACTACAACATCAAAAAAAGATCACATAGTCATCTCATGATCATCGAAGTGACTATGAGAAATATTCATTTGGTTTGAATGATCACTCTATTGATGTATGAAGAATCTTAAGCCTCAAAATTTATGATATATGTCATAATCTTAAAAAATTTGAATAATTTCTTATCACACTTAAAAATAGAAGCTATAATAACGATATAAATAAAGGATCATCTTATATTTTAATATGTGCAGAAAAATTTAGATAATGATAGAGAGGGGGGGATATTTTGAAAACAATGTATCCATATGATTCATTCAGGTGAAGGATAAGAGTTCTCACATGATCCAAATGAGATAAATAATATCTCGTAAACAACTATAGTCATGTAAAAATACTATGATAACAAACTCTGAAAACCTATTGTCTCATATAGGAATCTAGAGAAAAATTCATATCTCATGAAGGAAACCTCATATGCCACCTATGTCATTACGTGAAGAATAATTTGAGTCAACAACTTCAAGACTGTTCTTTTCATGCAAATTTTTTTGTGAGGATCATTGTGATCTTTCAAACACATACTAATATTCTTTTCTCACAATGGAAACTTAAGTCACATGATTATTTGAAGGAGTTTGAGATAGTCTTTAGAATCATTTGATCTTGTGAAGTTATTTTAGAAGGAATCACTTGAGGAGACACCTCCAAGACATCGATTCATTAAGATGAAACTGAGAAAACAGCCCGCATACAGTGCTTAAGATCATGAAAAGTGTTTTTTGATAATATGAAGAAATTTGGTGATCCAAACTTGATTAATGCAAAGATATTGAATAGATCACATAAACTTTGTTAGATCATGCTCTTTAAATGATAAAGAAAAGATGACTATAAGGAAAATGTTGCATGAAACCCATGCTACCCATGTAATACATGCCAGAATAACTGAGATACCCAAAAAGACTTTAAATAACACATAATTTAATATAACATATAAATAAGTGTGTTAATGTTTTAGATATTATTCCACCCATGCATGAAGTGTACTTTATTGAATTGAGTTGATAATTTAAGAAGAAGTGGTTCAATATTGTGAATTTTTTTTATTGCATAAAATATTTAAGAACATTTTGTGCACCTCTTGAACATTTTCTATTGAGACTGAGACTTCAGTTAGAATTAATCATAACTGGAGCATTGATGAACTAAGGAAAATGGACATTATAGCTGAACCAAATTAATTAAGCAAGGACAAAATACATATTCAATGGTTGTGGAAGATACGTGAAGTGTACACTAGAAATTCATACCTTATAAGATAATAGATAAATATTAAATATAATCCTATAATCGATAAAGCCTTCATTATAGGTGAAGCCTTACAATTGGTTTTGAGAGAAATTGAAGTGTTCTAGTTGGAGATAAGAGCAGAATAATTATCTCAGTTGGAGTTGGGGGAAAAATCATTCTTTTGGATCTGTAAGAAAATAAATTATATCAGTTATATTTTTAGCATTTTAATCACTAATTTGATAATGAAGAATCTATGTTGGGGGGGTGGTAAACATGGCATAGATTATGAATTTATACCAAACCTTGTAAATAATGTGTTTTGATCTGTCTCTCTCTCTATTACTACTGCTACAAAATAAGGGAGATTGAGATATAATATTGAGTGGATTGGGAACCTTAACAAGTTTTATAGATTTAATTTGAATGAAAATAAATTTATAAAGATAAACCAAGGATTCATTGATCCCCTCTCAATGATCAATTTAGCCAGGGGCTATACAAATGGTATAAGAGAATTAGATCCCCATCAAATATCCAAGAGGAATTAAACAGATGGTGATTATTAATTATATCAATAGATGACGTGTTAAAACATTTTATAGGAAGAATATGATGCTAACATATCTCTTATCACTCATCCCAGAAGTGATAAATTCTTCAAATGTGGGTTTTACACCCATTGTTGATGATACTTCCATGGAAAAAGATGATTAGGTAAATATGAAGTTATATTGAATGGATAAAAATGGAATCTTGATGTCTCTAATAGAAAATGTCTACATAAAATTCATGGGTCTCAATACTACTGAGGAGATCTACGATACACTCAAAACCAACTATGAAAAAAAATTTAAAGCCAAGGAATCCAAAATAAAAATTTTTAGAAGTAAGTTTAAGGCATTAAAATGAATGATAATGAAATAATTGATGACTATTCCACCAGATTTAATAAGATATTCATCAATATTTAAATATTTTGTGAGAAGGAAAATGAATCTGTCATTATAAAAGAAATTGATGAGGAATTTTCCAGATCATTTTGATTCAAAATTTTCATCCTCATATGAAAGAACTGACTTATCAGATGATGAAATATAAAATAGTCTCATAGATTATGAGATGAGAAAAATTACATATTTCATGAAGAATGAAAAAATTGAAATATACTTTCAATCCTTGAGAAATGGTAAATACATAGAAGCAGATGCTAAAGAATATGAAGTTTTAGAAAGTGATGAGGATAATGATGACTTCAATAGTGTTGTTTTATTTATATCAAAAGTGTTCATGAAGTTAAAATTGAAAGGAAAGAATAAGAAACTACCAAAAAATTTCAACTATAGTAGCACTGGTCATTTTTCCAAGAAGTGTCCAAAGATTAAGGTTGAAGACTCAGAATCAAAATCAAAATCAGATGATGAAATATCTTATAAACACAAATGTGATATGAGGAAGAAGAAGCACTATAGTAGAAATAATATAAATATTATGGTAAATAATAATAAATATTCTTCATCAAGTAATTTTCATGATAATGAAGTTGGTTTCCCTTCCCTTATAAAGTGAAAACTCAAATCATCATGTAGAAGTGATGATGGAGAGGAATGAATAAAACTTGATTGGAAATTCAAAAAAACATTATAATTTCTCATGGAAAAGATAAAATAAATCAAGGAAGAAATGAACCTTGAGAAATTAAATAAGAAATTAACTAATGAAAATAATAACTACTAAATAGTTACTATTAATGAATAAAATTAATATTTTATTAAGAAATAAGTAACTTTTTTATGAGATCAATATGCACAAATTAAAAAATTCTAAATAAGAAAAGATGATAAGTGATCTTGAATAAAATTTTATTGCTATAGAAGAACATTTGTTTGAGACAAAATTCATATGTTTCATAGATCAATATGGGTTGAATATAGATATAGAAGATTTAAATAAATCTATTGGGAACAAGGGAGAAACCTCACAAGCCAGATAGAATAATGGTAAAAATGAACTTAATCATTTTTATGGATATGTTACTTATAATAGTACAGGTGTGAAATCTAAATTTGAGAATATGAGGGTCATGTATAATGAGATGAAATATTCCAAATCTAGATAAATTTAAAATTTTATAATAATTCCACAACACCCCCCCAATCAAATACAACAACAACACATTTTTTGATTCATTTATAACCACTCTAAGAGAATAAAGTTTCAAGGTTTTGTTGGTTTTACGCTAATCATGGACACAAATAATACTCTTACTGGTTGAACATGTCATTACATAGAATGAGGTAAGAATAAATAGGGAGTTTCAATGATCATCAAAGGAAAAAATATCAGATAACAAAACATATGAATAGATCTACACCACAACTATAAGAATAAAAAAATCATATTCTAGAAGATTTTTTTGGTAGATTCATTTTGAAAGGTCGCAAGGATAGGGTATGTATGAGGAGGTATGAAGGATAATTTCCGTATTTTGTGAAAGGGGAGAGGTTAAAAAATAAAACCCTTCAAAATTCATGTTAAGATTTTGAGAAAACAGAGATTCTCAAGAAAGACTATCTAATTTTCTGTCTACACCAGTTAAAACTCACAAAAATATTAGATGAGGCTGAGAAAATTACTAAATATAAATGAAGGAAATTTGTCTCAGAAATTGAGGTGGAATTTCATGACAAGTTAACCAAAATAGGAAACATGAATATCTAGAAAACTATGGTTAAAATAGTTATTTAACAAAAAGATGAAGTTAAAGTAAAGAAATAATATAGTTAAATTGATGAGGCTCAAAACATAAGAAATAGTCCAAATAAATCTTCCCATGATGATATTGGTTGAAAAGAATGGGCCATATTGAGTGGAATATCTCAGTCTAAATGTTACGTCTTAAAAACCAAGTGGTCACTCATTATTCCCTATTATTTTATGTGTTTTTAACTAATAATATAGGGAATTGAAGAAGATTTCTATGGTTGTCACTAGACAACATGATGATATTTTACTTTATGGAGTTTATTGAATTTCATGAAATGGAAGAAAAGTGTGCATCCCTTAAGGATGAGAAACATTTATAATTAATATAAAAACCTTAGGAGAAATTCAATATTAAAGGTTAAGGTATTCCAATAAAACCTCCACCCCTTGTTCTTAATTATATTATCATATCAATTAAGGGGAGTGTTTAGTTGATGAAAAAATAAGTCAAAGGGGAAGATTTACCTTTTTCCCTTAACTTTGTAATATTTTTTTGATGTATGTGTAGGATTTTGAATTTAATTGATATATATGGTTATTTATAGCCACATGAATGATAATTGAGATATTCTGAGAATTATTTCACATGTGTGGTGTTTATGGATTTATTAGACATCCTTGGTTGTGTCTATCTTTTTTATACACTGGGTTATCCCACATAGACATGGATTTTACTAACTAAAGTCTCTTTTCTTAAATAACCCTGTGAGGTCATTCCTCTCCAAGAATTGATCATGGTTTTTTCATAAAAAATAGTTGATTATATTTTCATAATAAAAATAATATGAGATAAATTCCCCACTAATAATTGTATTTTTATTGTCGAAGGGGGAGAATGTTTTGAACATACATATTGAATTTTTTAATGGATATTTATAAACAAAATACAAAGGGTGGGATTTTTGTTCATAGAGTTTTCTTTGTTTTCAATGATGTTTCATTATGTGTTTGGTGAGATATAGATAAATTAGTGATTTCTGGTGAAGTTTTTTGAATTCATCTAATGGAATTGGATTTTACACTTAAAAAATTATCCTTGGATTAATTTGAATATTTATTGTTCTGATCTTAGATGGAAAAGTCTTGTTCCTCTAAGATTTCACATTATTACAAAATTTAAATAAATTATCATGTTATAATGAAAAAAGAAATTATTAATGCACGAGGAATATGAAGGATATGGATGAGATGTGGGTTTGAATTATGAGATTGAGTAATATACACATAGAAAATAAATTTTATGGGCATTTAATAAAAATATTGGGCCAACCATAGAATCCCCATAGGGATATCCTTCAACCATTCATATGGGGACCCATGGGGTCAAACAATAAGTGATAGCCTACCCAAGGAGGAAGCATGGTGTCCAAGGCCAAGTATACTCCCTAAGGATCATAGTTCCCACTATTCATAGGTGATCTAATGTGTAAGGCACACAAAGTGTCCATTCTAACAGATGTGTGTAACGTGGGCTAGAATCCAATAAGGATGAAGCTTAGGGGTTTGTGTGTATAATTATAATGGATGCCAAACACCATATTCGTCTTGATCAAACATCGTTCACAAATTTATAAAATACCAGAGTGGATAATGATGGGATATCTAATGTTGGAAAACATAGAGAGAAATACTATTCACTCACTATTAAAAATATGGATATAACATTAGCTATCTAATGTGATTGGTCTGAATCATACATACAAATTCTGTGTCGTGTGAATTAAAATGAACCAATCTTGTTCCTTTTTTATTCAAATTCTACCACTCATATTTTTAATATTTCATATTGTCTTCAATCTCTTGATAAGGAATCTTCCCACGTGAGCTCGTGACAATTGGCCACCATAAGACATCAAGATAAACCTCAATCGAACCGAAGCAAGGCATGCAACATTATGTTGAATGAATACTTATGCATTTGAATATAAAATATAGCTTGATATGACATCACAAGATCCAGTGACATTACATGATTTAATCCCATGGTAATATTAATTTCATTAAAACCAATAGCGACAATCAAAAATACTTTACGAGATGGTGTTGCAAGAACTGGTTCTAATCAATCGAGGAAAATCATTGTCACATGATAGACTGAAACAATCACTAAATACATTGAATGAAGATCAATGACTATGCTATGATTCTATATTTTATAGGTATTATTAGATGAGTTATTTAGTTTTTCAAAGAAGATAATCATTGCATCATCAATGGATGCTCACCTACCCATCTCATGATGATTGAAGTGATTATGAGAAACATTAATGTGCCTCATATGATCACTCCACCACTATGTAGAGAATCCGAACGCCTAGAAATTTATGATATTATAAAATATATTTGGATATTTGAAGAATTCCTAAAAACACCTTAAGAATCAGATCTATACTACCTATATAAATCAGGTATCCTCTAAGAGTTAATTTTTTGTTGGATCATTGAGATAGTGAGATAGAGAGAAATCATAAAGATAGAGAAACATCATGATTTATTCACATGAAGGAGATAATTTCTCATGTGATATAATGATTTGAAATAATAACTAACAAACCAATATTGTACTAAAAAGTGATTGCAATTGAAAACCCTTATCACCTCTTGTCTCTCAAAGGCATTTGTGGAAAATTCTTATATCAGGAATGAAACCGTGGACACCACCTATTTAATTATGTGAAGAATAATTTTATATATAATCTCATATATTTTTCTTGTCACATGAAACTTTTATGTGAAGATCAGTGTGATCATTCTAACACATGTGGAAAGTCTTATCTCATGAAATAAATCATGGATACTTTCTTACGCGAAGGAATTTGTGAAAGTCATTCAATTACTTTGATTTCATGAAGTAATTTGAGAATGAATCACATGATTAAACACCTGAGATACATCCAGGTCTTAAAAATACATCATGATAATAACCCACAGATATTTCTTGAGATCATGAGAATTTTCTGTTTTATTATTCAAATAAATTTGGAGAGACACTCTTGGTTATATGGAGACAGTGAATATGTCACAAAACTTTGGTTAGATCATGTTATTTACATGATATAGTGAATAAGAGAGGAAGACAAATGTTTCATGCAACCTATTCTAAGAATGAAATCCATGTAATAATAATTGATATACATAAAATAAGACATTAGGTAACACATAAATTAATAGAATATATAATCAATTGTGTTAATGTTTTGGATTCTATGAAACCCATGCATGATGTGTAGTTGATTTAATTGAGTTGTTAATTCAAGAAGAAACAATTCCATATTGTGAAAGTTCTATCTTTCATAAAATATTGAATAGAATTTTGGGAAAATATTTCACACTTTCGATTGAGAGTGAGAATTAACTCTTAAGGAAGTATCGCCCAAGCATTGTTGCACTGAAGAAACTGGTCATTATGGGTGACTAGAATTAATTGATAAATACATAATGAAATTTTCATTGGATTCAATTATAATTGATGTATAAATAAGAAAGTAAAATCCTATAATCTTATATATGAATATTAAATATAAGCCTACAGTGGATAAATTATTCATCAGAGGAGAATTTGTCTAATTAGATTAGGTAGAATTTGAAGTCTTTTGGTTAGAGCTAGAATCATACAGAGTCTCTAGGTTGGATCTAGAGAAGAATACTTTCAGTTAGAGCTCTAATAAAATGGAGTCTCTCAATTAGAGTCAGAGCATTGTAATCACTTTTAGATAGTAAAGAATCCATGTTGGGGGAACAACATGGAAATGATTTTTTTAACCTTGTAAATACTGTGTTTTTTACTCTATATTAATACCACTTCATACAATGTGAGATTGAAAGATAATATTGAGTGGATTGATAATCATAAAATGTTAGATAGGTTTAATTTTAATGAAAATGGAACTTATAAAGATAAAATATTGATTCACCGTACCCCTCTTAGTGGTCAATCTGGTCTGGGTCTCTGAACCTTCTAAACTATGAAGTTATACAAAGACCATGTGTGGAGTTACTACAGATCATGTTGATCAATTAGTTTCTTAGGGATAGAGTTTCATGTTGTATATTGTTTATCAATTAATATCTTATTGTGAATCTTGTTTCTTCTATTAGAGGTGCTCAATGAATTTTTGGGTGTATATATTGTATACCATGGATCTAATTACCTAACCTCTTAATGATTTAGGATGGATTTGAAGAGCTCTGCCAAAAGTTTTTTTAATAAAAAAAATTTATAGGGGTATTTGGATTTTTTATCCGATACATTTTTTTTCTTTCCATCACAATGTGTTTAAACATTGATTGGTTTTTATATCTTGATTTATCTTTTGATCTTCTAAGATTTTATTTTCCCTTGTTCTTTTATATTCACTATTTAATATAGCTTTTAAAACATCCAAAAAAATTACATCATAGATTGGGAAGAAAATAGAGAGTTATTTATTTACTTCAATGAACCTACCACTTGTATATTCTATAAGTTTATTATCTAGGAAAACATTTTGTATCAAGGTATTTATCTAACTTTTGGGTACAATAAACATGGTATTACTAATTCAAAAACATTTCTATTTTCTATTTTATTTTCTAGGATTATATTATGTTTATTCACACTAACCTTATAGTAAAGGAAATATCAACTATTTTGATATAGAATGTATTATACCTATCATAAACTATTGAAAATATTAATCTAAATATTGCACCTACATTTTATTAGAAAAACTATTAACATATATGTGATCATATAGAAAATTATGTTATTAACATAGGAGTTTATAACTTTATGATCTGAACCATAAATTATATAATTTTGAATAATAATATTGAGAATTTTAGTTCAGAATAAAAATTATATATTTAACTAGTCTTTATAGTGTGGAATTTTTTTATTTGGTCCGTCCAATAGAATATATGCAAATATATTTCTTCTAGTAGAACAAAAATTTTAATATGAAACAATATTTAAGTGACACTTTTTAGAACTTCAAAGGCTCTTGAAATGAAGAGATCTATGCTAAGGGAATATTATCAGTCATGTTTTTTCCTACCCATTGAATTAGTAACATTGATACATTAATTTATTATGACTATTTTTAATATTAAATTGTCACTTGGTGAGAAATAAATCATATATGGTAAAATTATTAATAAATTTATAGATATATTTATTAAAAAATATGAATTTATGAAAACTACTATTGATTATACTAATAATATCACTAAACATAGTTTGGATGACTTGATTTAAACTCTGATATAGTATAATAATCAATTGAAAAGGGATTCTTAAAAAGAGAGGAATATAAATGGTGTGAAATTATCTATGGCTATTGAATAGTTAAATAAGATGACCAAAAAATTTCATACATAAATATTACATTATAATAGATTATTATTCAATACATCTCTCAATAATACATTACCCATAACTAAAAAGGATTAGTGCATTTAGAGACTATATGAATAATCAAATTATTTCATGAAAAATATTCAATATATTATATAATGTTATCCTTATATAGTTACCTTATTATACATACACTATTCAAGATATTTATTAATAACCTACGGAAATAGAAACATAAGAAAGGGTGATCTCAGATGCTCAGAAAGGATAAATATACGAGATACAAATCAAGAATCATAAGTGAGCATAAGATAAGTATAAAAGTTTTATAACATTATCATTAATTGTCAAATTCATACCCGATAAGTAAAATATCATTAATCATGAGGTGTAGAATAATTATTTTTCATAAAAAAATTATAAGTCATATGAGTGCAGAATCATAAATATTCAATCCTGATCCAAGGGAATATATCATAAGGATAATGCATAAGTTTTTTGTATAAAAATAATTATATAAAATAATTTCCTTATCAAAGGATGAAATACAAGACTTTCATAGTGGGAAACGTATAATAGTGTATTTGGTTCACTCCCAATTTCATTATTTCTTTATTCAAGTGTCACTAAAAATTCTATCATAGTAGATAAAGTTCCATAGTAAATTAGGTTTACTAACCATTCTATATCATATTATATAATGAGGAAATAATATTTTACCAATTAATTAAAGGGTTATATAATTATTGCCTCACCCATCACATAATAATAACCATATATAAGTGTGCCTCAATATTATAAAATTATTGATCATATCATAAAACTATAAAATAAAATAGGTTTCATAAATATTTCATCATAACTTAATTAAAAAATTGAAAATTAATGGGTTTTATATAATATTACTTAAAACATAAAAATCGTAGGAAATATAGAGAAATAATTTAGATGATATAATAAGATCACATCCCCATTAAATCATTAAATTCTATAATATATGTTGATATAGATAAAGAAAGTCATTTATAAAAGCATTAAAAATATGCTCTAAAAGTCAAGAGAACTTCCCTTCTCATTTGGTTAATTTTAAAAATAAAATTTATAGATTGATGGAAATAGAGTTTTGTTTGAAAAACCCATTCAAACCAATAAATGGAGATTCATAAAGAATATAGTACATGATTATGGAAAAAATTTATACCATATACGTTAAAAGAGAACACTCCTTTCACAATATTATAAGTAGTCATAAACTACTTGTTTAGAAAAAAATGAAAAAATTAATTTTATTCATTTGTAAATATAATAAATTTTTGTGAAAATTGTATTTTCAAATGATTCAAATTATAGGTAATAAAATCCATAAATTTTTTAAAAAAATACAGCCATGGATTAAAATTTTACCAACCAAAGAAGATAAATAATATCATTTTTTATGGAAAACATTTTCATGATCATTTTAAGCACCATAGAAAGGATAATGAATGGAAAACATGAATAAAAAAGAAATAAAATGTGGGGAATATATTAAATGTGGTTTAAATGTAAAGGATCATATTAATTCTGAGAATTTAAACTTAATATATAAAATACAAGGAATAAATGAGATTATAACATAAACACTTACCTCATGCCTTGTCTTGCTTCATATGTGTTCAATACTCATGTATAATATATATATATCTATTATTTATATTTTATAGTGAAAAATTCACACACACACAAATAGATATATATTTATACATATTATCATTCCATTATAATTTCTAACTACCCTTTTATTGAAAATTCTTCATTAAAATCATTATTTGGGTGAAAACTGGTAATTTTTCCAGGCATGTTTTTGTTTACGGTTCTAATATTTTCACCTTGGTCATAATTATATCATCTATAAATTATAAAAAATTTAATAAATATTATATTTATTAATTATATACTCTTTTATAACAAAGCATGTAGGGCGATTATGAAAAATGAATTATATCATTTTATATTGATGGTAGTCCAAATGTATGTAGAAGCTTGGTTCAATTTTCATTAGTTGGATCAAAATAAAGTGAAATAATAGTAAAATTTTCTATAATAATTATTATACCATAAAATATATATATATTCATTATATAACTCTATATAATCATTAATGAGAGACAATGATGAAAAAAGAAACAAATTACTTCATTGAGGTGGTAGTTGACATGTACTCACAAGAAATGTTTTTATTCCCCATAGAATAGAAAAGGATATGAAAATGTGATTTACAATAAAAAGTATAACATTTAATTATATTTTAGATAATTAATTTCTTTTACCAATATGTTTATTATAGGTGTGGATTAGATAAAAGAATAAATAAACATGGAAGAACCTGATTATAAGTTATGCCACTTATTGTAGAAACCTCCATTGGTTCTCTTATTATGGAACATTTAGTTGGTATTTTAATAATAAAATCCCCCATATAATGTTATCGGTAAGTGTATAGTATATTTATGTATATTTTTGTTGAGTGAAGTGGCTCAAGAAGGTGTAAAGAGAGAAGAGAAGAGGTGCCATTTTGTAAGTGACGGGGTCAGAACCCCTGTAATTATTCAAAACATTAAAATAATATAAGTTCACATTCATTTTCATGTGAATAAAAATTGGATAAAATTAAAATATTATATTATCTAGGGTTTTAATAAATTCAAAAAATATATTTTATGAATGGTTAAAAGTTATTTTAACCCTTATATCTTTAGTTTAACCCCTCGTTAACCTTTTTAACCATTACCGTAGTTATGAATTTTTACCTCAATAACTATTAATTTAAAAAAAAAAAAATTGGACTATTTAAAAAATTGAAAGAAATATTGATTTCAAAATAGAAACCATTTTTTCAAATTCAATTCCTATAATTGGAATAAGTTAACATAAAAAATAAACCCATCAAATACAATAATTTGTTTAGAAAAATGTATTTTCAAAGAATAAAGGGAAATTAATAATATTATTTAAAAAGTAATAATAATTATACATTTTTTAATTAATTATATTGAAAATAAAATATACACATTAATACCTTTAATAAATAGATATTTTTTAATTTATTAAAACTCAAATACATTATTTACATAAAACAGTGTTATGAAAAATGTTCCTTTTACCATAAAATTATTTTATCATTATTTATATTAAATTGATAACCAATTTATATATTTTTATTCATTAATTAAAATTATATTTCATTAAAATGAATTTTCATTAGTTATCATCATATATTATTCATATAAAATTACAATATATTATTAAATAGATACATTAACATTAAATGTTTTTTATTAACATTTCAAATTGAGTACTCATTTTCCATAGAATTTTTCTAAACATTTCGATTAAGTAAATATGTTATTACTATATTTTATAATTTTTAGTCCTATTTATAAACTCCAATCCAATATCAAGGTTATTTTTAGTATAATTGGTTATCTTTCGAGTAAATAAAGTTCTCGGACACTTTTGAGAAAAATAAATATATATTATAAAATCCCATGATGTTACATTCTACACTCTTATATGATTTTTCCATTGAAATTAAATTACATTGATGTAAAAAAACAAGGGTACTTCTTCCCCTTCATATTCTCTCATTCCCATATAGTTTCCTTAAATTTATTATTTCTCTACAAAACCTTTTACAATCGAGTGGTATTATTCTGAAACACATTATCTTTTTGATCAAAAATTTTCACTGATTATTCCTCATTATAATGTTCAAGCTCCAGTGGTAATACCTATAAGTTCATTACATGTGATGGATCAGGTTTTTTTTCTTCAAAATTAATACATGGAATACATCATGAACGTAATAGATATTTGTTGGAGTTTCCAAGTGATGAGAAACCATCTCACTATGATCAAAAATTTCAAAGGGGACAATATATATAGGTCCAAACATTCCCTTTATTTTAAGTATCATAACCTTATTCAGTAGAGATATTTTTAGGAATACTTTATTACAGAATTCTACATCTAGATATCCAAAACAATTTATATAAAAACACTTTTTTCAACTCTCAGCTTTTGTATTATGTTGTTAAATGTCTATAACCTTCTATGCCATTTCGTTAGCTGTCTCAAGTCCTAATTTATTTGTTTTTCCCAACATCATCCCAATATGATGGAGTTTATCAATTCATACCATAGAGTTATTTAAAATTTTCTATATGAATTAACTAGTGAATTATATTTTTGTAATAAATTTTTTTAATTGGAAGGTTTTAATAACAAACACATTTGAAATCGATATAAAAAGCTCTCAACATATCTTTAGTGTTATAAAGATGATCTCAGATTGAACATCTATCAATCGATGATATGAAATTTCAACTTTCGACTCCATATTCATTTCTTTTTGAATAATTATATATAACTTTTAGGTATTCCATATATTCCAATCCTATATAATATAATGTGGTACTCCATTCAACCTTACCACTTCTTTAACATATCTATTAGAAAACCGATCAAGAGGGAAATATTATCTAACAGTAATAAAATTTTCTAGTTTTATAAGGTGATCAGATTTATCCAAATTATCATTATGAACATTAAATGTTTTGGGGAGACTTATGAAAAAATACATGGTGATGTTTCCCCTTTTTCAATATGGTATGGATAATAGTTAAAAAAATTCCTTTAGAGTTCAAATGTTCTCCATTAACTTACTGACATATATGACATCTATATAATACTATGCAATATCCATTTTCATGTTACCCCACTAAGAATGTTCTTTGATATCTCTATACATCTTCATATTTATAGTATTAATAGATAATTATTAACAATGATATTCAGAAAATAACTCCACTTTTAATCCTAGTGCTGATGAGACACATACCCGATTTCTGAACATTAACATTACATCACAATCGTGTTTGAACTTTCGAACATCTCTCACATCATTATTTAGTTGTACATCCACCACTTGAATCTCTGTAATATATACGTTTGTAGATGGTTAGAAACTCATCTGAGAAAGATATCATCTATCCTATTACATTATTATTTCTTGATCTGTGTTCTAAAAATTCATAAGTACTGGATATCTTTCAATCATTTCCATGGACAAACTAGCATAGTCCTTCCAACTTAGACCATAAGCATCCTTGTTCTCTATACCATGGTTGTATTGTATTAAGAATTCGTAATATTTTATCAACAATAGCCATATATTTTGTAATATATTCATCTATTTCTATGTGAATATTTTCTTCTTGTTTTTAAGATTAGTATATATGTCACATCTATCACCATATAGATAACGCCTTCATATTTTTAATTCAAAAAGTACTATTTCCAACTCCAAACCATGATTTGGGTATTTTTTTAGCATGAAAAATCAATTTTCATAAGATATATGCTACTACCATGTCATCATTCATAAGAAAACATCCCAGTAACATATTTGATGCATCACTATAGATCATAATCCTTTATCCCCTATAGGGTAGTGTTAGTATAGGTACATTGACCAACCTTTGTTTCATCACCCTGAAATTTTCCTCATATTCATATATTCAATAGAAATTGGTTCCCTTATGTGTCAATTTAGTTATTTTATTATATAGACTTGATAAATTCTCATAAAAAATTGGTAATATCCATCCAAACCAAGAAAACAATGCATATTAGTCATTGTGGTTGTCGTAGACCATTTATCAATAACTTTCATCTTTGAAAGATCCACCAATATACCCTTTCATGAGATTATATGTCCCAATAATGAAAAATTCTGTATAAAAAATTCACACTTGGTAAATTTTAAATACAAAATTTCCTTCTTTAGGGCATTTAATACAGTCCTAAAATTATATTCAAACTCTTCCTTTCTCATTGAATATATTATAATATAAAGTATATCAATTTTCAAAAACTGATCAAGGTAATTATTGAATTATTTATCCATTATATCCCTGAAGATATTAGATGAATTATTAAATACAATTATAATCACAATTAATTCATAATTTCTTTACCTAATATAAAATGATCTCTTGGGTATATCTTCCTTCTTAACCCTCAATTGATGATATCCCAAAAAATGGAAAATCTTGAGAAATTATCGAGTTCGTCACATTTTATTGAAAAAGTAATAAATAAGGTGTATATGAAAATTTTTCTGAATAGTGATATTATTATGTTATCAAAAATCAATGAAGAGGCACATTAATCCATTTTTTTATGAAAAAAATAACATTTTCACCCCATGGTGTCCAACTCAAGTGTATAAGTCACTTTTATAGATTCTCAAGGTGTTTCTTATTTAATCATGAAAACTCAATCCAGACCAATCTATATGGATTCTTTGAAATTAGTGTATCACAAGAAATTAAAACTATAAAAATATCAAATTCATGATTTTGGTCAAGACTAATAAAGTCTCCATGAATTTCATCAACATATTCCCAAAAATATATAAATATATTCATTGTTTAGTTTCTCCCCAACCATTTGAGATGAATATCCCTCTAGAATAGATATAGAAACAAGTATAATTGATGTAATTTTAATTGAATGTTCATTTTTATCCTCACATAGATTAATTATCATAGGCTGATTTAGAATATCTAATGGGATTTCAGTTATTCTAAAATTTATGTGGTATTCATATATGGAAATATAATCCATTCCCAAGATAACATTAAATTCAACTCGATGGAGAACAACATGATTTATAGAAAACACAATCCCAAAAACATATATTGGATTGATCTATAAACATGAGATATGATCATCATAAAATTAGTAATTTTTACTCCTAACTCAATATCTAGTCATTTAGGTTGTTATGTGATTCCCTTTTAAATTGATTCAGATATATTAAAATGAGTAAATATAAAATCAAGTGAGATGTTAGGAATTCTAAAGTGGATGGTATTTTTACCTTTCACCACATAATTCTCATGTCCCACTTTAGTAGTTTTTATTGCATTAAATTTTCCTTTATATCTTGATTTTAGAGGTTTCTAATGTTTTTTTCCTTATTAACCCATGTATTCATGCACTGATTTTCATAATATCCATACTCATTCTAATTATATAAAACTAGTGTATATTCAGTTGATCATTCCCTATAAAAACTTAATTTGATAACACCTTCACATCACCTTTACGTTATTTTAATCGATAACCTTATTTTCCATAAATATAAAATTTACCAAAACACTTAATAAAATTTCCCCCATGATTATTTTGATAATTATTATTTGAAGGTATATTAATTTTCATTACCTTGAGAATTTTATTAACATCATATTCATAAAAATACATCATTATAATCTTTTACCAATAAACCATTGGAAAAATTAGAGCCTCCAATCACAATTTCTATATTTTGAGAAAATATAATGATTTATTTATAGTTATCAAAGTATCTTTAATACAATTCCTTTTAGAGGATTGGTCTTATTCCACTAAATAATAAATCATGTTTTCCTTTGAGGACGATGATAAAACCCGAAGTGTATCTTACAAGTCTGGTGAAAATTTCCTCACAAGTACAAAAGGATTCATTATCTTTCTACATTATTTCAATAAATCATCTCTCAATTTTATTATTAATAATTATAAGTAAATTCATACTGAAAAATAAATTCATAAACTTTTACCATGTCATGGATTCAATTTCCTCCTCTTTCCTTTTATTCTGGATAAGGGTCTACCATACATCAACTTCACCTTCAAAATGATACAAGGACAAAATAAAATTCTCATTTTTTGAGCACTAGAGAACTGGGATTAACATTTCTATAACATTGAACCATTACTAAATATTAAATGGAATAGAGGAACCATTAAAGTAATGTGGAAGTTTCTTCAAAAAATACTCAATGGTGAGTTGTTCCATACAATTAAAATTTTGAATTTCAGCATTATTCAAGCTATTATTCATATCTTGAGAGAGTTAACTGATAATTACTATAGGATTTATATTTCTATCTATAATTTCATTTGTTTTATGATGAGTATGGTTGTTGTATTGTACATCATATTCATTTTTCACATGATTACCCCTAGTTCCAGCTATAGAATAAAACCAAAAATCATAATGTGAGCTGCAATAATTATTAAATCACAATGGGAAATCATATAATCATAAAAATTATTCCATATATGTTTCATATTTTGACACATTCATGTCATCTTATGACACTTTAGGTCTATCAAATCTTGATTTCAACTCATCATTGGTTTTCATAGTTTCTATATTTATTTTTTTCATTACCTAATCTCTAAAGGGAAATAAAACCTCTTATGATAGAAATTTAGGTGAACAAAACATATAATATAAAAATATTACATTATTGTAGAGTAATATTTAATATAGCACAAAATAATACATTCCCTATAACTATAAAGCTCGTTTATTTGGATACTAGATATATAATCAACTAATTTCAAGATAGATCATCAAAATATCAAAAACAAAGTTGTCCTCACATAGTAACCTTCCTATAAACACCCTATTTAAAACCAAAATTCATAACTTGGGGATATGGAAACATAAGAAAGGTTGAGATCATATTTTTTGTAAGTTCTTATATACAATATATCAATCAATGGTCATACGTGAGCTTAATATTAGAATAAGGGTATGATAATATGATTATAACTTAGGAAATTTATTCCCAATCAGTCAAAGACCATTAAACCCGTGTCATGAATAAGTATTTTTCATAAAAAATCATAAGTTATCAGATTTTGAAATCATAAATAATCAATCACGATCCATGAGAACAAATCATAAGAATAATAATTAAGTTCATGACATACACATGTGAATAAAAATAATTTCCATATTCTAGTATAATTTCTATGACTATCATAGAAGATAGAGTCACATAGTGGATTGGGTTCACTCCACATTAAATCATTTTATTAGTAAACTCTCACATCCAAGACTATCATAGTGGTAATATTACCTTACTAAAATGGGTTCACACTCTTTTATAGTTTACAATATATATTGAGATATCAATATTCACTCAATAAATTGAAGGTATATGTAATTATAGTCCCACACATAACATTATGAAAACCATATATATTTGTTCCATGATATTATGAACACATTTATAATATCATATCCCATGTAAAAGAAATAGGTTTTATAAAGATTTCGTCATAACAGAATTAACTTGTGGAAAATTCAAGAGTTTCATGGAATCATTCTTATACAGTCATCATTATATTCTATCCATAGAAAAAATGTATAATAATATAATATCATATCCCAAGTGATGCATAATAATCTATAAAGTATATTGATATAAAAGAAAAATTTCTTTTATAATTTCATTTAAATTACACTTTGAAAATAAAGAGAATACATCCATTCTATTTTGGTAAATTTTAAAACAATAAATTCAAGAATAATATAAATATATTTTTATTTGAAAAAACTTTTTAAATATATAAAGTAATCATGTTAAATATGGGAAGAAATTATGGTGGTATAATCAATTCACATTGTTTATTTTAAAAGAGTATATTTTTCACATTTTTTTAAGAAGAGATAATTGATATATTTGAAAAACATTAAAAAAGATTCTATTAAACACTTTGTAAATAAATTCAACGGTTTTGAAAATGAAATTTTAAAATATTTCATGTATAGGTCAAAATTTCAATAAATCATTTTTATGAACATGGACATGGAAGAAAAAGCTTTCCGACCAAAGAGAAAAAATAAGGATGACAATTAGTAAAAACAGTTCTCAGTATTTTCAAGTACTAAAGAAAGAATAATGAATTAAATACATGAAGAACACATAGATAAATATAGAGGAATAAAATATTTTGGGTTTAAAATATTGGGATCATATAATTTATTTCAATGGAAATTTCACATTGACAATCCCAGAAAAAAAATTAGATTATAACATAAACCCTTATATCAATTCATGTTTTGTTTCACATTCATTCAAACCTCCTGGATAATAAATATTTATTTAATATGCTTATATTATATATCTATATTCACACACACACACACATATATATACTATATATAATTTATTATTATTTACAATTATCCTTTTTTAAAATTATATCATTAAATTCATTATTCAGATGAAAATTCTTATGTTTTGGCACGTATGTTTCGATTTTATGTCCCCATTAAATGTACCTTGGTTATACTTTCATCATCTTAATAGACTAATCCATGTCAATAATATCATATTTATTCATCATATATAGTTGTATATGCATTCATATATGGTGGTCATGAGAAATGTATTGCATCACCTAGTGGAGATGGTAGTCTATACACTCACACGAGTAATGATTACATTTTTTAATGGTGGGGATAAAATAAAGGTATATAAAAAATCACCTTTTATTAATAATTATTATTTAATAAATATTATATATATTAATTAAATCAATCTATATAATTATCCATGGGAGGTGGTGATAAGAAATGAAACACATTACTTTATAGAGGTGGTAGTCTAGAGGTATGCACAAGCGATGTTTTCATTTACCATAGGATGGAATATGAGATAAAACATTGGTAAACTATATTTATAAGAATGTTTTTTTATATTAGAGATACTAATTTTATTATACTATTGTAGAAACCAAAGATCTTAGAATATATATTTATCATTTTTAAATTAAAAGTGTTCAATAACTTTCTTTATAACCAAGCCTGAGCATAAAAGGACCATGCTATGATATTAAAATATTTTAAGAGTGTTTTTCCTTTATAAAATGGAAAATAAATTATAAATTTATTATCAATTGGTTATAGATAATGATAAAATATTTTAAATGTAATATTAATTCTTCTCATAATATCTTTTGTGTGTTTGTAATGCATTTTTTTCTTAATTGAAAATGTTAACAAATATTGATAACTTATTCTAAGTTTATTTTATCAATTAAAATTAATTAAATTAAATTTAATTTTGGTTATTAATTATGGAATAATAATAATGACATTTTATCCTTCAAAAATGCATTTCATTTTGAAAAAATGTGTTATATTGCATTTTATATGTGGGTAATTTAATTAATTTATTCCACTTTAAGAAAATTTATATAAAAAAATTGAAATAATTTTGGAATGATTCGGGTTAATATTATCATAGAGTGAATCTTTTGTATTTTTCTAAAATGAATAATTTTTTTTGAATAATGAAACAATGTTGATATTTGAAACACTATAAGTTATTTTCTTTAAATACAAAAATTAAAAATAATCATTCTTATTTTTATGGATATAATGTAAATTGATATAATTTTTATTAAACCTAACCAAATTAATGACATATGAGTCATCATTTTATTTTATTTTTGTATAAGTTCATTGTTTAGATTTAAATTCTAAAACCACTTTTTGTTACATTTTTCGCACTTAATTTTCAATTAGTTTATTACACATCTAAAAATCGAATATATAAAATGAATTTTATATTTATAATTAAAATTTTCAAAAAAAAGAGATAAATTTAATTTTTTAGTCATTATTAATATTATACTTGGTAAAAATGACGTTACAATGATAAAAGGGTTAAACTGGTTAATTAAGTTTAAAATGCTTTGATAAGATCACAGAATAAAAAAATTATTTTTATTATATATGGGTATTTATAAACTTATCACCCTATATTTTAATTTTATTCTTTTTAGTTCTGCATTTCCCTGGGTAAGACACATATAGTATTTAAAATTTATGAATAATTACATGTGTTCCACTCCACTCACATGTAAAAGGAAACCACCTATCCTCACATCTCCTCCCCTCATAAGCAATTTAGTTCCTTTTATACCAACTAAAATACATTACCAAACGTCTTCCAAATTACCTATTGGTACTGGTATCACAATAAGTCCATTCTATATGGTTTAATGTATAATCCAAAGGAGTTTTTTTTCAAACAAGAGGTACAACACTCAACGGAATTCTTTCATGCTTATTTTTTCTATATCCTTAAAAAATATTATAACTATGATGGTATAACTAAATAAATATCTAAAATATTTTTAAATTTTATAATTTTTATGTTGCATCCCTTATTCTTCACCTTTACCACACTATTTGAATTGAAAACATCACTCTTATGTATGAGTGGACTATGACCTCCATGAAACAATGTGATTCAATATTCATCATGGTATAACATTAATTGTTTTATATATGGATTTAAGGAATATATATGATATCTATGATATATATGATATAAAAATAATTCTATATTTTTTTTATTTTTATTTTTATTTCTTAGTTCAAACCATTTGAAAATGAAAACATTATTCATGCGGATGTATAGACTATAGTCTCCATAAAATGATGACATTTATTTTTCCTCAGCACAACAAATGGGTAGTTATAAATGTGTATATAATGATTACATTTTACATTTTATGATTTTTAAATATTTATTATATTATGAAACCATGACCAATGTTCAATAACCAAAACTATCTAACTAAAACATACATGGAAAACAAACCAGTTTTCACCTGAATAATTATTTTAACGAATGATTGTTAATAAAAGGGAAATAAAATTTTTAAAGGAATGGTATATAATATATATATATATATGAATATTTTTCTGTAATAATATTATAAAATATATATATTTACTATTTAATATATTTTAATGTATACTAAGAATGATGTGACATGAGGTAAGTTTTCTTCAACTCAATATTGTTTAGTTGAGACATGTTTCATGTTATAAAACTATTTGGGTTTATATCATGTATATACGAGCTTTTATGTCTTAAATCATTAATATTTTTATTATCAAAATATTTTATGTTTTATTTGAAGTTATTTCTTTCAAAAAGTGGTTATGATTCAAAATTTACTAAATCTTTAATTGTTTATATTACAATCTCATTTATTTTTGGTAATGACTATATTAAATTTACATTGAAGTAAATTATATGATCTGTATATTTTTAAAATACTTATATTTTCTTCACATTTAATTATTTCTATATTATTCATTCATTTCTTACTGTTTCCTCTCTTTGGTACTTAAAATGATCGAGAAATTTTTTTTGAGAAAATCTTAACATATTTCTTATTCTTGAGACAGAAATAATTTCATTCCAAATCTATATTCTCCAAATTCTATTAGAATAGTTCCTTTCTATACATTAATTTTTTTCAAAAGGCCATTTTTAATAATTTTTTCTTTATTTAATTTTTTTAAATGAGTCATTTTAAAAATTTCCCAAAGAAGTCATTTTTGAGTTTTAACAAAAGGGTAAAGATAATGATCTATTTTAATTTATATGACATGAAATATTTTTCACATTATCATGAAAATAATTTTATTTATTGAATAATTTATAGGTTTATATGTTTATTTTTGAATAAAATATTTTTCTCAATATTCAGGTAATTTTATGTTTTTAAAAATACTAACAAAAAATTATATATTTGTTTTTTTCAAAGAAACATTCAAATATAATTTTAAAGGTATTTTCATCGTTTTCACTATATTTTGACGTATCTTATAATCCAATAGGGATAAGTTATAATGATAAAATCCAGGTTATTTATCAGTACAACTTATGATTATGTGATTATGAAATCATTATGAAACCCATTTCATTGATATGGTTTAATTACACTAAGGAGAAATGAGAAATGTTTTTATGATCTTGTGGCACCATTATGTATAGTTTTCATTATGGGGTGGTTGTGCCCATAAATATGTCTCATCCAATGCATTGGGTAATGAATGATATATCATTAGATAATATGAACTAGAATGGGGAGTAAATTAAATTTATTAATGGACTCTATCTATGTGATATCATTCATTACCAAATTCCATGACAATGATCATTAACTAAGAAAGTGTGTGTATGTCCCAAAAAAACATCTTATTCTTATGATATATTCTAATAGATCATGACTCATTATTGATTAATGTGGACTCTTATGACTTATGTATTTATTTTGTTACAAATATTTATTACATGATTCATGATAAAGGATCTTTGACTGATTAGGTATGCTATTCGCAAGTTATGATCATGTTATCACACCATTATTATCTTCATATGCTTATATAACATCATTGACTGATATATCATATATTTTCCCATATGGAGCTTCATAGATCTCCCTTTTTTATGTTTCATTTTCCATAAGTTATGAATAATGAATTTAAATAGCGTATGTATATGAAGTGTGGTATGTGAGTAAACTTTGTGTGATATTTTTAATATTTCTTATGATATAAGTTAATTATGTATCTAGTTTACAAAGACAATAAAATTTTATCGTTAGGTGTATTATAATATATTTTTATGTGTTGAATGTTCATATATAACTTTGTAATATTTATGCTTGAAATGTTTGGGTCATCTATGCTGATATATTTATGATAGGTTTGAAGGTGGTAGAAGAATAAATAAACATGAAAGAACAATGTTATGAGTTATAACTCTTATTTGAGAAACATCCTTTAGATAACTTCTACATGCCCTTGATATTATATTTTAAGAGTAATAGAACATTTATACTGTGTTTATTGAATTTAATAATATATTTTTAAAGAGTTTATTCAATAAAATATGCCACATAATTTTTAAAGAAGAGATGTGATAAGGTATACTTTTATAATTGAGGGAGTGAAACACTTTTAATTATTCTAAACCTTTAAACAATATAAGGTCCCTTTCATGTTAATGTTGCTCCAAATTGGATATATTTAGAATATGGGTGGATATAGTGTTTATAGCCATTCATCCAAAAGAATTTAGATACGTTTTAATGTTATTTAACCCTTATCTCCTTAGCTTAACCCCACATTAATCCTTTAATCCTTTATCATAGTAATGAAATTTTACCTCGGTTACTAATCATTATAACCAAAAATTAATCTTGGATAATTAAAAATAAATAAATTTTGATTTAAAATACGGAAACAATTTTATCAAATTCAATTCCTATAAGTGGTTGAAATTAATTTAAAAATAAACCCATAATATACATTAAAATTTTATTTCATAAAAATAATAAGTTTTCATGCTTAAAATGAAATTACTAACTATTTTCCCAGTAATAATCATTTGATGAAAGTAAATTTACTTCAATGAATATATAATCTATATCTTATAATCATTCATCAATCGAAATTATTTAAATTTTCTAAAATATAATTACATTGCGCACTTGAAAATTATTTTTTGAAATATTTTTCCTTTTCCTTAAAATGATTTTGACTTTATTTATATTTAACTGATAAATAATATAGGGAATATTAATCATTAATTACTAATATATTTAATCAAAATCAGATTCTATTAGTGATCAATAAACATGATGAATTTAAAAATATAATGTCATGAAAAATATATACCTTAATATTAAATTATTTTATTTATAATATTTCAATTTTAATACACTTTTTCTTTAGAATAGTTTAATAGATATGTTTTAAAGAAATATTTTCTGTATATATTTTCTAATATGGTTACTCGTATTATTACCTTCCAATCCTACAGCTTGAGTACATATAATATAATATTTCAATCATGGTTTGTTTATGTTTTGTGTTTCTTGTAAAGCAATATACTATAGTATTTGAAATTAAAATAAATGTATATTCTAAAATCTCAGGGTGTTACATTAAAATTAGAAGGTAATAATTTAATTAAGAGTATTTATAAGAGAAATTTTTAATGGAATTTAGATAGTATCTATGCAATATTTACTAAAGCTGAGTATACTCAGATACTGAATATATGTTTCGTAATCATAACTTCCAAAGAGAAAATTAGATGATAAAGAAATATAGGCATGATAAGGTGGATTAAATGGAATATATTAACTATTAATGTATGAAAAATAACATATTAGACCAGATTGTCCAAAATTGAGAACAAATAAAAGATATTATATAAGAACTTTAAAAGGGGAAGGTATTAAGATACAATACACACACTTGGATTCCATCATGATTCCCTTCTATTTTATTCCATCATCTACTGATATATAATGGTTGAGAATATGCCACATGAGTAATTTTAATTTATCACATATGTATTTTAACCATAGTGAGTATCCTCACTCATCGAGGTCAGTCATTGTTGGATTATATTTTAGTAGGCGGGGGTCGAGAAGATCCCCATGGTTGATCCTGTGAACATGAGTTCATCTAGGTCATGTGAGACCACAATATTATCAATGTGTACACATTATTGATGATCCAGAGTGGATCAAGTGAATTAAAGATAGTTTCTTGCCTTATATAAGGTAAAAGTAGGGGAAAGGCATCCCATAAATTTGATAGGAGTACCCACAAAGTTATTAAACCTGTATTTGTGATCATCGTTACAAAAATTCTACTAGGAATGGGTTTTGAGCTTTGCAAGGTGACTACATTGAATATTCCATAAATTAGATAATTTCCACTTTAGCATCTCTAAATATACCCCATACATCTCCAAAATAAACATTACCCAAAGACATAGTCCTTCCTACACCTTCCAAATATGTTTTTCTTAAAGGGAGTTCCTTGTGTCTTCCATGATTCTATGATTGATCCCAATAACCTCAAATTATTTTTCAATTCTATTACATGAGTCCCATCAAAACCTCTCTTAAAAATGTGATTCCTAAATGAATGATGTCATTATTATTTTTATATTTCTCATAATATATTTGGTCACCCTTAAGGCCGAGAGAATATGAACCAAGATAGAATTGATGACACAATTGATAGGAGTGATCCTTCCCAAAATGAGAGAAATAGATTCTTCCAATTGTTAATGTGTCTTATAATCATATTCACCACACCCTCATGGTGGTGAATACATAATCTCATATGGGTGATCAGAGCCCATAGATATTCAATGGGAAATTTTCTCCTATAAAATCCAAGACAATCCTCAATATTTTCCCCCTAATTTTCCAGAAACATTTTTGAGATATAAGAACATATTTTATCATGGTTGATGACCTGAGCACTTCCTTGGTTTTTACTATTTTAGACCTCCCTAAACTTTTTGGATCTATTATTAAATTTTATATTTAATAAAATCCCATATTCCAATCAAACACACGGATAAATGTTGTAATTTCTATGGACACCTTGATCCCTAATGAAACTAATTTTACTTCTAATAGTTTATTGTAAGATAATTATGAAAATCAAAAGATAACTGGTTTCTACATAATGTTTCCTTAAAATGAAATCTCTATTAGATGGGATATTTCAACTAATGAATTGTAAGATTTATCTTTAAGATATAATTTTTTTATTCATTGAATGATTATACTGAGGATGAGGTGGACGAAGTGCCTCAAAATTAAATGAATTGAAGTTTTGTGTTATAAAATCTCAAGATAAATATCAAAAAATATTTTGGAGTTATAAAAATAATAAATAAGATGTTTATGATAAGTAGTATGAGGTTTTTGTGTATGAAAATGATATTTCAAAGGTTAATACCATATATAATGAAAATAGTACTTATGTTCCAACCACATAACATAAAATTGAGGTTTTTGTGAAGAAGTCAAAAGTTGAATTCTTGAAAATGTTTTTTTATAATTTTTACTTTCAGAAGGTTGAACATTGAAAAAATATATAGTAAGTTAAAAACCAAGATAAATACTTATATACTATGTTTTAAGACTACCATAAGATGAAAATTTTTTTTGTTTTTTTTTTCAATGATTATAATGTTATATTCTAAATATATGAGAGGTTATCATTATTAGAACCAATATTCATTAAAAAAAAGTCCAACACTTCAAAAATCACCAAGAATTTATATCAAAATAAATCAGGAATATTGAATATTTGTTTCCTTGGAAAATTCTGGTTCCAAAAGTTATTTTTGAAAATATCACTGAACCAAAGATAGTTTCGATAATAAAGGAATAATTTATGATTCAAAAAAATAATTTTTTTAGCAGAAGTTGAAACATCTATTACTTTGTAAATTTTATCTATGCTATATTTTCATTCTTTTATATCATAATATTTTTATCAAAATTTGAACTTTTAAATATGTTTATTTATTTCACTTACAAAAGTATTTTATTTTATATGTATGCTTTTCTATATTAAATGTTTTTCTTTTATAATTTAATTACATTAGATATGAGGAGTTTTATGATTGGATAAATTTCATTTAGGTGGAGTTTTAATATTTTTTTATGGATTAATATAATGATAAGGAACATATTCATATAAAAAAAATTCTAAAAAATTATTTTTTGGGATAATATCATCAAATCATATGATGATAACTTCTAGAAAATTATAGGGTATTCATTTTTCTATTTAAAAATTTATAACTTGATGATTAATTGCTTTACTTTTCATAATTTCAAAATGATGGTAAAATGATTTCTTTATTTTTATTTTTTAATGATGAAGGTTAGTGATAATAATTTTTATAAATTCAAATTTTATTTCTTTAAAATTTTGACATCATGGTTATGGAAATATGGAATTTGGACTATTTTATTGGGATGAGATAGAAAACTAGAGAAAGATTCCATATAATGGATGTAATCCCCGTGTTATTTTTAATATATTTTTCAATAAAGTATTGTGATATTTTATTGTTGACTTCTGAAATTTTTTTATTTTTATTTATTTTTTTGGATGGAATCTGCAAGAGAAATATTCTTGATAGATATTGTTCATAAAATAAAAATTGACATGGAGTGGGTGAAAAAGTGTTATTCACTACTAAAATAAGTCATTAAATTTCATGTATGGGATAATATCACTCTACTAAGGGAGGAATATCAAATTATCTACCCTCATGTTATCAAAAATTTTCATTTAACTATTGTTCATGTTGATTCAGATGGGGAGAAAAATTTGATATTAAAAGGGCCTCAGTCTGTTCTTACATTAATGAAATTATCAAAATATATAGAACTTCCTCCTAAATGGTAGTATATTTTTAGTTCACATAAAGTACTAAAAATTATTGGATATTGTTATAAGGATATAGATTTGGATAACATGTTCAAATTTAATGAAATAGTTTAAAAACTATAAATTATGAATTGAAAGCAGTGATAATTTTCTAATGGATTCAAGGGTTATTATTTAAAAGGAATGGTTATAAAGATTCAATACATAATGATACTATATGCTTATATACGTAATTTTATCTATAAGATGAGGAAACTTGAAATTATAATGTTTTTCGTGAGGTAAGTTAAAAATTATTCCATATTCAAGGATGATGATTTAGATCTTATTGAAGGTCGTGGAGATGTAATGAGTGTTAAATCTCAATAATCCTAAGTGGGTTAATGAAAACCCATTAAAAAATTATTCTATTTTTCAAAATAATCTTTTTTTAAATGTAGGTAAATGATTTTTTTTAATTAGGAAAGAAGCCAAATTTTAATATATATATAAAAGAAGAGGAAGAAAATTATAATGAAAATGAAGGAACTCGAAATTACACTGGAAGATCTGTCCCTTGGGGTGAGAAATTAAAAAGGGTCAAAGACTCTAAATGATAAATCAAAGAGACTTGTAGAGAATTGTGGGGAATATTGAGTCAATAAATCAAGTGAGATATGGAATAAAATTGAATAATTGAATTTTTGGAATACTTTTTTGGACAATAAAAATTATAATATAAAGATATTAAAGAATAATTTATTAGTCATAAATTTTCTAAGAATAATAGAGAGTTTCCTTGATGGTGAATAAGTATAGGGTTATTCTACCTCTTGTAGCTATTATAGAACCCACTGAAAATTTTTAGGAGACACCGATAAATGGGTTGGTTTCTCTAAAGATGGAACATGAAGAGAAATGAGTAAAATAAAAAATTTATTTCATATCTCATAGAATTAATTTCACTATTTTAGTAAAATATGGTTGTAAAGATATATAATAGAAAACAGATAACTAATATTCAACAGGAGTCAACATTATTAGTAGATCGAGAAGGAATCATGATGGAAGAAGTTAATACAATAAAATATTCTTCACTAGAGTTATATAAAGAAACATCTTATAATCCACCTTTATTATCTTGTAGTTATTAAAGTTCTTTATAATTTTATATTCTACCAAGATATGATCCTCAAGAGATTAAATATAGTTACAAAGGAGAGGAAATTTCAGGAAATCCTTCATAATAATATTCCCTTGAAAAAATAAATCTTGTTAAGGATGATAATAGGGTTGATATTTAAGTATAAGGTAATGAATATCACTCAGATAAAATTTGTTAAATTACTAATAGATTTAATCCTAAATATTTATATAAGGAAAAACAAATTTATAACTTATATGAAATGTTAAATGGAAGTTTTATTGGTAAATTGAAAATGGTACATTTTTTCATATGAACATCGGACTGGGGAAGCTGATACCATATCAGTTTTATCAATGATTAACACTAAGATCATTAATTTAGAAGGACAAAATATATATTTTTATATTTTTTTGATCATCTAATAAGATCATTTATAAAAAATTATAATTAAAGTAAGAAATATTTATTTTTTATGATGACTAATAGAATCAATTTTGGAAATTCAAAATTATAGAGAAGTATATGAAATATATATATGTTCATGTTTGATATCTTCTAAATTAGAATGAAACTATAAATAAATAGTTAGACCAAATCTATATACCATTAAGTAAGAAAGGAGAGAAAATATAACAACATAAGTGAGTGATAGAAGAATAAAATTTTATGATAGATGATCAAGGTGAAAGAAAACAAATACTTTATAACCTTGTTATAAAATATCACAACAAGAAATAAATTTCAAATTTTCAGTTTTTTATACGAATATTATTTTATATTATATATGTCTATTTTTCACTTGATGACTTTTATTCCATGATTGTGTCTCATAACTCTCTGATAGTGGATTTATATCTATTTTTAACTATCATAATTTCTTCTATATTTAATTATATATGACTCTTATTTTTTTATCATTTTGAAAACGAAAAAGTATATATTTTAGAGATGATCATGTGTAGTATGTTTTCCTCATATTTATGAGGAAGTTTTCTTTTAAAAACATGTTTTTTGTTAAGGGAATAATTTTAGTTTTACGAAGTTTTATTCTTATAGGGTATTATTAAAAGATACATAATGTTTCTATTTTTAAATTTTATTCAACATTACCATTCATTTTATTTCTTGATTTTGTGATTTGTAATTGTCGAAAGGGGAGATTGTTTAGTTAAAAGACTCATCTTCATCCTTTATTTTTAAATCACAATACAATTCTTATTGAATCCATGATAAAGTTTTTCTAATTACTGGTTGTATGCATCTTATATATTATGAAACACATATGTTTTTATGATCTAAATCATATAAATTTAGTTTTAGAACATAGTAAATAATGAATCTGATTATGATGATATTACAACTAAACCCAGATATCTAAGATATTTCCATTGGAAGTTTGTTACAATGTCATGTGTAAATAAAATCAAGAAAACATGAATGATTTATTATAGGATTACATTCAATCATGAATCTATTAATTATCTCACTAATTTGATTGATTATGATTATGATTATTGTTATTTTCTATGTGTTTCCTAAGAGCTTATGTGTGTGAGGATTGATTATAAATGATTTTAGTTTTTTACTTATATGTATTTATTTAGATCATCATGATCAATGATATTATAGGTAAGTAATTAAGTATTTTTCTGATATATGTTATCAATGATGTTATATGTATAGAAACCTTCTTTCCTCCAAAATATGAATTAAGAAAAATTTAATGTGTAGAGTTATTTTCGATCACGATGATTGAAGGGAAGCACTGGTATAGATATTTTTACACCAAACTGATTATTGGAAAAGTTCCTAGTGTAGAATATATTTCTTCTGATCAATGAGATCAAGGAATTTACTAGGGTTATTCTTTTTATACCCTCGATAAATTTACACATCCACCTATCACTTTGCGGTAAAAGTTATTAATTCAATTAATAAGACTAATTTTTGAAATAATATCCCTTTTAAGCATATTTAGATTTTTATTTGAAACTCTATGTATTATTTCCAATACATTATGTTTAAAATCCAATGTGTTTTTATGTATCGGTTAATTTATTTAACTTATGAGGGATTACTTCCACTAAATTTATACTCTGATTTACTCATATTTGATCAGATGCTATAACTTACTGAAAATTTACTTCCTAAGGAGGGTGGAAAAAAGAGAGTTTTTCAACTTTTATTCAACTCCATATTGATGTTTTCATAACTTTTTTATCTAGTACAACATGTAGTTAATATCCCTATATTATATTCATTTAGCACACTATCCAATCACTTTTTCTGAGATTTTATGTATAATTTTTGTCCAAATATTATAATGATTATTGACATATTTATACCATTATTAGAGGAGTAATATTATATGACCATTAGGATCCTAATTCAAATTTCTATATATTTTTAGTAAATAACTATGTTATATATATTCAAATAATTAATTTAAATTTCCCACTATATTTCACATGACAAAAAAATCTATACTAAATATATTTTGTAGGGAAAAATAATTTTGGAAAATCTATTTTGAACTATATTTTAGGATACATTTATAATATTATTTCCACAAAACAATTACCATCATATTTAATTTAATGTTAAATAATATAAACTATTATTTTTTTTCAAGTAAGTTTTAATCGTAATGAGATGAAAAGTATAACATAATAGAAATTATTTATTAATATAATCTAATAATTATTCATATAAAGAAATATATGATTTACCATTAATACTCTATAAATTAAACAAATTATCTTTATGTTATTTGATATAATAATAAAAATATAAATCAAATGAAATATTTTACAGAATTAATTTTTAAAAAATACTAACAAATAGTTCTCCACACACTTATTAAAAATGTTTTGTATCAAAAAAATATAAAAAAATATTTATTACAAATAAAAATTAATATCTAAAAAAATATTATAATTATCTAAATAAAAATTCAATAAAATTATTTAAATACCAAGAATAATTTATTTTTTAATTTTTTAATTAATCAAGAAATTATCATTTATAATGATATTGTTTCATAACCACATCGTGTATCCTAAACCACATTCATAGTATTCTATAGAAAGATAGAAAAGGAAAACATAGATGAAATTTCAATAAAACAAATCCAATGTAATCTTATACAAGATACCGATATAGTTCATTCAGTTTGTCAATTAACCAAATCTTAATTGGAAATTATATTTTATAAAATCAATCATCAAACCCCTTTTTACAGAGAATTAACATATGATTCTTACATTTTTTAACAATGGTTTTTAAAAAATATATGCATGAACACATGAATCATATCAAGTAGTCATTGTCCATGGTGTATATAGTATCTCAGATTGAAGTAATTATTTGTAACGCCCCAACCCCAGTTAACTAGAGTCGGTGCGTTATTACCTAACATTGGCATGATCACAAGAAAGATCAGATCTCGAATGACCGATTGGTTTAGTAGACTTGGAAACAATAGACATATTCATAAAGTTTTACATAACATAATAAAGTGAAAAACTACTACAACAACATATTGTCTCCATAGTCCATACTATTATCCCCTCATAATATCCCTATAGGTCATTCATAAATTACTTCTTCACATCCTGGGAAAAATAAATCATAGAAAAGGGGTGAGCTCAAATACCCAGTAAGAATAACAATATAGCGGAAAATTTCATAAATAAGAATAAACATTTAAAGCAATGTATAACTAAAAAAGCCTTTTAAACTTGAACTTCAACATAGTATGGAAAAAATAAAATGAAATAATTCCATTTACTTATTCACATGGATATTCTACTAATCGAATAATCACATGAAATATCAATAACCACTTTCATAATGATGGAATGCATAATGCCAGACTATCATAACCACATAGCCAAGGCCTCGTGCCAAGACTAAAAATAAGATTTTGTCAAGGCCTTGTACCAAGACACTAGTTTGTCTCATGAGACCTACCGATGCATCGAGGAGCTATAGCGGGCTTCACCCGTCACATATTAAGTCCAATGCATTCCCATATGAAAAGGTTTAAACATAACATAAACATTCATATTAAAACTAGCATATGAAATGTAAATACTTAATCCATAAACCATGAATGGTATAAAAATAACACATCCATAGTCAAACATATCACAAAACCTTCAATACAATATAGATGTTTTGTTTCATAATAAATCAACTTCAAATAAGCGTAAAATCCATCAAAGGATGTTAACATAGATGAAATCAAAACTCTTTTTCGAGAAATATCCCTTTTTTATTCTGAAATCTTTTAAGAGTCATATATTTATAAAATAAAACATTTTCAGTGAAAATATTCTTATAAGATTGTAAGGGATGCTTCGACGATTTTATAATGGCGGAAAATAGCCACACCCGCCATATAAAAAAACATTCTTACCTTAATTCTGTCGAAAAGGTTAAAAAGAACCTTGTTTGGAAAATGATGGAAATATTCCTTTATAAACCTCTTATAAAAAGTCAAATAAGGCTATAAATTAATTTAACCCATACTCTTGTAAATAGTAAAAATGTTTTGAAATAAATTTTTAAGAAACATGGATGTGGATGATAAAGAGATCCCAATAGATTATTACGTATAAACAACCTCGGATAATGAAGAGATTGTGAAATAAACCCTTACCTTGTAATTTTACTTGGTTGGGGTAGGTTAACCTCCTGTATAATGGTGAAATAATTGTTATTAAATTATACAAGAATCATATATATAAATATGATATCATATATGATCTTTTAACATTGATTTGTTAATAATATATTAGTATTATTGTTGTTTCAGGTGTTAACTTACTCGTTTTATTTTATATGTTTTGTTACGTAAGCTGTGCTTGTCAAGGATAGGTTGTATCTTAATAATATCCAAACTGATATCAAGTCCTTAGATACTATTATTAATCATCAAATGAGAATTATACTTGAATGGATAGGATGGAAAATGATTCTCATCGTGTTCATGGAGACGGTAGTCCGTACATACGCACGAGCGACAATATCATTCTTTTGATATTAAAATAATATATAATTGGATGGTTTAACATATATAAAGAATCATTATCATGTTATATTTATTATTTACATGAGTTACACATCATTATTATACCCATCCAAATAATAATTTATTGAATAACAATTACACCACGATGTGGAGACGGTAAGCCGTACGTACGCACGTATGGTGACATGTTAATCAAAGGATGGATAGAATGCTGAATATGGTTGTACAATATTTATAATAACATCAGAGTATATATAAGATACTAGAGTTATTATTTTATAATGGTAATAACAAAGAAGGAAGAAGTGTAAGAAGAAAGGGACTTGGAAAAGGGTGGTGAAATCATTACCTCTTCTTCGGGGTCTTCCTTTTGATTTGATCAAAAGAGCTCTTAGTTTGGATTTCTGACTAAAGTAAGTCCTCTAGGATGATTTGAGAGACATTGAGAGAGTATTTGGGTAGAGTTTGGCCTAACCAAAAGGCTTTGATGGTGTGAGTTAATGAGAAGGGAGAGTTCCCTTTTATAAGAGGGGTGAGGGGCACCTTTGGAAAAACTAGAAATATTATTTTATAATAAGTTCATATTCGGTTTCTAATGGCTCCAAAGTGGATTATTTAAATTTCAATGTGGGGATAGATTGAAAACCACCAAACCAATAGAATTTAGACAGGTTTGGTTCGTTATACTAACCTTATCTTTAAGTATTAACTCTTAGTTAATTAGTTTCACTTTTACAATGTCTTTTCTTATTTTTATATTATATAGTTAATAAACTTACTATATACCTCCAAGAAACCCTCAAGTGGTCCATTAATGATAGACCTATAATTATATAAGTCTTTTGTCCGAACCTTAGATTTTTTAGAATTTAATATCAATTAATAATATAATATATGTTTTAAAAACTCTTTTATGTCAATTTTGACACTATTCAATGGTTGATTTTTGTAAAACTCATAACAGAATTATTACTTAGATAAAAGTTAATTAAATCATTAATAATATGTCATATTAACCTAGAAAATTAGTTAAATTCAATAGAAGTCTCAAATTATATTTATTTGGGTATCTACAATATCAATCATTTTAATTTTTCACTATTATGGTAATTACTGCATCACCATTGTGTCATATATAAATTAAATTATTTAATATCTAAAAATTATAAATAAAATAAAATTATGTAGGAAATCTTTTTATATTTCTAATGAATATTTATAGTTGAAATTCCAACATATATAACCCTATGTAAAAATTTTCCTTCTAAAAGATATATGCTTGTGTCATTTTTGTATTTATTTTAACTTAATTAAAATAAAGTATCCCTATCACTTACAAGTGCCACCATGGGGTCCCAAAATCGACCCAAAGATTCCCATGGTCGGACGTGTATCAACCAATAAAGTTAGGACACGTTTTAGGGTAATTTTGTATTATTATAATATTATTTTTTAACCCCTATTTATCCGATTTACCCTTTAACCATGGTAAATAAAATATTTACCGAAGTAATTATTCAAAATGTCTAAAAATAAAAGTTACATATTTATAAAATTTGAACATCCTGATTCCAAATATGGAATCCATTTTTCCAAATTCAAAACACAGAAGTGGCAGATATTAATTTAAAATTAAATCCCGCTATCAAAACAAAAAACCTGTTTTTAAGATATAATAACTATCAAAAGATTGATACTTGTTTATGTTCGGTTTAATTGTGAAATTATGTCCAATGACCAACATTGTATTAAATGGTAAAAATATATTCTAAATATACTTTAAAACCACTCAAATTCATAATTTATCAATATAAATTATTTCGATTAAAAATGTTGTTTTTAATTAAAATTTAGTAATTTTCACTATTCATCAAAATATTAAAGTTATCCGAAAAGTACCAAAATTTCACCTTAGGCTAAATTCGATACTCCGAATCCAAAAATGAAGTCCATTTTGAGAGATAAAATTTCTAAAAATTTAAAAATTATGTATTATAATGGTTAGTTTTATTTGTTGTGGTGTGTGTTAGAACTCTTTGTCGCGTACAACACACGCTATTGCATTATTCAAAGAGAAGTGTACCGTAGAAGCTTGGGGTGTTACATTCTCCCCTCCTTCAAATAATTTCATCCTAGAAATTTCTAGAATACTACCGCATGAAAAGACTCAGGTGGTTCTTCATCAGAAGTTCCTCGGGTTCCCACGTTGCCTCTTCCATCTTATGGTTTCTCCACAAGACCTTTAACAGACGAGTCGTCTGGTTTCTCAGTACTTGTTCTCTCGTATCAAGAAACCTGATGGGCTCTTCGCAATAAGACAGACCGGGTTCCAGTTCTAATTCCTCATAGTTGAGTACATGCATTGGTTCAGGCATGTATTTCCTCAATAGAAATTCATGGAACACATCGTGAACTTTGGAGAGACTTGGTGGCATTGACAATCAGTAAGCTACAGCCCCAATTCTTCAAGAATTTCGAAAGGTCCGATGTACCTGGGACTCAATTTACCTTTCTTACCAAAATGTATGACTCCCTTCCATGGAGATACCTTCAGGAAAACATGATCACCGACTTGAAATTCAAAATCCTTCCTTCGATTATCGGCATAACTCTTCTGCCTACTTTGAGCTGCCTTGATGTGACTTTGGATTACCTTCACCTTTTCCATCATTTCCTCCACCAGTTCTGGGCCTACAAGTTTTCTTTCTCCATCTTCATCCGAACAGGTTGGTGTACGATATCTCTTTCCTTATAACGCTTTATATGGTGCGATCTGAATACTCGAATGGAAGCTATTATTATAGGAAAGTTCTACCAGAGGTAAATATTGATCCCACATACCCTGAAAGTCCAGTGAGCAGGATCTCAACATGTCTTCTAATGTTTGAATAGTTCATTCTGATTGTCCATCTATTTCAGGGTGGTAGGTAGTGCTCAAATAAAGTTTAGTATCCAAGCCTTTCTGAAGACTTTTCCAGAATCTTGAAGTAAAACGGGGATCACGATCAGAAACAATTGATAGGGTTACTCCATGAAGTCTCACAACTTCATCAATATATAGTCTTGCTAGACGTTCCAGTGGTAGATCTTCTCTTATAGCAAGAAAATGTGATGACTTGGTAAGACAATCAACAATGACCCATATTGCATCATTCCTTCTAAGATTTTTTTGGTGGCCCCATGAAAAAGTCCATCGTAATATTGTCCCATTTCTACTCCGGTATGGGAAGAGGTTTCAATACTCCACCAGGTTGTTGCCTTCCAGCTTTCACTTGTTGACAAACCATACATCTTGACACAAAATCTGCAATCTCCCCTTCATGTTGTCCCACCAAAAATGTTCCTTCAAATCTCAATACATTTTGGTGCTCCCATGTTGTATAGTGAAATTGAAACTGTGAGCATCATCCAGCAATTCCCTTTTTAGACCAGGTATATCGGGAACACAAAGTCTCGTCCCGAATTTCAAAATTCCATCTTCATACACAAAGTCTCTCAATCTCCCATCATTCAAAGCTTTAATCTTCTTTTGAAATTCTTCATCATCGGTGTGAGAACTCTTAATCCTTTCTAGTAAAGATGGTTTGGCACCCATTTTAAAAAAGAATTGATGGTTCACCTTCCCTGGTTATTCCCATGTCCATATTCACTAGATCCATGAAAATTGGATCCCTTTCAATTCTCATATTGTTCAAAACTCCATGCTCTTTTCTGCTCAAAGCATCTTCCACCTTGTTTGCTTTCCCTGGGTGGTAGTGTATCGTACAATCATAATCCTTGACTAATTCGAGCTATCTCCTTTTCCTCATGTTGAGTTCTTTTTGTGAGAAAATATACTTCAAACTCTTGTGATTAGTATAAATCTCACATTTTTCACCATGGAGGTAGTGCCTCCATATCTTCAAATAAAATATCACAGCTGCTAACTCAATATCATGAGTAGGATAGTTTTGCTCATGAATTTTCAACTGTCATCATGTATAGGCAATAACCCTATCATTCTGCATAAGGACACAACCAAGTCCTTTCTTCGATGCATCACTATAAATATCGAACCCATCATTCTCGATGGTAGAGTCAATATAGGAGCATTGACTAATCTTATCTTCAGTTCTTTGAAACATTCTTCACACTCTTTTGTCCAAGAAAATTTAACCCCTTTACGTGTGAGCCTCGTTAATGGGTTTTCCAATCGGGCAAAATTCTAGACGAAACGTCGATAATAACCTTCCAAACCAATAAAACTGTGTACCTCAGTTATACTCATAGGTGCTGGCTATTCGTGGATTTCCTTGGTCTTAGAAGGATCAACAGAGATTCCATCTTTAGAGACAATATGGCCAAGAAAAGAAATCTCATGAATCCAGAATTCACACTTGCTAAACTTCCCATATAATTCATGTCTTCTCAGATAACTCAGTATAATGCACAAGTGACTGTCACGATCTTCGTAGATTTTAGATTATACCAAGATATCATCAATAAATACCACCACAAATTCATCGAGATATTCCTTGAAAACTATATTCATCAGATCCATGAATACAGAGGGTGAATTAGTCAATCCAAAAGGCATTACAGTAAACTCGTAATGCCCATACCTGGTTCGAAATGCTGTCTTCGGAATGTCTTCCTTCTTTACACACAACTGATGGTATCCAGATCGATGTTCAATCTTTGAAAATTATTGATCTCTATGCAGTTGGTCAAATAATTCATTAATGTGAGGTAGGGGATACTTGTTCATTGTTGTTATGGAATTAATCTCCCTATAGTCGATACATAACCTCATAGATCCATCTTTCCTTTTAATAAAAAGAACATGAGATCCCCATGGAGAAACACTAGGGTGAATAAATCCCTTATTACACAATTCCTCTAGTTGTTTATTTAGTTCAACTAATTCTACAGTGGCCATTCTATAAGGGGTCTTCGATATAGGCCTTGATCCTGGAATTAAATCAATGGAAAACTCAACTTCTCGTTCTAGAGGATGTCCAGGTAAATCTTCCGAAAACACATCTATGTATTCTTTCACAACAGGTACATCCTCTATTTGAACATTCCTTTCCTCACCCACATTAATTTCATTCTCTTCCTCCCCAATAATTGAATGTAGTTGAGCTACTAGGGGTGAATCTAGATAAGAATTAGGTGGTGACGTTTCTGCTATAAATATAATGTGTTCCTTATCATCATCATCAAGAATCGTAACCTCTTTCTTCTTACAATAAATCATTGCATCATAGTCTGAAATCTAGTCCATACCAAGGATTATATCAAACTCAATCATAGGTATGACGATGAGATCAGTAGATAAATAACATATATGTGCTCTAATGGGGACGGATTCACAAAACTTTATTGCAATGAAACTTCCCTTAGGAGTTTTAACTGACTACTCCCTTGTTAAATCAAATTAGAAATATCTAATTGTCTTATCAAATTGGGAAGATATGAAACAATGCGATGATCCAGAATCAAATAATGCATTTGCTAAACGTGAGGAAACCATTAAATTACCTGCCAACACGTCTTTTGGAGCTTCTACCTCAGCAGTAGTGAGAGCATAATCTTGGCCTTGATCCCTTGGCCTTTTCTGAGTTTAGTTTCCCTGACGATTAGGACATTCATTTGCATAATGTCCCATCTCCCTGAAATTGTAGCGTTGAACATTGGTAGCTTCCTTCTTCCCTTTTCATTCATGATCTTGGTGTCCTTTCTCACCACACTTGTAACGGACACCCATTCCCTTCAAGAAAGTATCGGGGTGTTTCTTCCCACATTTACCACAGGATGGATATTCAACCTTTCCCTTCTTCCCCTTATTTCCAATCCCATATTGTTCATCAGATCTCTTCTTCTCTTGCTTTTCTTTAAAGTCATAAGACTTAGAGAATTTCTTTTCTGTTTTGATAGCACATGAGACAATGTCTTCATATGATGAGAAGGATTGTGATACTAATGCTCGACGGAGAAATGGTTTTAACCCATCATAGAAACGATCAATCTTACTTCTTGGGTTATGTATATAATCTCCAGCATACCTTGCTAACCTTGTAAAGTTAGCCTCATACTTTTCAACATTCTCATCCTCCTTTTGTCTCAGACTCAAAAATTTCCTTTCCATATCTGCTTGATGGTCATGAGGAAAGTATTTTTCTAAAAACATATCTTTGAACTCACTCCATTACATATTTGATACTTCATCATCTTGCTTCATGTTTTGAATCAATGACCACCATTGATCAGTATCTCCAGTGAGGTGGTAAACTGCCATGATAACTTTTTCCCTTTCACTACTCCCCAAAACCTGAAATATTTTCTCTATGGAATTTATCCATTGCTCAGCTACTAAGGGATTTGTACTCCCATTGAACTTTGGTGGTTATTTCCTCATGAATCGATCTAACATTGATCCTCCACGCTGCAGATTAGGGTGCTCCATACGGGTAAGGTTATTATTCAAAACCTGGGTGAGTTGTCCCAGTATGGTGATTAGTTGATCGACCCCAGTTGCATCACCAGCTCCACTATAATTATCTTGAGCAGGAGGGCAATCCCTACCTGGAGTGCATATATTGATACAATTTCCATTGCTTCCACTAGCTGACATTTCTAAAGAATGGCATAAAATAGATCAGTTTATGAATCAAAATACATAACACTTTACATAAATTGAACTATTTATGTATATAATCCATAATAAAAAAAATGGTTTATTTGAGGAAGTATATACTCATAAACCCTTAATAATGATTTGTAAAGAAAATGAGAGTTTTCCTAAGCATATCCCCCAGGAGTGTCGTAACCAAGAGTGTAGCAAGGCCCGTTGTCGTGCACCAGTTCCCGTTCGAGTCTAGCTCAAAGCGGTGTTTTCGGGTTTTACCCCTAGGTACATCTGTGCCAGAGCCGCATCTACTTGCTCATATCCAGACAGGGATGTATTGCTCGGAAAACTCACAAAATCTCTACAATACCAAAATTCTAGGAAGTTCTTCTATACTAATCCTCAAAGTCCATCTTAGGTCTATGTGCTCTAATCAGAGTTTATCTAAATCTAGCTTCCAAGGTTTGTACTACACTTCCTCTGATACCAACTGTAACGCCCCGACCCCAGTTACCTAGATTCGGTGCATTATTACATAACATTGGCATGATCACAAGAAATATCAAATCTCGAAAGGCCGATTGGTTTAGTAGCCTTGGAAGTAATAGAAATATTCATAAAGTTTTACATTACATCATAAAGTGAAAAAATACTACAACAACATATTGTCTTCATAGTCCACACTATTATCCCCTCATAATATCCCTACAGGTCATTCATAATTTACTTCTTCGCATCCCGGGAAAAATAAAACATATAAAAGGGGTGAGCTCAAATCCCTAGTAAGGATAACAATATAGCGGAAACTTTCATAAATAAGAATAAACATTTAAGGAAATGTATAACAAAAACAAAATCCTTTTAAACATGAACTTCAACATAGTATAGAAAAAATAAAATTAAATAATGCCATTTACTTATTCACATTTATATTCTATTAATCGAATAATCACATGCAATATCAATAACCACTTTCTTAATGATGGTGTGCATAATGCCAGACTATCATAATCACATAGCCAAGGCCTCGTTCCAAGACTACAAATAAGATTTTGGCAAGGCCTTGTTCCAAGACACAAGTTTGTCTCATGATACCTACCGATCCATCGAGGAGCTATAGTGGGCTCCACCCATCACATATTAAGTCCAATGCATTCTCATATGAAAAGGTTTAAACATAACATAAACATTCGTATTAAAACTCGCATAAGAAATGTAAATTCTTCATCCATAAAAAATGAATGGTATAAAAATAACACATCCATAGTCAAACATATCACAAAACCTTCAATACAATATAGAAGTTTTGTTTCATAAAAATCATCTTCAAATAAGCGTAAAATCCATCAAAGGATGTTGACATAGATGAAATCAAAACACTTTTTAAAGAAATATCTATTTTTTATTTTGAAATCATTTAAAAGTCATATATTTCTAAAATAAAACATTTTCTTTGAAAATATTCTTATAATATTGTAAGGGAAGCTTTGAAGATTTTATAAAGGTGGAAAATAGCCACACCCGCCGTATAAAAGAACATTCTTACCTTAATTCTGTCAAAAAGGTTAAAAAGAACCTTGTTTGGAAAACGACGGAAAGATTCCTTTATAGACCTCTTATAAAAAGTCAAATAAGGGAATAAACTACTTTACCCAATATTCTTGTAAATAGTACAAATGTTTTGAAATACATTTTTAAGAAACATGGATGTGGATGATAAAGAGATCGTAGTAGATTATTACGTACAAACAACCTTGGATAATGAAGAGATTGTGAAATAAACCCTTACCTTGTAATTTTCCTTGGTTGGGGTAGGTTAACCTTCTATATAATGGTGAAATAATTGTTATGAAATTATACAAGAATCATATATATTAATATGATATCATATATGATCTTTTAACATTGATTTGTTAATAATATTTTAGTATTATCGTTGTTTTGGGTGTTAACTTACCCGTTTTCTTTTATATGTTTTGTTACGTAAGCTGTGTTTGTCATGGATAGGTTGTATCTTAATAATATACCGAATGATATCAAGTCCTTAGATACTATTATTAATCATCAAATGAGAATTATACTTGAATGGATACGATGGAAAATGATTCTCATCACGTTCGTGGAGACGGTAGTCCGTACGTACGCACGAGCGACAATATCATTATTTTGATATTAAAATAATATATAATTGGATGGTATAACATATATACAGAATAATTATAATGTTTTATTTATTATTTACATGAGTTACACATCATTATTATACTTATCCAAATAATAATTTATTGAATAACAATTACACCACGACGTGAAGACGGTAAGTCGTACGTACGCACGTATGGTGACATGTCATTCAAAAATGGATAGAATACTGAATATGGTTGTACCATATTTATAATAACATCATAGTATATATAAGATACTGGAGTTATTATTTTAGAATGGTAATAACAAAGAAGGAAGAAGTGGAAGAAGAAATGAACTTGGAAAAGGGTGGTGAACACTACTGGAATTTGGTCTTTTCCCAACGGTAGTATACCAATGGTTTACTTAAACCATTGGTATAGTGAGCCTTTGCCAACGGTTTAACAAAACCGTTGGCAAAGGGAATTTCGGTGGACCCTTTCCCAAGGGTTCACTGGAATCGTTGGGAATGGGTGCTAAACTCACACATTTCCCAACGGTTCACTAGAACCGTTGGGAAATGTGTGACCCTTTCCCAACGGTTCACTGGAACTGTTGGGAAAGGGGTGCTAAACTCACACATTTCCCAACGGTTCATTGGAACCATCGGGAAATGTGTGCCTTTGCCAACGGTTTTTATAAACCGTTGGCAATGTTTTCCCCCAAATTCCAGATCGCGATCTCCTCTCCCCATTCGGACAGAGCCCTAATCTATTTTCTCCGCTGCTCTAGCGAACCCCATCCCTCCACTGCTCTCGCGAATCAGAACACCAGCACCCCCCATCCCAACAGGTACACCCCCATACGAATAGGTAAAATTTGATCTCAACCATATTGTTGTAGTTGTTTTCATGAATAGATTTTTTCCAGGTGTTGGTAGTTTAATTGATTATTGAAATTAATATCTAAATAGGATATTGTTTGTGTTTGTGAATACTTCTTTAATGTTTTTGTATTCTATGTTTGGAAGGAGAGTGTTCAAAACCTGTAAATCAGAGTTGGGGGAGGCTATCGTGAACGTTTACATGTTTTGGATAATGGATTGTGGGAATTATGGATTGTGTTCAAACCAATTTGATATGTTTTGGATAATGGATTGTGGGGGTAGGGGGTGTCCACGGGGGTGGGTGGGTTATCCACGGGGGTGGGCGGGGGTGTCCACGGGGGTGGGAAAGGCTGTCCACGGGGGTGGGCGGGGCTGTCTAGGGGGTGTGGGCTGTCCTAGGGGTCTGGGTGGGGTGTCCTGGTGGGGGAGGGGTGTGTTGGGTGTCCAGGGGGGTGGTATGTCTAGGTGGTGGTGGTGGGGTTGCAGGGGAGGGGGGTGTGGGCTGTTTGGGAGGGTGGGCGGGGCTATCCTAGGGTTACGGGGTGTCCAGGGGGTATGGGGGTGGGCGGGTTGTCCACAAGGGTGGACGGGCTGTCCACGGGGGTGGTCGGGCTGTCAAGGAGGGGTAGGCGGGCTGTCCAGGGGGGGTGGGTGGGCTGGCCACGGGGGGTAGGGGTGTCCAGGGGGTGGGTGGGCTATCCAAGGGGGTGGGGGCTGTCCATAGGGAGAAGGGGTGTCGAGGGGGGTGGGTGGGCTGTCCACGGGGGTGGTTGGGCTATCTAGGGGGTAGGGGGTGTCCACGGGGGTGGGCGGGGCTGTCCACGAGGGTACCCTACTAATATGGTTATGGGATGAGGCATGCTCTGATGTGATAACACATTAAGTTCTTGTTGGTTTTACATTTTTTCAATAACACATTAGTATGTTTGTTTCACATGTGTAGTTGATACCATCATTATTTTCTTCCTTTATCGTTTACTTAAATGTATTTTCTATTAAAGTTCAATCCTATTGAATTGTTTATGACAAAATGACTTATAAGAATTCTTTTTAGAGAATGGACAGAAGTTGGATGTATGAAACCGATCGTATCTCAAGCGATTTTCAAAACAATTTGGAGAGCTTTATAGATTTTGCATTTCACAATGCTACAGATAGTGGTCGCATACGCTGCCCATGTTCCAATTGTGTTGGTTGACCTTTGTTGGGTCGTGAAGAAGTCAGCTACCGCATAACCAAAAATGTTTTTCAAGCAAACTACTTTGTGTGGTATCACAATGGGGATAAAATGAAATCTCAAATTGGTGATGATCGAAATGAAAGGACTGGAATGGAGAATTTGTTAGATGATCGGATTCCGTTTATTCGTCATCATGAAAAAGAAAGGATTTCAACTCAAGAAGACGTCGATATGAGGAAAACTGATGCATCTAGTGAAAATGATGATATTGATAGGGTGAAAAAATTGAATGATGCGGCCACGACTCTAGTATATCGGAAATGCGATAAAATGAAAAAGATGGAATTTTTAATCCGATTGTTTCATGGAAAAACTATATATGGGATTTCTAATACAGCAATCGATTACATTCTTACCCTCTTGAAGTATTTATTTCCAGATGATGCAGATATTCCCTCAAACCACTATATTGCATGGAAGTTAGTTGAAGAAATTGGATTTTCCAGAAACAAAATTCATGCTTGCCCGACGATTGCAGTTTATTCTGGGAAGAAACCGCTGAACGAAATGAATGTATAAAATGTGGCACATCCCGCTGGAAGTCAAAATCTGATGGAACACGATCCCGTATTCCACAGAAAGTAATGTGGCACTTTCCATTGATCCCCAGACTCCAGAATCTTTTTATGTCTGATGACATATCAATAAAAATGAGATGGCATGATACCGAGAGAAAGAAGACTAATGATGAGTTGGTTCATCCTGTAGATGGATTTCCATGGCAGAGATTTGATGCTCGACATCCTGATTTTGTAGCTGACGTGTGTAATGTGAGGCTAGGTCTTTCATGAGACGATTTTAATCCATTTGGGAATATGCTTACTTCGTACAGCACATGGCCAGTTATTATACACATTTATAATCTTCCCCCATGGTTGTGTATGAAAAAATCATTCACTTTCATGAGTATACTCATATCTGGTCCTTCTGATCCCGGCATTGATATTGATGTATACATGAAACATTTAATAAAAGAGTTGAAACTTCTTTGGGATGTGGGTGTGCACACATACGATGCATGTTCGAAAGACATATTTCAGATGCGTGCTGAGCTTATGTGGACGATCAATGATTTTTTGGCTTATGCAATGATGTCTGGATGGAGCACGAAGGGAAAACTGTCATGTCCAGTTTTTATGAATAATACATGATCCAGAAGATTGAAACATCGTTGTAGTTTCAGTTTTATGGGACATCGACGATTTTTTCCAAAGGATCATCCATATAGAATGAATTGTCAAAGATTTGATAATACTATAGAGACCGATGATCCACCTCAGCAGATGTCTTGAACTGATGTGCTTAATGAATTGAAAGATTTCAGTTTTTCGTTCGGGAAGGGTCAAATGAAATCTGGAAAGAGAAAGAATGTTTCCACAGAAACCTGTTACAATTGGAGGAAGAGGAATATCTTTTTTGATTTGCCTTATTGGTCAAGCAATTTGCTACGTCATTGCTCAGACGTAATGCATATTGAAGAGAATATATGTGAAATGTTGCTTTTAGTTCTTCTAAATGTCAAGGGGAAGACAAAAGATGATTTACGATCTCAACATGACTTGGTGGATTGGGGCATCAGACCAGAATTGCATCATGTGCGTATCAGTGAAAATAAATGGCAACGTCCATGTGCTTCTTATGTGATGACACCTACTGAAAAAAAAACAATTTTTGGAAGTATTAGAGACTATTAGAGTTCCTGATGGCTATTCAAGCAACATATCTAAATGGGATAACAGAAGAGAGTTGAAGCTAAAATCTTTGAAGAATCATGATTATCACGTTCTACTGCATGCGTTGCTTCCAATATCAATCCGTCATCTTTTGTCCAATAATGTAACGGTGGGTGTTATTCGTTTGTGCCATTTGTTTAGAGATCTTTGTGCTAAGAAGTTGTCCAAGTCTTTCTTGAACAAAATGTTGACAAATGCCCCATTAATTTTGTGTGAGTTGGAGAAAATATTTCCCCCATCATTTTTCACATGCATGCTGCATCTGACTGTCCATATTCCAACTGAAATACTTCTCGGAGGACCTGTTTCTTTTCGTTGGATGTATGCAACTGAAAGAAATATGTTCACATTAAAGTCTTATGTTCGAAACAAGAATTATCCTGAAGGTTCTATCGTGAATGGTTACTTAGCTCAAGAATGTATGGATTTCTGTTCGATGTATTTGTCTGATCTTACTACAAGAATGAACAGACCAATGAGAAATGAAGAATAACAATATGAGAAAATTGATCCCAGTTTTCTATCACAACCTCAAACATGAGGAATTCCTGGATCATATACATTGAAGACATTAAGCCATGAAGAGTGGGAGATGGCACATCGCACAGTTTTGTTCAACTGTTATTTGTTTGATTACTATATCAGGTAACAAAATTGAATATGTATATCTTACATATATATCTGTTAAATTATTCATATTTTTTTATCTACAGGGAACATAAAACAATGATAAATAGAAAGCATCGTTCTTTATCTTTGAGAAGGAGAGAGACTTTGTATATCAAAGAGTTTTCTGCTTGGTTAAAATTGATGGTAAAAATATTACTGTTTAAATTAATTATTTCAATATTTACTTAAGTTTAACTGTCAGTTATATTGCAGGTATTGAGTCTATCTGCAGACTCTGTCTCTGAGGAAATAAGAGCTTTGGCTTTTGGTCCTAATACCGTGGTTCGTGACTGTAAATCAATTGTTATCCATGGGTACAGATTTATTGTCACAGAACGAGCCAAAAACATAAGAACACAACATGATGGTATTATGGTTACTACCACAACAAATTTTTATGCCAGTGCATCAGATAGTAGACCGTGACTTGAAAATGTGGGTTATTATGGAGTCGTTGAGAAATAATAGTATTGGATTATTACTCTCATGGAAGATTCACAATGATGAAATGTCATTGGTTTGTTTCTATGACGAGACATGGTACATTTATTGATGATTGTGGATTTTGAGTAATTAATATGACCTGCACTCTTGCTACCGAAGAACCATATGTGTTGGCATCAATGGTTAAACAAGTTTTTTATGTCAAAGATCAACTACAACCTGAATTTGGTGTCATAGTTGAAGTAATTCCAAGACATATTTTTGATGATGCTGATGATGGAATTGACACTGTCCCTATTTCCATTGGAACCAATCCATTTATTTCTTTTGATGACTCCAATAGCTCAATTGTCAGAGTTGATTGTGAACCTGAAGTTGTGGTTGGAAATATATAGAATCATTCATCCATGTTCTTAATTCTTTTGGTTTACCTCGAGTTGGGTTGTTAAGGTTGGTAATATTCATATTTATTTAGTATTGATCACAAATATGTTTTAGCTGACTTGACTGTTATGTGAATTTTCAATGTTTATTGGTTGCTGTTTTATTTGAATTGCATTTTCTAATTTGGAATTGAACTGTATTCAAACCAAATCAAATAATATTTCTAACATAGTGAACATTACAACTTGTATGTTTTATTAAATTCATTCAAGCTTTTCTAAAACAATTGATAGCAAAATTACCAATGAATCCCATCATTCCCTCATATATTTAGTTTTTTGGTTTACACATTAATTTTCTTTTTCTAAATAATTACATATTTGTTTTCAAATGCAGGAAATGTATCCAATTGAAGAGAGACGAAGAAAAAAAATGGTGGAGAACAATCATCGGATGGAGGAGATGGGCATTCCACCATTAGTGCCTACAGTGAGTACTTTATTTCAAATATATATATATATATATATATATATATATATATTTACAAAATATATAATTTCATGTGATTAATTTTTTTTGTAAACTTTTTTGTAGGATCCACCGTTACGTCGACAGTTATTCGACGAGGAACCTAGTACTGGTCCTAGTACTCAGGCCGGTGGTACGAGGAGGGTTCGTACCAGAGGTGGACGTAGAGTTGCGCGTGCCCGACTATACCCTGCCCCTCCCACTGACATTTCATCCTTACCACATTCTGATCCCGGTGTATCGTTAGGGACACACGGGGTATTGAGGCCTCCCATGTTTTCGCTACCTTCTGCATCTTCTGCCCCATCATTTTCACATCCCATGATGATTCCCACTCCCCAGTCAGCATCAGGTCATACAGCTGTTCCATCTTATTTTCCTTCTACTTCTGTCTCTCCGAGCTTTTATATTCCATCGTCTTCGACTCCTGTTCCACCAGAGGGTGTTCCATCAGGTTCTGTGGATTCGGAGCCACTCATTGATCAGACTAGCGCAGGTATATTTATAAAACCCTAACAAATTTTTATAGCAATATTTATTTTCATTATAACATGTTTTGATAAAATATTTGTTTTTATTTAATGACAGATACATCTAATGACATGAGGTGGGGGTGAGTCCGTACACACATGCGTTCAGTGTGGAACTGTCGCACATAGGTTATGGTGGAATATAATGAAGGCAGTCAGATGGTTGATAAAACAGGACAGCAATGTCGGAGTTTTCTGGCGACGGTTGCCAAATACTTCGACATCATTCCTGTCAGCCCGCTGTCATGGAGACATTTGCCACATGAGGTCAAAGATAGATCTTGGGTAGAGATATGGGTAAAAAACTTTGTTGTATTTAATGCCATGAATTATTTTTTTATTTATATGAATTAATATTTTGATTTCAGCTTTGATTTAATTTTCTTGATTGTGAGGGTGCACGACTGGAACATCTAAAGGATTTAGGCAAGATTTGGAGAGCCTACAAGCATGAGCTGTATATTGGCTGGTGTGCTAGAGTTGGAACTGAGTTAGAGGCGGTACCGGTCATGGATGATTGTCCTATAGAGCAGTATCTTCAGATGATTACTCATTGGACGAGTACCCAGTTTAAGGTATGAATTACATTTGCGGTATTTAAATAATAACTTTCAAGTTTTGCATTAAAATTATCCTTTTCATTATCGAATTTTATTTCGGAATCATCTGGAAAAAATAAAAAAAACATTGATGCAAAAAAATACCTCCATACACTAGGATGCACGACGATGCCGGATCATGAGAGGCAGCAGGTATGACAATTGTTTATAAGTTTTCTTTACGACTTACATTTTATTTTGTTTCCTCAATTATTTAATCATTTTCTAATGTTTTTATATAACTTCTGTTTTTAATGTCATTGTAGAGGCAAGTACAAAATATTGAAGGACGTGTGCCTCGAGCAAAACTATTTTGCTCGAGGAGACGAAAAAAGGATGGAAGTGCTGTCAACGAAGCGACTCAGTAGCAGATTCTAAGTTTTAATCTGTTGATTTTATATTTTAATATCTATTTTGTAACTTAATAATACATTTATATTTGTAACAGGATGCATTAGAGGCCCTCGATGCCCAAGAAGAAGACAATTTTGGGCCATCTGATCACTTACATCAGGTGTTGGGAGAGGATCATTCTGGCAGAGTACACTGCCGACCTAGGATAGCCCCGCCGAGGTATTTTCCTACCTCAGGTACGAGTTGTAGTGCCACCGAGCTGTAGCAAGTTAGGGCACAGGCAGAACAGGCTGAGAAAAGGGCCACAGAGACGGCAGAACAGTCTGCTAGCGCAAACAGTGCATTTATGAAATTTATTGAAGTTCTACGTCCAACACTTCCAGCAGAGGCCAACCCAGCGATTGATGAATACATGTCGTCGATACATTCTATATATGGTGCACCAGGTGGCAGTTCCAGTGGTGGTCAGGCCGATGTCCAGCTTGAAGATGATGACGGCGAGGAGTCTGATGCGGAAGAGGTGGGAGATGAGGAGGGCGAGGAGGAGGGTGAAGGCGAGGAGGAAGGCGCTGTGGAGGGTGAGGACGATGAGGAGGATGATGAAGAGGGTGATGATGATGATGATGATGATGGTGATGGTGATGCTGATGTGGGACATATTGATCTGTTACATTTTTGACTTATATTACTGAGATTTGATGTTTAATCTATTCTAGTTTTTGGTTTTATCTAGACTCATAGTATAGTATTGGAGTTGAGTTTTTTTATATATTGTCTGTTTTTATGGATGTTGTTGTCTTTTAGTGGTTGTGTGTTTGAGAACTCCCTGGACAACCCCCCTCATTCTTGGACCCTGGAAAACCCCCCTCCCCCTTGGACCCCGAACACCCCCCAAACATCCCCAGACAGCCCCGCGGACAACCCCCTGGACAACCCCCCATATATCCCCCAACCCTCCACCCTGGACCCCAGATAGCCCCCCGGACAGCCCCCCGGACAACCCCCCCACCCTCCCCCTTGGACCCCGGACAACCCCCCAAACACCCCCCGGACCGCCCCCTGAACAACCCCGGACAACCCCCTAAACAACCCCTGAACAACCCCTGAACAACCCCTGAACAACCCCCTGAACATCACCCGGACAGCCCCCTGAACAACCCCGGACAACCCCCTGAACAACCCCCAAACACCTCTCGGACAGACCCCGCACAACCCCCCCACCCTCCTCCTTGGTCCCCGGACAGCCCCCCGGACACCCACCGGAAAACCCCCCCGGACAGCCCCCCGGACAGCCCCTCGACCTTCCTTTATTTCATTAGCTCTGAAATGTTTCATAGCACAATCAACTAAAATCTAATCCACACTAAATATGATATAAAAATATTCTATATTAATTTCCATAAGATTTTAAGTGAAAATGTAACGCCCCGACCCCAGCTACCCAGAGTCGGTGCATTACTTCGTAACATTGGCATGATCACAAGAAAGATCAAATCTCGAAAGACCGATTGGTTTAGTAGCCTTGGAAATACTAGATATATTCATATGTTTTACATTACATCATAAAATGAAAAACTAATACAACAACATAATGTTTCCACAATACACACTATTAACCCCTCATAAAATCCCTGCAGGTCATTCATAACTTACTTCTTCACATCCTGGGAAAAATAAAACATAGAAAAGGGGTGATCTCAAATGCCCAGTAAGGATAACAATATAGCGGAAACTTTCATAAATAAGAATAAACATTTAAGGCAATGTATAACTAAAACAAAAGCCTTTTAAACATGAACTTTCAACATGGTATGGCATAAATAAAATGAAATAATGCCATTTACTTATTCACATGGATATTCTACTAATCGAATAATCACATGCAAAAATCAATAACCACTTTCATAATGTTGGAATGCATAATGCCAGACTATCATAACCACATAGCCAAGGCCTCGTGCCAAGACTACAAATAACATTTTGTCAAGGCCTTGTGCCAAGACACTAGTTTGTCTCATGAGACCTACCGATGCATCGAGGAGCTATAGCGGGCTCCACCCGTCACTTATTAAGTCCAATGCATTCCCATATGAAAAGGTTTAAACATAACATAAACATTCGTATTAAAACTAGCATACAAAATGTCAATAATTTCACCATAAACTATGAATTGTATAAAAATAGCACATCCACAGTCAAACATATCACAAAACCTTCAATACAATATAGAAGTTTTGTATCATAATAAATCAACTTCAAATAATCTTAAAATCCATCAAAGGATGTTGACATAGATGAAATCAAAATTCTTTTTAAAGAAGAATCTCCTTTTATTTTGAAATCATTTAAGATCCATATAAAATAAAACATTTTCTTTGAAAATATTCTTATAAGCTTGTATGGAAAGCTTTGACGATTTTATAATGGCGGAAAATAACCGCACCCGCCGTATAAGTTAAAAAAAACATTCTTACCTCAATTCAGTCGAAAAGGTTAAAAAGGAGCTTGTTTTGAAAACGACGGAAAGATTCCTTTATAAACCTCTTATAAAAAGTCAAATAAGGGTATAAATGACTTTAACCCATATTCTTGTAAATAGTAAAAATGTTTTGAAATTCATTTCAAAGAAACATGGATGTGGATGATAAAGAGATCCCAGTATATTATTACGTATAATACAACCTCGGATAATGAAGAGATTGTGAAATAACCCTTACCTTGTACTTTTCCTTGGTTGTGGTAGGTTAACCTCCTGTATAATGGTGAAATAATTGTTATTAAATTATACAAGAGTCATATACATTAATATGATATCATATATGATCTTTTAATATTGATTTGATAATAATATCTTAGTATTATCGTTGTTTCGGGTGTTAACTTACTTGTTTTCTTTTGTATATTTTGTTACGTAAGACATGTATGTAAAGGATAGGTTGTATATTATTCATATCCAGAATGATATCAAGTCCTTAAACATCTTTTTTTTAAATCATCAAATTATACTTGAATGGATACGATGGAGAATGAATCTCATCACGTTCGTGGAGACGGTAGTCCGTACGTACGCACGAGCGACAATATCATTCTTTTGATATTAAAATAATATATAAATGGATGGTATATCATATATAAAGAATCATTAACATGTTAGATTTATTATTTACATGAGTTACACATCATTATTATACCCATCCAAATAATATTATATTGAATAACAATTACACGACGACGTGGAGACGGTAAGCCGTACGTACGCACGTATGGTGACATGTTATTCAAAGGGTGGATAGAATACTGAATATGATTGTACCATATTTATAATAACATCACAGTATATGTGAGATACTGGAGTTTTTATTTCAGAATGGTAAGAACAAAGGAAGAAGAAGTGGAAGAAGAAATGAACTTAGAAAAGGGTGGTGAAATCATTACCTCTTCTTCGGGTTCTTCCTTTTGATTTGATCAAAAGGGCTCCTTAGGTTGGCTTTCTGATCAAACTAAGGCCTCTAGGTTGTAGTGAGGGATGTTGAGAGAGTATTTGGGCAGAGTTTGGCCGAACCAAAAGGCTTTGAAGGTGTGAAGAAATGAGAAGGAGGAGTGCCCTTTTATAAGAGGGGTGAGGGGCACCTTTGGAAAATTTAGAAATATTAATTTATAATAAATTCATATTCGGTTTAAAAAGGCTCCAAAGTTGACTATTCAAAGGATTAGGTGGGGATAGGTCGAAAACAACTCATCCAATAGAATTTAGACAGGTTTGGGTACTTATATTAACCTTATCTTTAAGTATTAACTCTAAGTTAATTAGTTTCACTTTTACAATGTCTCTTTGTATTTTTATATAATATGGTTAATAAACTTACTATATACATCCAAGCGACCCACAAGTGGTCAATTAATGATGAACCTATCATGATATAAGTCTCTTGGCCGAACCTTAGATTTTTAGGAATTTAATATCAATTAATAATATAATATTTGTTTTAAGAACTCTTTTATGTCAATTTTGACACTATTCAATAGTTGATTTTTGTGAAACTCATAACATATTTATTACTTCGAACAAAGTCAATTAAATCAATCCTAATATATCATATTATCCTAGAAAATTAGTTTAATTCATTAAAAGTTTCATATTATATTTATTTGGGTATTTATAATATCAATTATTTTAATTTTTCACTATTATAGTAATTACTGCATCATCATTGTGTCATAAATAAAATAAATTATTTAATGTCTAAAAATTATAAATAAAATATAATTATGCAGGAAATCTTTTTATCTTTCTAATGAATATTTATAATCTAAAATCCAACTTATATAACTCTAATTAACAATTGTTTTTCTAAAAGATATATGCTTGTGTCATTTTTGTATTCATTTTGACTTAATTAAAATAAAGTGTCATTATCACTTACAAGTGGATCCATGGGGTCCCCAAATTGACACAAAGATGCCCATGGTCGACCATGTATCAACCAATAGGGTTAAGACACGTTTTAGGGTAATTTAGTATTATTATAATATTATTTTTTAACCCTTATTTACCGGATTTACCCTTTAACCATGGTAAATAAAATATTTACCGCAGTAATTATTCAAAAAGTGTAAAAATAAAAGTTACCTATTTACACAATTTGAACATCCTGATTCCAAATATGGAATCCATTTTCCTAAATTCAAAACACAGAAGTGGCAGAAATTAATTTAAAATTAATTCCCGCTGTCAAAACAAAAAGCGTGTTTTTAAGAGATAATAACTATCAAAAGATTGACACTTGTTTATGTTCGGTTTAATTGTAAAATTATGTCCAATTATAAACATTAAATTGAATGGTAAAAATATATTCTAAATATACTTTAAAACCACTCAAATTCATAATTTATCACTATTAATTATTTTGATTAAAAAAGTTGTTTTTAATTAAAATTTAGTAATTTTCACTATTCATCAAAATATGAAAGTTATCCGAAAAGTACCAAAATTTCACCTTAGGCTAAATTTGATATTCCGAATCCAAAAATGAAGTCCATTTTAAAATATAAAATATATATAACTTCAAAAAGTAGGTATTACTATTCATAACAGCTAGTTTGATTGGTTACGGTGTGTTAGAACTCGAAGTTGCGTACAACACACGCTACTGTTTTATTCAAAGGAAAGCGTACCGTGGAAGCTTGGGATGTTTCATTTTAAATTTTTTGATGTCTCCATTTAGTCAAAAAGTTTAAAATATTGTATTTAAAAAGGTTTCACTATCAAAAGTTGATAAAAGTGCAATACTGAAAATGAATCTGTTCTTGCATTATGACTAAGAAACTCATAATATGGATTCTAAAATTATAATGATTATATAAAGTTTAAAATTTAGTTAATACTATTCATGACCTCTTTTAATGGCTTTTTTTTTGGTAAGTCATGGTGCAATTGAACTCGGTGTTGTGTGTAGTGCAAGTTATTAAATTATTTTGAAGAAATAACACACTATGAAATCTTTGGGTGTTACATTCTCCCCTCCTTCAATAAATTGCGTCCTCGCAATTTGAAATTGTTCTTAAAAAATAAAAGGTTGAAAATAGAAAATATATTTGTGGGAAAACCCACATCGGAAATTGGGTTACTAAAATTTAGTCTTAATATGAGGAAAAGAGAAATGAAAGGGTCACCACCAAATTATGATCTCGATTAGGAGAACATTGGTGGCAATTAGAGACATATAATTGGAGGAAAAACGTAAATATTTATAGGTAGTGATTGAGGTCATCAATCACAAACAAGTGTAAAATTGAGGTCCTTAAACTCATCAATCTATGATGATTTGAAATACCATCGGTTCAACAAAACATAGGGTATTGGGATAACACATTTTTGACGTTTCAAAATATCTTAGTTGAAATCCCACATCGAAAAATGAATTAATGAGGCCTCTATTTAAAATAAAGAGTGGAAAGTATGAAGATTACCGAAAATAACACATACTAGTGTTCCATGTAGGAAAATATGGATATGGAGGAGAAATCTAACCATCAATTATTTGATGGAGAGTGGTAGAGAACATGGCTATGAAAAGGCCAACAATCCTAAAGCCATAAATTAGTGATGATTTAAGGTACCATCTAGGACAACATTTTTGTTCTAAGTTCCTTTTATTAATGTTGAGGAATTTATTTATGAGTTTGTCTAAGATCATAAGGAGATATACTTACTTTATAATTAGAGTTTTATCTAATAATAAATTTCTACCACAAACTCATCTTTCACTCTAAGAGATAATAGAACGTAAAAAAAAAATTTATACAGGGTTCCAAAATAAATGAATTTATAATTCATATACCAGATCTTTTAATAAAAACTAAATTATTTAATCCAGGACATCTCGTGGGCCAGTGGTAGGTGATACACCCTTGTCACCCTTGAGTTGCGGGTTCAAGTCTCGCAGCCTTGCCGGACGCGACGGGTTACCGCCCAACCTCCTGGTTTTCCTTTTATGGTAATCCAAAATAATCCAAACTAGAACTATCCAAAATACTTTTATCCAGACTCACAGTCCAACATTTATAAGTAAGGTAAACATAATGTAGAACCTTTTTACCCCGTAATATCATATGAATGCCTTCATCATGTATTCTTTTAATACACTGAAACATCCTGAATTACCATATTCCTTATTGATTACATTCATGCTCCCTTATTCCATATAGAAAGTTGGATATACTTCATTAATCCAAAAATGTTTTAAACCCCAAAAATGATGGAATATACAAATCATTAATCAGTTCGAAGGTAGTCAAGAATATCCAATATAATTTATCCAAAACAATCATGTATTATTCCAAAATCACTACTTCGGTATCAGAACTATATTATGGTTTATCATTCTCTCAACCATATATTTTCCAAAAATTTATCCTGCTATTGAGTCACTTTTCTTTGTTCCACATAATCTCAAGTCCTTAATGAAATAGTACTGCAGTACAATCCTTATATACTCCATAATTATTATAACAAGTACATTGTTGATACAACACTCAATTGACATAATCAACATAAGAACTCTAATCATTCCTCCTCATCTGTGGTAGTATCATAACTTGATTATTATCCAATAGCATCATTTGCGGCATAGTCTGATGACTGGGACATAGGTTCGCATAGTGTCCAAACTCCTTGCAAATGAAGCATTGTACATTTGAGACCATTTTCTCACCCTTACAGTCACGTACTTTGTGCCCTTTTCCTCCACACTTATAACAAACTCTCATTCCTTTCAGGCAAGTTCCAGGGTGTTTCTTTCCACAGTTACCACATATGGGAAAATTATTCTTTTCCCTCTTCCCTTTATCCATCTTTCTCTCTTCCAGCCTTTTCTTCTCTTGCTTCCCTTCAAAGGCATAGGACTCAGTAAACTCTTTACTTATCTTATCAACACATGATATTATTTCTTCATATGATGATAATACATGGGTGACTATTTCTCTTATAAATTCTAGCTTAAGACCATGAAAGATATGATCCTTCCTTCTCTTTGAATCATGTGTATTTCTGGAGTTCTCATTCCTTCTACTGGGCGCCATTTCTATACAATGGCATAAACTAGATCAGTTTATGAATCAAAATACATAATCCCATACTTATAAAACACTTGACATAAATTGAACTATTTATGGATATAATCCATAATCATAAGAATGTTTTCTTTGAGGAAGTATATACTCATAATCCCTTCAAAATGATTTGTAAAGAAAATGAGAGTTATCCTAAGCATATCCCCCGGGAGTGTCGTAACCAAGAGTGCAGCAAGGCCCGTTGTCATGCACCAGTTCCCGTTCGAGTCTAGCTCAAAGCGGTGTTTTCGGGTTTTACCCCTAGGTACATCTGTGCCAGAGCCGCCTCTACCTGATCGTATCCAGACAGGGATGTATTGCTCGGAAAACTCACAAAATCTCTACAATACCAAAATTCTAGGAAGTTCTTCTATACTAATCCTCAAAGTTCATCTTAGGTCTACGTGCTCTAATCAGAGTTTATCTAAATCTAGCTTCCAAGGTTTGTACTAAACTTCCTCTGATACCAACTGTAACGCCCCGACCCCAGCTGCCCAGAGTCGGTGCATTACTTCGTAACATTGGCATGATCACAAGAAAGATCAAATCTCGAAAGACCGATTGGTTTAGTAGCCTTGGAAATACTAGATATATTCATATGTTTTACATTACATCATAAAATGAAAAACTAATACAACAACATAATGTTTCCACAATACACACTATTAACCCCTCATAAAATCCATGCAGGTCATTCATAACTTACTTCTTCACATCCTGGGAAAAATAAAACATAGAAAAGGGGTGAGCTCAAATGCCCAGTAAGGATAACAATATAGCGGAAACATTCATAAATAAGAATAAACATTTAAGGCAATGTATAACTAAAACAAAAGCCTTTTAAACATGAACTTTCAACATGGTATGGCATAAATAAAATGAAATAATGCCATTTACTTATTCACATGGATATTCTACTAATCGAATAATCACATGCAAAAATCAATAACCACTTTCATAATGTTGGAATGCATAATGCCAGACTGTCATAACCACATAGCCAAGGCCTCGTGCCAAGACTACAAATAAGATTTTGTCAAGGCCTTGTGCCAAGACACTAGTTTGTCTCATGAGACCTACCGATGCATCGAGGAGCTATAGCGGGCTCCACCCGTCACTTATTAAGTCCAATGCATTCCCATATGAAAAGGTTTAAACATAACATAAACATTCGTATTAAAACTAGCATACGAAATGTCAATAATTTCACCATAAACTATGAATGGTATAAAAATAGCACATCCACAGTCAAACATATCACAAAACCTTCAATACAATATAGAAGTTTTGTATCATAATAAATCAACTTCAAATAATCTTAAAATCCATCAAAGGATGTTGACATAGATGAAATCAAAATTCTTTTTAAAGAAGAATCTCCTTTTATTTTGAAATCATTTAAGATCCATATAAAATAAAACATTTTCTTTGAAAATATTCTTATAAGCTTGTATGGAAAGCTTTGACGATTTTATAACGGCGGAAAATAACCGCACCCGCCGTATAAGTTAAAAAAAACATTCTTACCTCAATTCAGTCGAAAAGGTTAAAAAGGAGCTTGTTTTGAAAACGACGGAAAGATTCCTTTATAAACCTCTTATAAAAAGTCAAACAAGGGTATAAATGACTTTAACCCATATTCTTGTAAATAGTAAAAATGTTTTGAAATTCATTTCAAAGAAACATGGATGTGGATGATAAAGAGATCCCAGTATATTATTACGTATAATACAACCTCGGATAATGAAGAGATTGTGAAATAACCCTTACCTTGTACTTTTCCTTGGTTGTGGTAGGTTAACCTCCTGTATAATGGTGAAATAATTGTTATTAAATTATACAAGAGTCATATACATTAATATGATATCATATATGATATTTTAATATTGATTTGATAATAATATCTTAGTATTATCGTTGTTTCGGGTGTTAACTTACTTGTTTTCTTTTGTATATTTTGTTACGTAAGACATGTATGTAAAGGATAGGTTGTATATTATTCATATCCAGAATGATATCAAGTCCTTAAACATCTTTTTTTTAAATCATCAAATTATACTTGAATGGATACGATGGAGAATGAATCTCATCACGTTCGTGGAGACGGTAGTCCGTACGTACGCACGAGCGACAATATCATTCTTTTGATATTAAAATAATATATAAATGGATGGTATATCATATATAAAGAATCATTAACATGTTAGATTTATTATTTACATGAGTTACACATCATTATTATACCCATCCAAATAATATTATATTGAATAACAATTACACGACGACGTGGAGACGGTAAGCCGTACGTACGCACGTATGGTGACATGTTATTCAAAGGGTGGATAGAATACTGAATATGATTGTACCATATTTATAATAACATCACAGTATATGTGAGATACTGGAGTTTTTATTTCAGAATGGTAAGAACAAAGGAAGAAGAAGTGGAAGAAGAAATGAACTTAGAAAAGGGTGGTGAAATCATTACCTCTTCTTCGGGTTCTTCCTTTTGATTTGATCAAAAGGGCTCCTTAGGTTGGCTTTCTGATCAAACTAAGGCCTCTAGGTTGTAGTGAGGGATGTTGGGAGAGTATTTGGGCAGAGTTTGGCCGAACCAAAAGGCTTTGAAGGTGTGAAGAAATGAGAAGGAGGAGTGCCCTTTTATAAGAGGGGTGAGGGGCACCTTTGGAAAAGTTAGAAATATTAATTTATAATAAATTCATATTCGGTTTACAAAGGCTCCAAAGTTGACTATTCAAAGGATGAGGTGGGGATAGGTCGAAAACAACTCATCCAATATAATTTAGACAGGTTTGGGTACTTATATTAACCTTATCTTTAAGTATTAACTCTAAGTTAATTAGTTTCACTTTTACAATGTCTCTTTGTATTTTTATATAATATGGTTAATAAACTTACTATATACATCCAAGCGACCCAAAAGTGGTCAATTAATGATGAACCTATCATGATATAAGTCTCTTGGCCGAACCTTAGATTTTTAGGAATTTAATATCAATTAATAATATAATATTTGTTTTAAGAACTCTTTTATGTCAATTTTGACACTATTCAATAGTTGATTTTTGTGAAACACATAACATATTGATTACTTCGAACAAAGTCAATTAAATCAATCCTAATATATCATATTATCCTAGAAAATTAGTTTAATTCATTAAAAGTTTCATATTATATTTATTTGGGTATTTATAATATCAATTATTTTAATTTTTCACTATTATAGTAATTACTGCATCATCATTGTGTCATAAATAAAATAAATTATTTAATGTCTAAAAATTATAAATAAAATATAATTATGCAAGAAATCTTTTTATCTTTCTAATGAATATTTATAATCTAAAATCCAACTTATATAACTCTATTTAACAATTGTTTTTCTAAAAGATATATGCTTGTGTCATTTTTGTATTCATTATGACTTAATTAAAATAAAGTGTCATTATCACTTACAAGTGGATCCATGGGGTCCCCAAATTGACACAAAGATGCCCATGGTCGACCATGTATCAACCAATAGGGTTAAGACACGTTTTAGGGTAATTTAGTATTATTATAATATTATTTTTTAACCCTTATTTACCGGATTTACCCTTTAACCATGGTAAATAAAATATTTACCGCAGTAATTATTCAAAATGTGTAAAAATAAAAGTTACCTATTTACACAATTTGAACATCCTGATTCCAAATATGGAATCCATTTTCCTAAATTCAAAACACAGAAGTGGCAGAAATTAATTTAAAATTAATTCCCGCTGTCAAAACAAAAAGCGTGTTTTTAAGAGATAATAACTATCAAAAGATTGACACTTGTTTATGTTCGGTTTAATTGTAAAATTATGTCCAATGATAAACATTAAATTGAATGGTAAAAATATATTCTAAATATACTTTAAAACCACTCAAATTCATAATTTATCACTATTAATTATTTTGATTAAAAAAGTTGTTTTTAATTAAAATTTAGTAATTTTCACTATTCATCAAAATATGAAAGTTATCCGAAAAGTACCAAAATTTCACCTTAGGCTAAATTTGATATTCCGAATCCAAAAATGAAGTCCATTTTAAAATATAAAATATATATAACTTCAAAAAGTAGGTATTACTATTCATAACAGCTAGTTTGATTGGTTACGGTGTGTTAGAACTCGAAGTTGCGTACAACACACGCTACTGTTTTATTCAAAGGAAAGCGTACCGTGGAAGCTTGGGATGTTTCATTTTAAATTTTTTGATGTCTCCATTTAGTCAAAAAGTTTAAAATATTGTATTTAAAAAGGTTTCACTATCAAAAGTTGATAAAAGTGCAATACTGAAAATGAATCTGTTCTTGCATTATGACTAAGAAACTCATAATATGGATTCTAAAATTATAATGATTATATAAAGTTTAAAATTTAGTTAATACTATTCATGACCTCTTTTAATGGCTTTTTTTTTTGGTAAGTCATGGTGCAATTGAACTCGGTGTTGCGTGTAGTTCAAGTTATTAAATTATTTTGAAGAAATAACACACTATGAAATCTTGGGGTGTTACAGAAAACAAAAAGTGACAAACGAAAAACTGACCAAACGCAATCGAAATGTGGTGATGCTTTAGGACAACGATCCATGGGTCATATGTGACGTGTATGAATCAACCCCGCCTCAATCCGAGGTGCGGTGTGGTCAGAACAACTTAAACTGTATGTCTTTTGTTTCAAAAGGACATCATTTTAAGTGAAAAACATTAACTGGCATACGGAAAACTGGCCAAACGCATTCGGATTGTGTTGATACTTTAAGAAAACGATCCATGGGTCATTTGAGACGTGTATGAGTCAACCCCGCCTAAATCCGAGATGCGTTGTCGTCGGGACCACTCTAAGTGACTTTCTTTTGTTTAAAATGGACAGTATTTTAAGTACAAACGGAAAACCGACCAAACGCATTCGGTTTCTGTTGAAACTATAGGAGAACGATCCATGGGTCATATGTGACATGTACGAGTCAACGCCACCTCAATCCGAGGGGCGGTGTGGCCGACACCACTCAAAGTGTCTCTATTTTGTTTAAAATGGACTTCATTTTTAGTGAAAACAAAAAATGACATACGGAAAACCGACCAAACGCATTTGGTTTCTATTGAAACTTTAGGAGAACGATCCATGGGTCATATGTGACGTGTACGAGTCAACGCCACCTCAATCCGAGGCACGGTGTGGCCGACACCACTCAAAGTGTCTCTATTTTGTTTAAAAGGGACAGTATTTTGGCCATTTAATGCACCAGAACTGCGTTGTCGGTCACCGCGGGAACACGGCACATCCAATTGACGTGTTGTCTGCTCGACCACTTCAGAAATCACCCACCCATATTTGTCGTCTGATTTCAGGTCATTCCGACTTCGTTCAGCCCATTTGGACCCCCCTCACGCGCGTTTACGAAGCGTGTGCATCACTTAAAAGACGAATATTGAGCCGTACCGCGCAAATCGCACGTCCGATTGACGTGCCGTCTATGAGTACACATCACGAATAATAATTAGAATGTTTCACGGTGGTTTCAACTCAATCTGAGGTCGTCCGCTATGAATTTGACCGTTGGACGCCCGTTTTGGCCGTTTATGACACCAGAACTGTGTTGTCTGTCACCGCGGGCACACGGCACGTCCGATTGACGTGCTGTCTGCTCGACCACTTTAGAAATCACTCTCCCATATTTTTTCGTCTGATTTCAGGCCATTCTAACTTCGTTCGGCCCGTTTGGACCCCCCTCACGCGCGTTTACGAAGCGCGCACATCACTTAAAACACGAATATTGAGTCGTATCGCGCAAACCGCACGTCCGATTGACATGCCGTATACGCGTACACGTCACGAATAATAATTAGAATGTTGCACGGTGGTTTCAGGTCAATCTGAGGTCGTCCGCTATGAATTTGACAGTTTGACGCCCGTTTTGGCCGTTTATGACACCAGAACTGCGTTGTCGGTCACCGCGGGCACACGGCACGTCCGATTGATATGACGTCTACTCGAACACTTCAGAAATCACTCACCCGTATTTTTCGTCTGATTTCAGGCCATTCCGAAATCGTTCGGCACGTTTGGACCCCCCTCACGCGCGTTTACGAAGCACGCGCATCACTTAAAACACGAATATTGAGTCGTACCGTGCAAACCGCACGTCCGATTGACGTTCCGTCTACGCGTACACGTCACAAATAATAATTAGAATGTTTCATGGTGGTTTCCGGTCAATCCGAGGTCTTCCGCTATGAATTTGACCGTTTGAGGCCCATTTTGGCCGTTTATGACACCAGAACTGCGTTGTCGGTCACCGCGGGCACACGACACGTCCGATTGACGTGTCGTCTGCTCGACCACCTCATAAATCACTCACCTGTATTTTTCATCTGATTTCAGGCCATTCCGAAATCGTTCGGCCCGTTTGGGCCACCCTCACGCGCGTTTACGAAGCGCGCGCATCACTTAAAACATGAAAATTGAGCCGTACCACGCAAACCGCACGTCCGATTGACGTGTTGTCTACGTGTACACATCACGAATAATAATTAGAATGTTTCACGATGGTTTCAGGTCAATCCGAGGTCGTCCGCTATGAATTTGACCGTTTGACGCCCGTTTTGGCCGTTTATGACACCAGAACTGCGTTGTCGGTCACCGCGGTCACATGGCACGTCCAATTGACGTGCCGTCTGCTCGGCCACTTCAGAAATCACTCACCCATATTTTTCGTCTGATTTCAGGTCATTCCGACTTCGTTCGGCCCATTTGGACCCCCCTCACGCGCGTTTACGAAGCGCGCGCATCACTTAAAATACGAATATTGAGTCGTACCGCGCAAACCGCACTTCCGATTGACGTGCCGTCTGCGCCTACACATCATGAATAATAATTATAATGTTTCACGGTGGTTTCAGATCAATCTGAGGTCGTCCGCTATGAATTTGACCATTGGACGCCCGTTTTGGCCGTTTATGACACCAGAACTGCGTTGTCGGTCACCGCGGGCACACGGCACGTCCGATTGACGTGACGTCTACTCGACCACTTCAAAAATCACTCTCCCATATTTTTCGTCTGATTTCAGGCCATTCCAACTTCGTTCGGCCCGTTTGGACCCCCCTCACGCGCGTTTACGAAGCGCGCGCATCACTTAAAACACGAATATTGAGTCGTACCGCGCAAACCACACGTCCGATTGATGTGCCGTCTGCGCGTACACGTCACAAATAATAATTAGAATGTTTCACGGTGGTTTCAGTTCAATCCGAGGTTGTCCGCTATGAATTTGACCGTTTGACGCCCGTTTTGGCCGTTTATGACACCAGAACTGCGTTGTCGGTCACCGCGGGCACACGGCACGTCCGATTCAGATGCCGTCTGCTCGACCACTTCATAAATCACTCACCCGTATTTTTCGTTTGATTTCAGGCCATTCCGACTTTTTTCGGCCCATTTGGACCCCCCTCACGCGCGTTTACGAAGCGCGCACATCACTTAAAACACGAATATTGAGACGTACCGCGCAAACCGCACGTCCGATTGATGTGTTGTCTACGCGTACACATCACGAATAATAATTAAAATGTTTCACAGTGGTTTCAGGTCAATCCGAGGTCGTCTGCTATGAATTTGACCGTTTGACGCCCGTTTTGGCCGATTATGACACCAGAACTGCGTTGTCGGACACCGCGGGCACACGGCACGTCTGATTGACGTGCCGTCTTCTCGAACACTTCATAAATCACGCACCCATATTTTTCGTCTGATTTCAGGCCATTCCGAAATCGTTCGGCCCATTTGGACCACCCTCACGCGCGTTTACGAATCGCGCGCATCACTTAAAACACGAATATTGAGCCGTACCGCGCAAACCGCATGTCTGATTGACGTGTCGTCTGCGCGTACACATCACGAATAATAATTAGAATACTGCACAGTGGTTTCAGGTCAATCCGAGGTCGTCCGCTATGAATTTGACCGTTTGACGCCCGTTTTGGCCGTTTTTGACACCAGAACTGCGTTGTCGGTCACCGCGGGCACATGGCACGTCCAATTGACTTACCGTATTCTCGACCACTTCAGAAATCACTCACCCATATTTTTCGTCTTATTTCAGGTCATTCCGACTTCGTTCGGCCAGTTTGGACCCCCCTCACGCGCGTTTATGAAGCGCGTGCATCACTTAAAATACAAATATTGAGTCGTACCGCACAAACCGCACGTCTGATTGACGTGCCGTCTACGCGTACACATCAAAAATAATAATTAGAATGTTTCATGGTGGTTTCATCTCAATATGAGATTGTCCTCTATGAATTTGACCGTTGGATGCCCGTTTTGGCCGTTTTTGACACCAGAACTGCATTGTCGGTCACCGCGGGCACACGACACGTCCGATTGACGTGACGTCTGCTTGACCACTTCAGAAATCACTCTCTCATATTTGTCGTCTGATTTCAGGCTATTCCGACTTCGTTCGGCCCATTTGGACCCCCCTCACGCGCGTTTACGAAGCACACACATCATTTAAAACACGAATATTGAGCCGTACCGCACAAACCGCACGTCTGATTGACATTCCGTCTATGCGTACACATCACGAATAATAATTAGAATGTTTCACGGTGGTTTCAGGTCAATCCGTGGTTGTCCTCTACAAATTTCACCGTTTGACGCTCGTTTTGGCCGTTTATGACACTAGAACTGCGTTGTCGGTCACCGCAGGCACACGGCACGTCCGATTGACGTTACGTCTAGTCGACCACTTCATAAATCACTCACCCGTATTTGTCGTCTGATTTCAGGAAATTACAACTTCGTTCGGCCCGTTTGGACCCCCATCACGCGCGTTTACGAAGCGGGCGCATCACTTAAAACACGAATATTGAGCCGTACCGCGCAAACCGCACGTACGATTGATGTTCCGTCTATGCGTACACGTCACGAATAATAATTAGAATGTTGCACAGGGGTTTCAGGTCAATCTGAGGTCGTCCGCTATGAATTTGATCGTTTGACGCCCGTTTTGGCTGTTTATGACACAAGAACAGCGTTGTCGGTCACCCCAGGCACACGGCACGTCCAATTGACGTTCCGTCTACTCGACCACTTCAAAAATCACTCACCCGTATTTGTCGTCTGATTTCAGGCCATTCCGAAATTGTTCGGCCCGTTTGGACCACCCTCACGCGCGTTTACGAAGCATGCACATCACTTAAAACCTGAATATTGAGCCGTACCACGCACACCGCACATCCGATTGACGTGCCGTCTACGCGTACACGTCAAGAATAAGAATTAGAATGTTTCACGGTGGTTTCAGCTCAATCCGAGGTCGTCCGCTATGAATTTGACCGTTTGACGCCCGTTTAGGCCGTTTATGACACTAGAACTGCGTTGTCGGTCACCGCGGGCACATGGCGCATCCAATTGACGTGTCGTCTGCTCGACCACTTCAGAAATCACTCACCCGTATTTTTCGTCTGATTTCAGGCCATTCTGACTTCGTTCGGCCCGTTTGGACCCCCCTCACGCGCGTTTACGAAGCGCGTGCATCACTTAAAATATGAATATTGAGTCGTACCGCGCAAACCGCACATCCGATTGACGTGCCGTCTATGCGTACACATCACGAATAATAATTAGAATGTTGCACGGTGGTTTTAGCTCAATCTGAGGTCGTTCGCTATGAATTTGACCGTTGGACGCCCATTTTGGCAGTTTATGACACCAGAACTGCGTTGTCGGTCACCGCGGGCACACTGCACATCCGATTGACGTGCCATCTGCTCGACCACTTCAGAAATCACTCTCCTGTATTTTTTGTCTGATTTCAGGCAATTCCTACTTCGTTCAGCCCATTTGGACCCCCCTCACGCGCGTTTACGAAGCGCGCGCATCACTTAAAACACGAATATTGAGCTGTACCGCGCAAACCACACGTCCGATTGACGTTCCGTCTGCACGTACACGTCAAGAATAATAATTAGAATGTTTCGTGGTGGTTTTAGCTCAATCCGAGGTCGTCATCTATGAATTTGACCGTTTGATGCCCGTTTTGGCCATTTATGACACCAAAACTGCGTTGTTGGTCACCGCGGGCACATGGAACGTCCAATTGACGTGTCGTCTACTCGAACACTTCAGAAATCCCTCACCCATATTTGTCGTCTGATTTCAGTCCATTCCGACTTCGTTCGGCCCGTTTGGACCCCCCTCAAGCGCGTTTACGAAGCGCGCGCATCACTTAAAATAAGAATATTGAGCTGTGCCGCGCAAACCACACGTCCGATTGACTTTCCGTCTGTGCGTACACGTCACGAATAATAATTAGAATGTTTCACGGTGGTTTCAGCTCAATCTGAGGTCGTCCGCTATGAATTTGACCGCTGGACGCCCGTTTTGGCCGTTTATGACACCAGAACTGCGTTGTCGGTCACCGCGGGCACACAGCATGTCCGATTGATGTTCCATCTACTCAACCACTTCATTAATTACTCTCCCGTATTTGTCGTCTGATTTCAGGACATTCCAAATTCGTTCGGCCCATTTGGACCCCCCTCACGCACGTTTACGAAGCGCGCGCATCACTTAAAATACGAATATTGAGCCGTACCGCGCAAACTGCATGTCCGATTGATGTGTCGTCTGCACGTACACGTCATGAATAATAATTACATTGTTTCACGGTGGTTTCAGCTCAATCTGCGGTCGTTCTCTATGAATTTGACCGTTGGATGCCCGTTTTGGCTGTTTATGACACCAGAACTGCATTGTCGGTCACTGCGGGCACACGGCACGTCCGATTGACGTGCCGTCTGCTCGAATAGTTCATAAATCACTCTCCCGTAATTTTCGTCTGATTTCAGGCCATTCCGAATTCGTTCGGCTCATTTGGACCCACCTCACGCGCGTTTACGAAGCGCGCACATCACATAAAACACGAATATTGAGTCATACCGCACAAACCGCACGTCCGATTGATGTGCCGTGTAACACCCCAGGTAAATAAAGAATATTAAATTTTCATATTTATCCATGTTTTTGAATAAAATATTAATATGACTTTAAAGGGGATGCTATGCTCGATGGCGTACCCAACACGCAACAATGAGTTTCTTGGGAATCTTACGTTGCACTCTAATAATAAAATAATATTATTTTAAATGACAGTTAACATGTAGCCGTTGTATTGGTGGGAATGGATAGAAATAACTAAACTATGAATATATATGTTTTTTAAATGTTTTTACATCTATCCAATGGCTTAAAATACGGAAAAAATTCAATTTTAGGCTTTTATAACCTAATTTTCACTAGAGGTTCACTTATCGACTTCTGATGGCGAAGTGTCATTAAATATAGTTTTGATCACTCTAATACATTCTTTTGGACCAAATAAAACTCTTCTTTAGAATCGGGACATCAAATTTTACTTTGTGTAAATTTTTGGTATTTTTCCGATAAAGTTCATTTTTTAATGAATTGTGTAAAATGTTGTATTATAATTCAAAACCTCTTTTTAATATAATTTATTTATATGATTATATTATCATTTGAATTGTTTTGAAAGTGAAATTAGAAAATATTTTTACCATTAAATCCAATAGTGGTTGTTGGAATTTATTTCACTTTGAAATCGGACTTAAACTAGTGTCAATCTTTTGATACTTATTGTTTCATAAAAACACGCTATTTGCTCTGACAGCAGGAATTAATTATTAAATTAATTAATGTGACTTATATGTTTTGAATTTTGTAAAATAGACTTCATTTTCGAATTCGGAATATCAAATATAGATCAGGGTAAATTTTTGGGATTTTTCTGAAAAACTTCAATTTTTGATGAATAGTGAAACCACTAAGTGGTACTTATAAAAACTGATTTTTCCGTTTAAATGAAATTTTTCCATCTTTGTGTTTTGAATTTAAAAAATCCAACATACATGGTTGTCATTAAAAAGTAAAATGTTGTTGAATGGGATAAAAATAATTATTTGGTGAATAGTAACTTCTTAAGTTTTTAATCGCGATTAGTGGTAATTAGTGTAGTTTAAGGTAAAAATAATGCTTTAATAAAATAAGATGAGCATGACACATGTCCTACCCTCATTGGTTGTGTCATGTACGACCAAGACAAGCCATGGGTAAACTTGGGGACCCCATGGAGATCCTTTGGTTGGGAAATGACATAAATAACTTTTTATTTAATGTAAAAGTCAAAATGACACAAACATCATATGTTTTACGAAAACAATTTTTACATTGGGTTATAATGATCAGATTTTTGATTATAAATAGTCATTGGAAAGATAAAAAGATTTCCTACATCATAGTAATTTTTTTTATAATTTGTAGACATTAAATAAATTAAATTATTTATGACATAATAATGATGCAGCGATGACATCATTATTTGAAGATTTAAATAAAATGGAACGATAATGTAAAATCTATGAACTACACATGTCCAAAACTTATTGGATGGGTGCATTTCAAACCCTTATCACCTTATCCACGAATTATATAAATATGGGACCTTTTAAAACCGAAACACATTTTCAAATAAAGTAATATTTCTTTACTTTCCAAAAGTGCCCCTCCTCTCCTCTTATAAAAGGCCCCCACCTCTACCTCATTTCACACACTCCTCAAGCCTTTGGCTCAGCCAAAACCTGCCCATTTACTCTCTCCACATCCCTCTCCTCATCCTAGAGGATTCCCTTGGGCATAATCCTTTCAAAGGAAGCCTTTAGGCTCAAATCAAAAGGAGATACACTTTTAAAGGTAATTTATTCTCTCATGTTCATTTGTCTTATTTTGCTTCTCCAACCCCCTAAACTCTTTTTATTTACTTCTTTTGTAACAACACCAGTATCTCCAATATACTAGGATGTTGTTATAAGATTTATTCGAGCTACACTCTCACACAACTACATCAAATGGTTAAAGAACATACGGTTTCCGTGGATGGCGAAATTCTGCCTCCCGAAATGATGATTGTTCAATACTCATTTAACACCTTCAAAGGTGGCCATTATGATGTCAATATTTTATATATGATATATAATATGTTTATGTTTTCCTTCAGCTTCCGTTTTTTTCATTTTGGGCATACCTTTATGGTTTCCATTATGGGTAAACGCGATATCTTCATTTAAGGAAGTTCGGACTACCGCCCCCTCAAAGTGATTTGATTCGTTAAATACCATATGTGGGACGTATAAGGGATGGAACTATGATATTATATATGATATTATACTGTAATTATAATATACCTTTATATCATTATTATTCCATTCTATAAAATATGAAATAGAAATGAAAGTAGCGTTCATGCCTACGTACGGCTTACCGTCTCCATGAACGGTGCATTTCATTTCTTACCTCTAAATGATTATGTAATGTTATAAATGCATGCATGTACTGGATATATATGACATATATGATATCCAAATCATGAATATAATTCTGGATATAATAAACATTTGACCACACGAACAACATGTAATTGTAAGAAGTCCACTTTCGACTTAAGAACCAAATATCGACAAAACAAACATTATTAACTTAAATGTTTACATAATGTTTCTAACATGGAAATAAGTGATCTAATAGTAATAATGAACTATAAAAATGTTCTTAATAAAGTGGAAATTAACTCATGTTTATTATTGATGACGTTAAAGAACGATCGAGTCAAGTCAGACCCGAGGTAAGGGATCCTACTCCTCTCTTTCTTTTTAAGTACACACTTTTATGTCGTTACTTTTAAAGCTCATCTTTCTAGTTATTGGTATGATATTTTATATTAAATTTACTGTAATTATTATTTTCATGTGATGAGAGACCCTATTCTCTCTCATCAATCTATTTTGGAAGTTTTAAGTGGCACTGATAGGCTGCCGAATTTTCATAAGAGATCTAACCTCTCTCTTTCTCTTTAAGTACTCCCCTTTATGTCACTTATTTTAAGCTCCTATTTGTTGTGATGGGGGATGTTCTTTCATATTACTCTTTCTGTACATTTTGTTTTAATGTGATGAGATACCCTATTTTATCTCATCAATCCATTTTTGGAAGTTCTATGAGGCGCCGTTAGGATGCCGAGTTTTCGTAAGGGATTTTTCATCTTACATTTATTCCCATGAGATTTATGCTACATTTGCCACAATTTCTTTGATTGGTGTATGTACTGCCATTATTCTACACTTTGTGTAATATACATTCCTTTATGAGTATTTACATCAATGATTTATTGTCCTTCTTTAATGGGGTGTATGTTTTGAAAGATACCCAAGTCGGTAAGGGAACCTTTCACCCTCCTCTTCTTAAAAGACTTCTTTGTTGGGTCTTTTAATTTACATATTGTTATGCTGGGATATGTTCTCATATATCCTTATTGATGTAAATTTTATGTCCATGTGATGAGATACACTTTTTTATCTCTCATCAACTCATTTTGATGTGATGTCGTTAGGCTGTCAAGGGAACTTTTTAATCCAATTTCGATTTCATTGGGGTCAACATGTAGTCATTGAATATGTCATCCATTGAATATGTGTGAATGACCTTTTATTGTTTTACACTTAATATCCACTTATATTGGGTGTATTTTTATTTTTCACACATATTTTTGAGATTGATTTGTCCTTATTTTAAGGATACCTTCTTTATAAGGGATTTCATCACATTTGACATTTCTATTGAGGGTTCATTGTTGTTATGCACCAATTCACTCTTATATGGTGTATATACTATCCTTTGGAGTATTATATCATGAATCCATTTATTCTCATGATATTATAAAGTTCTGACTAAATGTTATTCCTCAATTATTGTATTCAAGTGTCACTAATTTTGGTAAAACCCCTTTAACCAAAATATCGTTTTAAATGTTTTAATTATTTGTTCTTATTAATATCCATGTTTTCAAAATGGTTTTAAGGATTTATTTATATGGATATTAATCGTTTAAAATTTTAAGCTTCAAGGTGGTATGGGACACTTTGATTAAAAAGTCTCTTTTAAATGTTTTAAATGGTTTTGAAAATGGTTTTTTTATGGATTCATTATTTCAATATCCTAAAATGTTATATTGTGATTGAAATGTGGAAATGTTATATTTCCTTTATGCATGTTTTATGTGATACATTTATGTTATGGTTCTTGGGAATTGTTATGAAAACGGGTGGTTCTGTGATAAACTAAGGGCAGGTGAGCCCGATATAGCTCTCCAATGCATTGGGTAACGCGAATGAGTGAAACGATAAGGTTACTCCTAAGAGATTTAGGGAATATACTATGATGGGTATTCCAAACGTAACCAAGAGGGTTACTCCCTACGTAAGAATGTTATGAATGCCTCAAGTTACCTTTATGTCTTATGATTTCTATGATTTATTCATGATTTGATGAGGTATGTTAAAGTGCCTAGGTTTTATGGGTAAAGTTTGATTTCATTCTTATGTATATATGAACTCATGTTTCCTTTCCATATTTTTATAACCCTTACTGAGCTTTTTATGCTCATCCCAAGTTTTTGAAATGTTTTTCACAGGTCAAGGGAAAGGTACATGTTGTGATGATAGTGTCAAGGATGTGTCAAGAAAGAATCCGTGTTTTATTTTAAATAGGTTTCCGTTGATGGGAAGAATGAATATTGTATTTTATGTAACCACTTTGTTTAAATGTGGAATGTAATGCAAGTTTCATGATCTAATTCTCTAAAACTCTAAACCTGAAAAGATCCTCAATGTGTAATCTTGTAATAACTCAATATTAAGTAAGGTTTAAGGCTGGGGCCTTATAGTTGGTATCAAAGGTCGGTTTAGATAACTTTAGAGGTTAGGGTATTCTTTAAGCATAAGTGACATTACCATAATGGTTAGGATTTCAGAAAGAGTCCCAGTTTTAGAAAAATTGAATGAGTAAGTATATCTTAGTGTTTATCTTACCATTAGTACATGATGGTTTTGTTGATATACTCACACTGACCTTTTTGGTTTTAGTAAATGGCTGGATCTAGCAGGCACCAAAGTAACAATGGATGTGAAGGAAACTGTGATAGTTTTTTGAGAAAGCAACTGAATGATATGGGAGCTGCAATGAGAACTCTTTTGATTATCCTCAACCAACTATCTGGAGTCATGATTGACCACCTAAACCTTGGAGATTTCTCTAAGGCATCATATATGCAAGAAAAAAATCCCTACGGAAGTACAGGTAATAATCATAAAGGTAAGTGTGTTCAAAAACCTATGTGTCAAAGATGTGGAAAGAAACACCTAGGAAAATGTTTCAAAGGGACAGAAATATGCTATAGATGTGGAAATGAAGGTCATAAAGGAAGAACCTGCCATGGAAAAAGGAAGCATCCAGTTGACTCGAGGAAAGGGAAAGAATTTCTTTCTGAGGGATCAATTGAATGTTTTAAATGTGGTGTCCATGGTCATTATGAAAACACATGTCCTATGAAGAAGTTTCGTGAATGGGGTCACCAAGAGCGTACCAATATTATTTTACCAATACCTAATGCCATTCCGATTGAGGATGAAGAAACTGACAATGACCAATCAAAGGTATGTACTATTTCATGACTATTGTTTTCTTATTTTGGAATCTTAGGATATGATTCATGATTTTGTTTGTAGGAAAGAGGTATTTTAGAATAAGTTGGAATGGAATGGATAATGGATCATGAAGATTGTTGAATGAGTAAGATGTCAACATATAAGGGCTTCAAGAGTTAGGGTGAAATTCTTAAGAGTATTAAGTCTCTTTTGATGATGGGGTTACATTAGAAGAATTTTTATATTATGTGTAACCCTGATGTTTAATATAGGCAAATTTTATTCAAGTAATAGTTATATTTTCTTTTGTAGACATAGTTATAAAGAACCATTTGGGTTTATATGATCCTTACTTTTGAGGTAATTATGGGTTACTATATGTTATTATTGAAGTGAAAGGCATGAGATAAAATTGAGGTTAAATTATGTTATGGTTATTTTTGATGATTTTATCCCTTTTTGGGTAATGATTTGAGAATTATATAGTTTTGGAAAAAGGACAACATGCAGACCGTGTGACAACCCGTCGCGTCGGACAATGCTGCGGGAATCAAACCCACAACCAAAGTGCGACTGGTATTTATCACCTACCACTGGACTACGTGAAGTCCCTGGTTAGTTTGACTGATTCTTTTTAGTTATATGATTTTAAGAATTAAGAGTAATTTGATTTTGGGTTATCAATGAAAATGATTAACCTATCATAGATGATATGTGATTAGGTTAATTACTTTTCAATGAGAGACTTTAAGAGCAACTGATTTTGTTTGGAGATAAATGTTACGATTTAACTTGGAAGATTATGTGACTAAATACTTCAAATATTTGGGTTTCAATCTTAGATTGTTTTACTTTGAATAATTTTATGGACAAATTGTTTATCTAATGGACCTCGTTGATCTTTGGGTTTTGTTGGACAAATTTTGGAGATTAATCATAGATTTTCTTTTTATAAATGGTTATCCTTTTCTGGATTATTTGATCTTGTACTAGCCTTTTTGGATTTGGTTTTGGTTAAAGTCTAGAGACATGGGATGTATATAGTTCTCTTTTGTGGATTAGGTGATTCTCTAGAAGTTGATTATAGTACTCTTAATGGGAACAAGTCTTCCTAAATACTCATCTTTTGGAGAAAATATGATTTTGTGTAAGGAATCTAATAAAAGTTGAAAGTCAACATGATAAGTGATTATGCTTCCTTAAGAATAAATTCTTAAATAAAAAGTAACTTAAAACAAAAATTTTGTCTATTAACCTTTCCTACTGGGGAATCGAATACCGTTTAACCCATCACAAGTTTGTGATTTTCTCGTGGTTAACTTTCTCCTAAACATGTTTTCTATCACTCTCCATCAGAACATGACCCTTTGTTTATTCCTCCATGTCCATATTTTCATACATGGAATCCTAGTATGGGTTAACTTGGGTGACCTTTGTACTTATCTTTCGATATTTTAAAGTGATTGTTTTACCGACTCTTCTCTGATGTGGGACTTTCAAGGATGTTTCCAAGCACAATTTTAAAAATTGCGAGGATGAAATTCCCAAAAGGGGGGAAGGATGTAACACCCCAAGTAAATAAAGAATATGACATTTTAATATTTATCCATATTTGTGAATAAAATATTAATATGACTTTAAAGGGGATGCTATGCTCGATGGCGTACCCAACACGCAACAACGAGTTTCTTGGGAATCTTACGTTGCACTCCAATAATAAAATAATATTATTTTAAATGGAAGTTAACATGTAGCCGTTGTATTGGTGGGAATGGATAGAAAAAACTAAAATATGAATATATATGTTTTTTTAAATGTTTTTACGTCTATCCAAAGGCTTAAAATACGAAAATAATTCAATTTTAGGCTTTTATAACCTAATTTTCACTAGAGGTTCACTTATCGCCTTCTGATGGCGAACTGTCATTAAATATAATTTTTATCACACTTATACATTCTTTTGGACCAAATAAAACTCTTCTTTAGAATTGGGACATCAAATTTTACTTTGTGTAAATTTTTTGGTATTTTTCCGATAAAGTTCATTTTTTAATGAATAGTGTAAAATGTTGTATTTTAATTCAAAACCTCTTTTTAATATAATTAATTTATATGATTAGATTATCATTTGAATTGTTTTTAAAGTGAAATTAGAAAATATTTTTACCATTAAATCCAACAGTGGTTGTTGGAATTTATTTCACTTTGAAATCGGACTTAAACTAGTGTCAATCTTTTGATACTTATTGTTTCATAAAAACACGCTATTTTCTCTGACAGCGGGAATTAATTATTAAATTAATTAATGTGACTTATATGTTTTGAATTTTGTAAAATAGACTTCATTTTCAAATTCGGAATATCAAATATAGCTCAGGGTGAATTTTTGGGATTTTTCTGAAAAACTTCAATTTTTGATGAATAGTGAAACCACTAAGTGGTACTTATAAAAACTGATTTTTCCGTTTAAATGAAATTTTTCCATCTTTGTGTTTTTAATTTCAAAAATACGACATACATGGTTGTCATTAAAAAGTAAAATGTGGTTGAATGGGATAAAAATAATTTTTTGGTGAATAGTAACTTATTAAGTTTTTAATCGCGATTAGTGGTAATTAGTGTAGTTTAAGGTAAAAATAATGCTTTAATAAAATAAGATGAGCTTGAAACATGTCCTACCATCATTGGTTGTGTCATTGCCGACCAAGAAAAGCCATGGGTCAACTTGGGGACCCCATGGAGACACTTTGGTTGGGAAATGACATAAATAACTTTTTATTTCATGTAAAAGTCAAAATGACACAAACATCATATGTTTTACGAAAACAATTTTTACATGGGGTTATAATGATCAGATTTTGGATTATAAATAGTTATTGGGAAGATAAAAATATTTCCTACATCATAGTAATTTTTTTTATAATTTGTAGACAATAAATAAATTAAATTATTTATGACATAATAATGATGCAGCGATGACATCATTATTTGAAGATTTAAATAAAATGGAACGATAATGTAAAATCTATGAACTACACATGTCCAAAACTTATTGGATGGGTGGATTTAGAACCCTTATCACCTTATCCATGAATTATATCAATATGGTAACTTTTAAAACCGAAACACATTTTCAAATAAAGTAATATTTCTTTACTTTCCAAAAGTGCCCCTCCTCTCCTCTTATAAAAGGCCCCCACCTCTACCTCATTTCATGCACTTCTCAAGCCTTTGGCTCGGCCAAACCCTGCCCATTTACTCTCTACACACCCCTCTCCTCATTCTAGAGGATTCCCTTGGGCAGAATCCTTTCAAAGGAAGCCTTTAGGTTCAAATCAAAAGGAGATACACTTTTAAAGGTAATTCATTCTCTCATGTTCATTTGTCTTATTTTGCTTCTCCAACCCCCTAAACTCTTTTTATTTATTTCTTTTGTAACAACACCAGTATCTTCAATATACTAGGATGTTGTTATAATATTTATTCGAGCTACACTCTCACACAACTACATCAAATGGTTAAAGAACATACGGTTTCCGTGGATGGTGAAATTCTGCCTCCTGAAACGATGATTGTTCAATACTCATTTAACACCTTCAAAGGTGGCCATTATGATGTAACTATTTTTATATATGATATATAATGTGTTTATGTTTTCCTTAAGCTTATTTTTTTTTATTTTGGGCATACCTTTATGGTTTCCATTATGGGTAAACACGATATCTTCATTTAAGGAAGTGCGGACTACCGCCCCCTCAAAGTGATTTGATTCGTTAAATACCATATGTGGGATGTATAAAGGATGGAACTATGATATTATATATGATATTATACTGTAATTATAATATAAATTTATATCATTATTATTCCATTCTAAAAAATATGAAATAGAAATGAAAGTAGCGTTCATGCGTACGTACGGCTTACCGTCTCCATGAACAGTGCATTTCATTTCTTAACTCTAAATGATTATGTAATGTTATAAATTCATGCATGTACTGGATATATATGACATATATGATATCCAAATCATGAATATAATTCTGGATATATTAAACCATTGACCACACGAACAACATGTAATTGTAAGAAGTCCACTTTCGACTTAAGAACCAAATATCGACAAAACAAACATTATTAACTTAAATGTTTACATAATGTTTATAACATGGAAATAAGTGATCTAATAAGAATAATGAACTAGATAAAGGTTCTTAATAAAGTGGAAATTAACTCAAGTTTATTATTCAGGACGTTAAAGAACGATCGAGTTAAGTCGGACCCGAGGTAAGGGATCCTACTCCTCTCTTTCTTTTTAAGTACACACTTTTATGTCGTTCCTTTTAAAGCTCATATTTCTTGTTATTGGTATGATATTTTATATTACATTTACTGTAATTATTATTTTCATGTGATGAGAGACCCTATTCTCTCTCATCAATCTATTTTGGAAGTTTTAAGTGGCGCCGATAGGCTGCCGAATTTTCATAAGAGATCTAACCTCTCTCTTTCTCTTTAAGTACTCCCCTTTATGTCACTTCTTTTAAGCTCCTATTTGTTATGATGGGGGATGTTCTTTAATATTCCTCTTTCTGTACATTTTGTTGTAATGTTATGAGATACCCTATTTGGTCTCATCAATCCATTTTTGGAAGTTCTATGTGGCGCCATTAGGATGCCGAGTTTTCGTAAGGGATTTTTCATCTTACATTTATTCCCATGAGATTTATGCTACATTTGCCCCAATTTCATTGAGTGGTGTATGTACTTCCATTATTATACACTTTGTGTAATATAATTTACTTTATGAGTATTTACATCAATGATTTATTGTCCTTCTTTCATGGGGTGTATGTTTTGAAAGATACCGAAGTCGGTAAGGGAACCTTTCACCCTCCTCTTCTTAAAAGACTTCTTTGTTGGGTCTTTTAATTTACATATTGTTATGTTGGGATATGTTCTCATATATCCTTATTGATGTAAATTTTATGTCCATGTGATGAGATACACTTTTTTATCTCTCATCAACTCATTTTGATGTGATGCCGTTAGGCTGTCAAGGGAACTTTTTAATCCAATTTCGATTTCATTGGGTTCAACATGTAGTCATTGCATATGTCATCCATTGAATATGTGTGAATGACCTTTTATTGTATTACACTTAATATCCACTTATATTGGGTGTATTTATATTTTTCACACATATTTTTGAGATTTATTTGTCCTTAATTTAAGGATACCTTCTTTATAAGGGATTTCATCACATTTGACATTTCTATTGAGGGTTCATTGTTGTTATGCACCAATTCACTCTTATATGGTGTATATACTGTCCTTTGGAGTATTATATCATGAATCCATTTATTCTCATGATATTATAAAGTTCTGACTAAATGTTATTCCTCAATTATTGTATTCAAGTGTCACTAATTTTGGTAAAACCCCTTTAACCAAAATATCGTTTTAAATTGTTTTAATTATTTGTTCTTACTAATATCCATGTTTTCAAAATGGTTTTAAGGATTTATTTATATGGATATTAATTGTTTAAAATTTTAAGCTTCAAGGTGGTATGAGACACTTTGATTAAAAAATATCTTTTAAATGGTTTTGAAAATGGTTTTTTTATGGATTCATTATTTCAATATCTTAAAATGTTATATTGTGATTGAAATGTGGAAATGTTATATTTCCTTTATGCATGTTTTATGTGATACATTTATGTTATGGTTCTTGGGCATTGTTATGAAAACGGGTGGTTTCGTGATAAACTAAGGTCGGGTGAGCCCAATATAGCTCTCCAATGCATTGGGTAATGCGAAGGAGTGAAACGATAAGGTTTCTCCGAAGAGATTTAGGGAATATACTGTGATGGGTATTCCAAACGTAACCAAGAGGGTTACTCCCTACGTAAGAATGTTATGAATGCCTCAAGTTACCTTTATGTCTTATGATTTCTATGATTTATTCATGATTTGATGAGGTATGTTAAAGTGCCTAAGTTTTATGGGTAAAGTATGATTTCATTCTTATGTATATATGAACTCATGTTTCCTTTCCATATTTTTATAACCCTTACTGAGCTTTTTATGCTCATCCCAAGTTTTTGAAATGTTTCTCATAGGTCAAGGGAAAGGTACATGATGTGATGATAGTGTCAAGGATGTGTCAAGAAAGAATCCGTGTTTTATTTTAAATAGGTTTCCGTTGATGGGAATAATGAATATTTTCTTTTATGTAACCACTTTGTTTAAATGAGGAATGTAATGCAAGTTTCATGATCTAATTCTCTAAAACTCTAAACCTGAAAAGATCCTCAATGTGTAATCTTGTAATAACTCAAGATTAAGTAAGGTTTAGGGCTGGGGCCTTATATGCCGTCTGCGCGTACACGTCACGAATAATAATTAGAATGTTGCACGGTGGTTTCAGCTCAATCCGGAGACGTGGTGTGGCCGGCACCACTCAAAGTGTCCGTTTTTTGTTTCAAAAGGACGCCATTTTAAGTGAAAAGCATCAACTTACATACAGAAAACCGACCAAACGCATTCCGAATCTGTTGATTATTTATCCCAACAATCCATGGGTCATATGTGACGTGTACGAGCCAACCCGGGATGAATCCGAGTCGCGGTGTGGCCAGGATAAGTCTAAGTGGCACTCTTTTGTTTAAAATGGACACCATTTTATGTACATACGGAAAAATGACCAAACGGATTCGGTTTCCGTTGAAACATTAGGAGATCGATCCATGGGTCATATGTGACGTGTAAGAATCATCCCCTCCTCAATCCGACATGCGGTGCGGCTAACACCACTCAAAGTGTCCGTCTTTTTTTTCAAAAGGACGTCATTTTAAGTGAAAGGCATCAACTGACATACGGAAGAACGACCAAACACATTCGGATTATATCGATACTTTAGCACAACGATACATGAGTCATATGTGACGTGTACAAGTCAACCCTGTCTTAATACGAGACGCGGTGTGGCCGACACCACTCTAACTTTGTCTCTTTTGTTTAAGATGGACATGATTATAAATGAAAAGAACAACTGGCATACGCAAAACCGACCAAACGCATTCGGAATCTTTTGATAATTTATCACAACGATCCATGGGTCATATGTGACATGTACGAGCCAACCCGGGATAAATACGAGTCATGGTGTGGTCAGGATTAGTCTAAGAGTCACTCTTTTGTTTAAAATGGACAACATTTTAAGTACATACGGAAAACCGACCAAACGCATTCGGTTTCCATTTAAACTTTAGGAGTAAGATCCATGGGTCATATGTGATGTGTACAAATCAACCCCGCCTCAATTGGAGACGCGGTGTGGTCGGAACCACTCATAGTGTCCATCTTTTGTTTCAAAAGGATGTCATTTTGAGTGAAAAACATCAACTGGCATACGGAAAACCGACCAAACACATTCGGATTGTGTCGATACTTTAGCACAAATATCCATGGGTCAAATTTGACGTGTACGAGTCAACCCCACCTCAATCTGAGGTGTATTGTGGCCGGTATCACTTCAGGTGTATGTATTTTGTTTAAAATGGACATCATTTGAGGTAAAAATATATGGTATAGAAAAAACCGATCAAATTATGAATTGAATTTCGGATTTCACATATAATTGTCATCTAAATTTTAAATTGAATTCTATATGAATTATGTACATTTATAATTACATTATGAATTCTAATTTAATTATGGATGTGTATAGTTTCAGGATCCATTATATGTTAAATGTGTATGAATTTGTTCGTAATTGTATATGTATGTTTTATTTTATTGCAGGTACAATCATTGGATTGAAAATGAGGTCAAAATGAGGCCTGATGGAGAGGGGCCTGATGGACAGGGGCTGTGCAAATTACAGGCTGCTGCAATTTGCATCATAGGATATGCCAACTGTTTAAAACCGTTGGCATATAATCCTAAAGAAGTTTTTACCAACGGTTCATTGAACCATTGGTAAATATCTCTTTTCCCAATGGTTCTAAACCGTTGGGAAAGAGTTCATCCATGGGGATATCCCAACGGTTTGGGGAGAACCGTTGGGAAAACTATCCCAAAACTGATATTTCCCAACGGTTCTCCCAAACCGTTGGGAAAAACTATCCCAATGGTTTGGCAGAACCGTTGGGATAGGGTGGCTTTTGTGAGCCTATACCAACGGTTTCCCGTAAACCATTGGGAAAACCTTTCCCCAACGGCTTACTTCCCCATGGTTATCAGAACCGTTGGTATATCATATACCAACAGTTAGAGGGGCTTTCCCAACGGTTGTGAACCGTTGGGAAATATTATATTTCCAGTAGTGGAAATCATTACCTCTTCTTCGGGTTCTTCCTTTTGATTTGATCAAAAGGGATCTTAGGTTGGCATTCTGACTAATGTAATGCCTCTAGGATGAATTGAGGGAAGTTGAGAGAGTATCTGGGCAGAGGTTGGTCAAACCAAAAGGTTTTTAAGGTGTGCGTTAATGAGAAGGGAGAGTGCCCTTTTATAAGAGGGGTGAGGGGCACCTTTGGAAAAGCTAGAAATATTAATTTATAATAAATTCATATTATGTTTATAATGGCTACAAAGTGGATTATTTAAATTTTAATGTGGGTATAGGTCTAAAACCACCCAACCAATATAATTTAGACATGTTTGGGTCATTATACTAACCTTATCTTTAAGTATTAACTCTTAGTTAATTAGTTTCACTTTTACAATGTATCTTTGTATTTTTATATTATATAGTTAATAAACTTACTATATACCTCCAAGATACCCCCAAGTGGTCCATTAATGAAACACCTATCATGATATAAGTCTCTTGGCCAAGCCGTAGATTTTTAGGGATTTAATATCAATTAATAATATAATATTTGTTTTAAAAACTCTTTTATGTCAATTTTGACACTATTCAATGGCTGATTTTTTTAAAACTCATAACAGAATTATTATTTCAAAATAATTAAATTAAATAATTACTAACATGTCATATTAACCTATAAAATTATTTTAATTCATTAAAAGTCTCAAATTATATTTATTTGGGTATTTACAATATCAATCATTTTAATTGTTCACTATTATGGTAATTACTGCATCACCATTGTGCAATATATAAATTAAATTATATAATGTCTAAAAATTATAAATAAAATACCATTATGTAGGAAATCGTTTTATATTTCTGATGAATATTTATATTCAAAAATCCAACATATATAAACATATGTAAAAAAATAGTTTTTCTAAAAGATATATGCTTGTGTCATTTTTGTATTTATTTTAACTTAATTAAAATAAAGTGTCCCTATCACTTACAAGTGGCACCATGGGGTCATAAAATCGACCCAAAGATGCCCATGGTCGGATATGTATCAACCAATAATGTTAGGACACGTTTTAGGGTAATTTTGTATTATTATAATATTATTTTTAACCCTTATTTTCCGGATTTACCCTTTAACCATGGTAAATAAAATATTTACCGATGTAATTATTCAAAATGTCTAAAAATAAAAGTTACCTATTTACACAATATTAAAATCCTGATTCCAAATATGGAATCCATTTTTACAAATTCAAAACACAAAAGTAGAAGAAATTAATTTAAAGTTAATTCCCGCGGTCAAAACAAAAAACGTGTTTTTAAGATATAATAACTATCAAAAGATTGATACTTGTTTATGATCGGTTTAATTGTGAAATTATGTCCAATGACCAAAATTGTATTAAATGATAAAAATATATTCTAAATATACTTTAAAACCACTCAAATTCTTAATTTATCAATATAAATTATTTTTATTAAAAAAGTTGTTTTTAATTAAAATTTAGTAATTTTCACTATTCATCAAAATATTAAAGTTATCCAAAAAGTACCAAAATTTCACCTTAGGCTAAATTTGATACTCTGAATCCAAAAAGGAAGTCCATTTTGAGAGATAAAATTTATAAAATTTTAAAAAGTAGGTTTTATAACGGTTAGTTTGATTGGTTGTGGTGTGTGTTAGAACTCGATGTTGCGTACAACACACGCTATTGCATTATTCAATGAGAAGCGTACCATAGAAGCTTGGGGTCTTACATTATTATCCAATGTTTTATCTTTACAAAATTCATTAAGTCAATTTTGGATGTCCTATTAGTGTAGGGTGAAATCCTAATTGAACATGTAAGGAGTTATTTCTTCTTCAATATAACATTTTTTATCTATGATATTTTTAATTATGGTAAATTTTAGATCCTCTATATGAAAATTGAAATAATAAATTGGTTTTACCAAGTCTTAATATTCAAGATAATTGTTTAAGGTTTTTAAAAAGAATGTTGTGTAACCTATTTATTCTATTTTATATGTTATTGATAGTGGATGAAATATTGATGTGTTCATTTTTATCCCAAATTTATACATACATTTAGTTGAAGAAGATCCACCAAGTGAATTCCATACCCACCATTGAAAACCCCCTGTGAGACCACATGTTTAATTTTTATATCAATTTGTTAGGATTGGGATTTATCTGCACTTAAAACTTTCTAATTATTTTTTGTTTCATTGGTATTATTATATAACAAACTTCACCAAGTACATTTTATAATCCCAACATTATTAAATAATCATTTATTTTGTTTTCAAAGGACTACTGATGAGTAAATTAGGATAATAATATTAAATTATAAAATTATATTTATTAATTATTGATGATAATGAGGTTCATATTTCTATAACTAAAAGAAAAAATGAATATTAAATTATAGATGTGAATAATGTATTCTCATTTTTTATCTATCTCATTAAATTTTTAATGAATAATATATTTAGATGAAAAATAATTTGAACCACCATTGTATTTAAATTAAAATTGAATATAGTTAAAAAAACATAATCTAGAGTTAATTAAGGGAAAGATTGATATTAAGGAAATTCTGAATGAAATGAGGGATCTAATTAGAGAGGAAGCATATTTTGATTCACTTAACATATCTTCTAAATGTAAAAATTGTTTCATGTTATAATCATTTGAGTAAAAATTATTATAAAAAATAATTTGTTGAGGATCATGCATAGTAACATATAACACACATTTCTATTATGAGTTTAATAGATGTATCTATGTGGTATGTTTAATCACTATGGACCAATATGTAAATTCAAGAATCATAAAATTGAAATATATAATATTTTATTTAATTTTTCCTATATTAATAATTTATAAACCAAATTTCTCAACAGATAAATTTAGTATTTTTAAGGAGAAAATTACAAATAAAATGAGAAATATTTCATGTTAGAGTATAAATATTCATACTTATCTAAATAAAAAATTATATGTTAATTAATTTATAATTAAAGGGGTGTATTTAAAATGGATTAAATAAAATATATCAAGGGTACATGTCCTTTCATGTTCCACAATTACATAATGGTGGTTATTTATTATTTACCTGATAATATAATATATAAAATAATTTCTATATGGTTAGTAATAATGATAATAGTGTATTGACTGGTGTCTCCCTCAACCATGAAATAAAATATATCGTCTTTAGCTTAAAACCTAACAGTGCTCCTGGGATTCATGGCTTTACCAACTCTTTCTTTTAAAATTATAAGGATATGATTCAAATTGGTGCCTATAATCTGTATAAATCTTTCTTTTCTAGTGGGACTCTTCCATATCGCCTCAATTCCCAATTCCTCTCCCTAATTACAAAAGTTAACAATGACTCTGAAATTCACCGATTCAGATCCATTTCTATTATAATCACTCTCTATAAAATCATTTCCAAACTCCGAGTTAACAGACTTGCTCTTATTTCTAATAATAGTGTTTCTTGAAACTAGTCTTGTTTCATAAAAGGAAGAACCATACAATATTGAATTTTATCTGCCTCTTAATGTTCAAATATATTAAAAAACTAATTGGTGAGGAATCATTTATATCAAACTATAAATTAGGAAATATTTCGACACTAAGGATTGAAGATTTATATATAAGGATCTCATTAACTTTGGTTTCAATGAAAATTTTACCAACAAAATCAAAACCCTTTTTAGATATACTCACATTTAAATTTTGATTAATGGTTCCCCAAGGGCTTATTTCAACTTCACTGAAGGTTTTAGATAAGGTGACCCATTCTAAACAGTTCTTTTCTTCACTTCAAAGGACTACACAAGCATACTTCTCACCCGTTTGATAAATCAAGGTACAATTCAGCCCATTATTTCCTATATAATCCTAACTATTACCTCCCACATTGTTTATGTGGATGACATCATTTTATTTTTACAAGGATAAATAAATATCTAAAACCTAAATGATTCCCTCTCTCACTATGAAGAGGTGTCTGCTCATTCCAGAAACTGGAATAAATCATTCATTTTATTCAGAAAAAGATTTCTAATTTCTAGAAAAACTATCATTACAATTTTGATTGGTATTAAATATATATCATTACCCTTTACTTATCTTGTAGTCCCCAACTATTGGGAAAATCCCAAATGTACCTTTTTTCTAATATTGATGACCAAATTAAAAACCAACACTCTTCTTGAAAAGGAAAATCTTTATCTATGGAAGGAATAATTTGCCTTATCAAATACACTTTGGTCTCTAAAATGGTCTTTAAATAGCCAATTGGGTTAATTTAAAAACACAATGTCTATATAAAAAACATTTTTTGGAGAGGAATCATTCTTCAAATATATCTCTTCATGGTTTCATGGATAAATTCTTGTAATCCACTCTCTAATTGTGGGCTTGGTATTAACAACCTTAATATTTTTAATGATTCCCTTCAGTCTAGGATCACTTGAAATCTTTTAAATAAAAATTCCATGTCTTTTAATTTCATTATAGTTAGATTTTTTAATAAAATTAAAAATTAATCCTTCTTTATATAGACACATCAATATGTACATCTATTAAACACGATTTCATGAAAACTATGTCTAACACTAGGTGGGTAGCTATTAGAGACTCCTATTTGAATTTTTCCTTGGATAACTAGGATGAATTTCCCTTCTATAAATAGATGACCCTATTCACCATACTTCTAGCACTAATATTTCCATAAATGAACTTTTTAACTCCCAAGACTTGGACTTACCCACATAAGATAGAAACATAGTTAACAACTATCCTATTGTTAATTCTGATAATTTTTTAGTTTGGCAACCCGCCAAAAATGGACATCTGGAATCCAAAATTTTTTACATTATCAATTTCATAGACAAAAATCTTGATTTTTCCTAGATAAATAACCTTGAAAAGTCATGGATTAAATGCTCTAGGATTTCCCTTTCTGGGAGAATATACCATAACTGAATTCCCACTAAACCAGGTTTACAATATTTTAGTATCCAATTATGCTCCAAATTTGTGTATGAAACCAACACAGAGAATATTTTTACCACCTATTTTTATATTTTGAAACTACATATTCTTTATAGAAATACATATTTTACATTTTGGATCTTAGATGGATTAATTTAGACTCCATTCGGTTGCATCCTCACTGGTGAACTACTGTGGACTTTTCTCAACAGATCAGAAATCTATTTATAGCATCTATAACCGATCTAAGTCATGTCATTTATTATTAAAGAAATTTTATTATTCAACATAATAATACCTTCAATCTTCATTCATATCAAGTGACGACTTTTACAGCAATTAAAGAACCCGTAATGATGCAAATTGGTACCGCTCAAAACTCTGCTGATACTTCCTTTTTCTACACCGAATAGGAATTTAGGGAAGCTTCATCTAGTCAAGAGGCATGATTGAAGTTTTATAGAATCCCCCTTTCCCAGGATGGACCAAAATCAAAGTGGATGGTGCCTCAAAAGTCATCCCAGTTCCCTTTGGTTACGGAGCGGTATGTAGAGATCACAAAGGAAAAATTATGGGATGCTTTTACCGTAATTTTGGCATTGCCTCCTATCTTGAATCTGAGTTGTTTAGTATCATTATTTTTATTGATATTATCAATAAAATTGGTTTGAACAACATAAGTCTAGAAAGTAAATCTACCTCCATTTTACAAGCCCTCTAAAATGATGTGGTGTACATTACTAGGCTCCTCACCACATGATGGATGGACTACCTCCTACAACTATCCGGGATCAACCAGATAATCACCTATGATTATTGAGAGGTTAAATTTGTGTAATATGGTCTTTCCAACAAATTTTTCAAAAATAGAATCCTGTTTTTTGACAACCTTCATGTGGATTTAATCCATTTACGTGAAATAGATTGTAATAAAATTCCAACTTTTGGATTTTTGTAACTCTAAAACTCTTTTATTTTAATTTATTTTTTATTTGGTCTTTTTAACAGATGAACTACCTTTTAATATATATATATATATAATAATTTAAAAAATATTTAATTCATTAAGATGTGAAATAAAATATTTTTAAAAAAAATATTGGGTATATTTACCATTATTATACAAAATTTCATCATTATATTTTCATATTTTATTTTACAATTTCTTACATAAAATTCACCTATGTTCTATGTGATAACTGGGAAATATAAAAGCACTATCATTATATTTTAATTATTTAATAATATTTATAAACTCATTGAGATATCATAACTTTTGTTCCAATTTGCCACTTGTAACATCTAACACATTTCATCATATAAGAAAATGACTTAGTAATACTTTTCATAATGTAATTTATAAAACAACATATGATTAAATTATATAACATATATTGAGGATTGGTCAATAATATTAATTTTCCTAAAATAATAAATTAATATCCTTTTATAAAAAAAAGTCGTGGTTCATAATTTTGGGAACATGATAAAATAAAACTTTATAAATTTATGTTTTAAAATATTATAGGAAAGGATTTTTAAATGAACCTAAAATATCAGTATGATGATAAAAAATTCAAATAAGTAAAACCCACACATTTTTAAAAATATTGTTTAATAAATATCATGAAATACGTAATATTGTAATAATAAATAGTCATCATAAATTATATACATAATATAATAATAAAATACCAATGTGGACATAATGATGGATAATAGAATATTTAAAACATTATAAACATTTTGAAAAGATTGTTTACTTATAGGGTAAGTTCATTTCCATCACTCTATATTTATTGTCAAATGATACATATCAATGCATTGAGTCTTTATAATTTCTATTCATTCTATTTATTGAGTGTGTCCTTAACCCTTTGATGATATAATTTTTGTAATTAGAAAGAACGAAACATATATTGTTTTATTGTTTATGGATTCTTTTTTCATTAAATAATTTTTAAAGAATTGTTCATTTTGATTAAATAGTATGTAAATTTTATTTTTTTTATGTTGTAATTTCATGTTTAGATTTATTATAACAAGTTATCCATGTTCCATGAAGAGTTTACAAAGTTATATATACATTTTGAGAACAAAAAAACATTTATTGTGATTGGGGGATGTTCTCAACAAATCCATTATCCACCCCAACACTATATTGGGTTGTAACATTTTAGTGTTTCATGTTGATTCCACTATCATATGATACAATATAGAAATTTTCTGGTCATGTTCTCTACCTTAGGATATGTAATTTTATATTTCATTTTTTATTGTTGTTTTATCATATCTTGAGCCATATAACATAGAATTTCATGATTCTTATTTAGATAGAAATATAATAACATTATCTATATCTTTATCAAATATGAGGAAGTATAACTCAGTTTTTTAAATGTTTGAAAAACATTATGATGTCACTATAACATTTCTGTAATAATTTTATAGTTTTTAAAATCATTCTTCTAATAAAGTCTATGATATATTGAGGTAAATATATCATAATCAAGTGATATTTGTGTTGATTTAAAGCTTATAGAATTGTATAATTTTTTTAGAATGACCAAAATCATATTCCATTATTTGAATACTTAAATGTTGGATTGAATATACTGATGTATTATTATAATATAATTTTATCTATTTTTATTAGAAAATGTTGAATGTTTTATAAGATAAATGTATTGAGTTTAATAGAGATTTATTTGTATATATATTCCTAATGATTATATTTTTAAATATAGAAATTTGATCTTCATCCTTATATCATTTATTCACTTTTATTATATCTTTAGATAAATAATTTTGTTTTTAGTATAGTTTTTTGAGTAGTAAGAAGGAATAAAAAACATGATGAATAATGATTCTCCAAAAGCATCAATTATGAATGATGAACACATGATTATTTTGGAAATAATCATTAAAATAATACTATATGAAGTAAGAAAACATAAAATATATAATCCATTATAGTAAAGAAAGTTTACATTAATTATTAAAGTATAGAAATTTTATATAATGATGCAACAAAAATAGTATGGAAAGAAACATATTCAATAAAATCAATCAATAAGAAGTCCAGATGTGTCAACTTTATGGGAAGTGTATGTATTCAATTATTTTTAACCAAATTGGTAATTATTTTCCCAAAATAGAAATCATTAATAAGCTAAGTTACCACTACAACAAAATTAAGACTACATTGGAGGTGTGGTTACATAAAGAGATAACATAGAAGATAATCATGTGATGTCACCACATGTGATTAAAATTTAAAGATAAATCAAATGAGTTCCCTATTTGAAGTGAAAATTTAGGTAAATATTGATCATTAAATAATGATATTCAAATAGGTATTAGATACTTTTCATGTTTTTATTATTTATGAGAACTATTTTATATGTTGTTAATCCAAGAGGATTTTACGATCACTAATCCACATGAATTTATTATTTTAATTAACATTCCATGATATATAAAAGAAATTATTACCATATAAATTTAACGTGGCTAGATTAGTCCATACACAATTGGGGGTATCATTGGTGTTTTATGCAAAAAAAAATTCAATAAAAATACATTAAATTTTTAAAATCATGATCCACTCTTAAAGGCTCATTTCCACCAATATGTAAGAATAATAAAGATCAAGATTCACCCATTTATGTTATAAGGTTAAAAATAATTAATAAATACAAATCCAGGATAGTTTTGGTTGTGTTCTAAGACCTATATAATATATAAAATACAACGATTACATGAGAGTCATAGTTTTCAACCTTGAATCTTGATGAGCTATCAAAATGATTATATAATGTTTGGTAATATGACATCCATGAAATTACACAACAATAGAACATGAATCAAACTTTTTACCATTACACCACTAGACTTGAAAACTTCCTCCTCAATCTTGAACAAATCTAATGTTAAAATTTATTTAGGATTCCTTTGTAGTAAAAATTTGATATTATTAAATAGATACTTAAATTTATAGATAAGTATGAGTTCAACAACAAAAGATTTACCCCACTCTCACATTATTTAAGATGATCTCTTCATGAATGATGGAATACATGCATGAATAACCCTCCTTCCTATTAAATCGTATGTTCCAAACAGATTAATGATATATTCAACATTCCCTATCTATAGTTTTGATCTAAAATTTCTTTATTCAAATTTTTTATTTAACATAAGAAGGTTATTTACCCTTTTTCAAATCATGTACACAACTATGTCATGTTTTAATTCCTTATTTTTATTCTCATTAATATGAAATTAATATTTTAAAAGGATTTATTGAAACTCCAATAATTTTTGGATGTATTGATAACACCTGAATAATAATAGCTTTATAGTGAGAGATATATTCGAATATCAAATTTTAAATCACATGGAATTCAATCGTGAACCATTTAATTAAATTTAATTCAAACTACCAAAAATATTGGATTGAAACATAACATTTAAATAACCAAATATATTTGTGAAATTAATGTTCAAAAATCAATTATCAAGATTTATTTATTTAGGAAACATATATTATCGAATCTCATATTTCTACATAGTAGATATCATCAAAAAAATGTCTATGTATGGGAATGACTGTGAAGTATATTAACTATATTATATAAAAACACTGTCTTGATCAAACATGTGGATTTAATTCATGAAGTTTTCTAGATCAAGGAAATTACTTACTATTGAATGATCATAGTTTGGATAAACTACATATTCAACTCAATAAAAATCAATATTGCCTTTAATGTATTGTTCTATATTTCACTCTACGATTTTGATCAACCAAATGTACAAACCACAGACTATTCTAATCGATCATGATGTAATGGTCAATGGATTGACCAAAAAGAAAATTGGTCACATAAATGACCATTATTAGATAATCTGGACCATAAATTTTATCAACTATTCATGTCTCATTAATGAAATTCTAGATAATATTTTTTCATATCAGTACCTCCTTAAATATTATCTATCCCTTCTTGAGAAACTCGAAAACACTTCTATATCTTCCAATATTTTTACAAAAAATGAAAATTGATAGCCAATTCATTAACAAAAGTAAGGTTACATCAATTTTACCCTTTCATTGTTTTTAAAAATCACTCAAATATTCCAAAAGACTCAAATATACATAGACTTTCACAATATAAATGATAATCATCAAATCAAAATCTATTAATTGAGAGAAACACTATTGTAACAAACAATATGGTATGGTTATGTTTTTAAGATAATTACTTAACTCATTGAAAATAAATGATTTAGTCAGGTCTTAAGATAATCTCCCCATTAACCCATGAACTCTACACTTTAACCAACCCACTTTTTATAATTAACACTTATAATTTTCGTGAATAAATAAGGAAATAAATGCACCTTCAAATGTAAAGAGTAATAAACCCTCTCCACCCCACTTCCAACCTAATCTATGGATCAATGGGGGTTCCCTATGATGTATGGGGAGTTGAACACCCATGTTCCACCTAAAGTACAAAAATATATCCTTTGGGAAAAACATGGTGAAAATATTTTCTAAGTATTCTTGAGTATTGATATATTCTAAATTTATGTTTATAATTTCCACCTTCCCTTTAATAAAATTATATTTGATGTTGATCTTATTAGACAATGCATTTTTTATAATATTTTTTGAAATATTTAATGCACATTAATTATCATGATAAATTTTTAGATTTTCCTTATCTATCTCCGGCAACTCATCTATTCATGCTTTCATCCATGTAATTTTAGTGGAAGAAATATTAACAATAATATATTCATCAACTATATTACTCAGTGTGACAGAGTTCTTTTTTATATAGTTCCAACTCACAAAACTATATCTGAAGAGAAAAATTCCACCTGAAGTGGGTGTTCTATCATCACAATCCCCAACCCAATCAAATTATATAGAACTAAACTAATTCAAATTATTTCCCTTTGTATAAGACAACAAAAAACTCATTATCCCTTTGACCTAAATAAGAACACTTTTAGCCGTAATTATATGTTTCACCATTGGTTTACATAAATATCAATTATAAAGAATACCAAAATAAAAAATATATTGTATAGAAACTATGAGATAAATAAGGATGCAAACAAATATTTTTAAGTCACATTAATTTACACTCAACCCTTTAGTATCTTGGAAATTTTTACTCCCACTTAAATTATTGTATAAATTAGTTTGAAGTCCTCTATCATTAACATCATTAATAGTTCTCTAGAATAATTTACTTTGGATTAAATGATAAAATTTTCTCCTTGTATGACTAATAATTTCAATAAATATCTCATCCCACCTAGAATGGACTTCTCAAATTTATGCTTTATTTGAGTATTAAATTCTTAACATACATTATCATGATCACCTGCAAAAATGATGTCATCAATATATACAACTATTATAATTTTACATGTCTTAATTTCTACGATATTCATATTGATGTCCACTTTTCCTTTGAGGAATTTTCAATCCTTCAAATAGCAGTCCACCACTGACTATTAGGCCCTTGAGTCCTATTTTATGCCATATAGATACTTCTTATATTAATATAATTTCATTTTATTTTATCTAGTGAAAACCATTAGTTTTCTTAATATACACATCTTCTTCAAGATTATCATTCAAAGAAGCACATATATAATTTATTTCATTAATTTTGTATTTCCTCTATGTTACTGAAATTGGGGATATCTTATTGTCTTTTAACCATAAAACTAAAGAAAATGACTCTTCAAAATGAGAACATTAAATTTGAAGGTATCCCTTTCATATAAGTCTAGATTTGTTTCTGATAACTTTTCATTGATCATTTATCTTTTACCTGAAAATCCACTCTACACCAATGACATTTCTATCATTAAGAATATAAACTAGATCCCATTTGAAATTATTTTCAATAATTAACAACTTTTAATTTATAGCCTCAGTCCACTCAAAATTCTAAAAGGTTTATTTGAACAATTTAGCCTCAAATTGAGATAGAAGTGAGGTTTTATTTCCAAACATCAATGTTCATTTGGTTGGATCTTATGTGTGATCGTCATACCTGATATTTCTTCTTATCTATATAGATACATACTCTTATCCAATGATATACTATGTCTCCATATGCATATTCAGCAATCGGTTATTATTTTTTTATTATCCAAGACATCTTCTTCATCTGTGGTTTGATTTGACTTAATTACAAATATATGTGGCTTAGATTCTTCTCAAATAAGACTTTCTTCTTAGTATTTTTTCATTTTGTATATATCTTCAATGGCAAAATATACTACCTCTGGAAAATATATAAAATAATTATTTTAAATAATGTTTACATCACGACATTCCAAAGCTTCACGAAACCTATTGTTTTAGTATTTATACCCATTCCCATTTGATAAGTATCTCAAAAATATACCCTATCCAAATTTTTCATCAAACATGGAAAATATTGAATTTTTAATGTTTATAAACCTAGGATGCTAAAAACTTTGATATAGTCCATAGTGGGATTTATTTTGTACCATAATTCATATGAGGTCACAACTACAAAACAACCCTTTAACAGAACTGACATCAATCAATACTAGAAAAAAACACCAATAATGGATCCCTTTATTAGCATTAAAAAAAGCGCTGATAAAGGGTAACCTTTATCAGTGCTTTTCATTAGCGTTGATAAAATGTACCCTTTATCAGTACTTTGTTTTTAGTGATGATAAAGGGTACCATTTATCAGCGCTTTTTTTAGCACTGATAAAAGGTATCCTTTATTAGTGATTTTTTAGTGCTCATAAAGGTCTTGAATAAAAAGAAATAATTAAACAAATATAAATAAAAAATGATTAAATTAAAAAAAGTATTAAAAAGTATTAATTAAACAGTTATTGATAAAAATGAATAAATTAAATATATATATAGATTATAAATACTAATAAATAATAAATAATAAATATATATATGTAAAATGAATAAAATGAAATAATTAAACAAATTAAAATTAAAAAAAGAGTAAACTATGAAAATATTACGCATTTAATTAATTAAATAATTATTGATAAAAAGGAAAAACTTTAATATACACATATATAGATTAAAAATATTAATAAATATAATACATTAATTATAAATATATAATTAATAAATTTAAATAATTGAAATAATTAAAAAATAATAAATTGTAATAATTAACAAAACATTAAATATGAATAAATCAAAGAATTATTAAATTTTTTTGAATGAAACAATTATTAATAAAAATGAATAAGTTTAATATATATAAATATATATTAATTATAAATACTAATAAATAATATATATTAAATATGAATATAGAAAGTGAATAAATTTTAATAATTAAAAACATATTAATGTTCTATTCATTTTTAATGGTTTTTATACATTCTTATTCATTAATTCTTTAATATTGAAATATATTCATATATATTCCTACAAATATTTATAAATGTAAATAATATTTTCTAAAATATGATTTATAAAATACAAAATATTTATGTTTTATATTAAATTAGTCCTATATTTAGTAAAGAATGATTTATAATTAAAAATTAATATTAATTAAAATGACTAACTTATTACATCGATTAATGGACATAATTGAATATCATTTTATTTTTTAATTTAACATATCAAACATGTGTTGTATTTATTCCACATACATAAACATAATTACCATATTTTTATACACAACATACACACCCAAAATATTTATGTATGTAATGAAAATTTATATAAAAACACATAGACCTAATATTTATGTAAATTATTGAAATTTTAGTATACATTTTAGAATTTCATTATAACGTGATACATTTAATATATTTTTTCTCTAATCACTAAATTTTATTTATTTATTTTTAATATTATTAGAGTTAGGAATTAATTCATTTTTAATATTTTTTATTTTTTATTTATTTTGGAATTTAATCATTTTCTATTATTACTTTATATATATATATATTTTGTATTTTTTAATATTTTCAATATGTATTCATCTTTATTTTAATATAAATCCATATTTTTTATATAATTTATATTTAATTAATAAGATGTATCCAATTTTTCAATATTCTTAGTGTACACATTTTTAATTATTCAATTTCACTCATTTTTAACATGCATTCATTTAAGATTATATATTCATTAATAATATTAAAAATATATTTGTAAATAATTATAAATATATATTTATAAAATTAATTTTACAATATTTATGAATTTATAAATTTATAATTATAAATAAATAAATATTAATTTTTTATATAATTTTAAATAAATAGTTATATATATTTAAATAATTATAAAATTATAAAAAATTTATTTAAAAAATTTATTTATTTACTATATTTATATTTATATTTATATTTATATTTACATTTATATTTATATTTATATTTATATTTATATTTATATTTATATTTATATTTATATTTATATTTATATTTATATTTATATTTATATTTATATTATATATATATATAATTATTTACATATATATAATGATATTAATATATAAATATATAAATATTATTATTTTTAAAAGTATGTATATAGTTATAAATATCTATATTTAAATTATTATAAAATTATAATAAATATATTTAAATAATGAATATATTTACTATGTTTGTATTTATATTTATATTTATTTATTGAACATATATATATATATATATAATAATATAAATATATTTATAATTACAAAATTAAAATAAATATATTTACTATATTTAAATTTATATATATTTAGTATATATATATACATATATAATTATAATAATATATATAATGATGTAGATATATTTATAAATAAAAGTAAATAATTATAATTATATCTACAAATATATTTATAAATTTTTATTTAATATATTTATAAAATTATATATTTGTAATTATAAAAAAATGTAAAAGTACATATATAATTATAAATAAGTAATTTTAAATTTTAAATAAATAAATAAATAAATATATAAATATTTATATGAAAAAAATATTTGTAATTATAATTATAAATCATTTATGAGTGTTAAAGCTATAGCATTGATAAAGATGTATTTTATTAGTGCTTATTAACATAGCTCTGAAAAAAGATATCTTTATCAGTGTTTTTTTGGAAGCGTTAATAATAGTGTCCTTGATCTATTTAATGAACCCGGACCTGTTACATCTAATTGTGATATTTGAAGCTTTCTACGGAAACCATGTGCTATCGGCGCACATCCTCATTGAATCAAAGCTCGAATCAAGGCTCAAATCAAGACTAAAAAAATCAAAGGCATGAACGAATCAATGCTCGAAGGAATCCAAACCTCAAACAAATCCAAGATTTGGTTATATATCTACATTCTTTCAGAAGATTCAAAGTTTCAATCCAAGGTTTGTTAATTTTTATCTTCCTCCTAATTCATTTATTGATGATTTGGCGATATCGTTTTTCATTTTTTTCATTATCTATTAGTGTTTTCCTTTCCAATTGAGGGTTTCTATGATTTTGGGTTTATATTTCACCAGTGTATGATCAGGCTTTGCACTAAATAGTTCATTTTAAGAGTTTTAGCCCAATTTATCTATTAATTTGTTTAGAAATATCCCTTGATATATATTTTGAAAACAAATTTGCAGGGTTCTTATATAATTTTATATAAAATATTATTATGGTTTCAGATTATAATAATTGTATCACATATCATGGATAAAAGTAATTTATTTAGACATTACATTATTCATGCTACTATAATATTTTGACATTATTGCTTCACTACCATAATTAATGGAAATAATAGGCATTGGAATATTATTCTAATTTTATTCATTTCAATCATAGAGGATAAATATTTCATTATCTCATTAATACCAGTCATGTTTTTTTTTTAAAGTTAACATGTCATCGACATAGAAACACATAAAAACTTATTATTATTTTATGAATATTAAAAAAGTACACTTATCATTATTATTATGTAGAAATCCATTAAATAAAATAATAGAGTCATACATCTCATGGTTCTTAAGTGTTTCTTAAAGACTATAAGTATATTTAACTAATTTACATAATTGTTTTAAGATATATTATATTGAAAACCATTATATTATTCCATGTAAATTTCATTATTTTAATTTCCATTTAAAAATACATTTTTACATCTGTTTAATGAACACACAAATGATTTATTGAATTTAAGGGAAAAAAATATTCTTATTTTTGTAATTTGAACTAAGTGAGTATAAGTATCAAAATAACAAATTCATTCAATTTTTAAGCCTTTGATTACTAGTAATTACTTAAAAAATTTAATGTTATCATTAGAGTCATACATGCTTCTAAATTCACATTTATAACCAATATGATTTGAATATTATAGAAATTTTTTAAATATGAAAGTATTAATTCTCATAATAGAATCTATTTCATCATTAAATAATTCTCTCTAGAAAAAAATATATTTTAAAGACAATGCTTCTTTAAATAACTTGAGACTGTCATCTATTGTTAGCACCATAGGATATTTTTTTATAATATTATTATGTTTGTCTCTATAAATAAGAAAAATGAAGGATTTTAAATATATGAATTCATGATATGGATGTTTCTTCTTTCTAGGTCTTGTACTCCATTTAGGTTAGACTCTAGATTCATCTATATTATCTACCAATATATCTTAACTAGATGAAACACTAGATCTATGTATATGAGAGACAATATTTTTATTGTATTTATAAAATTTATTCCTACAAAAAGTATACAACTCTATATTCAAAAATTACATTATATTATTTGTGCATTATTCTATATGATTTATTGTTACTTTCCATAGGAAAAAATAATATATAATTTTTTTAGTTTTAGTTTTAGTTCTTTTGGGAATATAAACACTAAAAAATGATTACCACCCTCATTATTTAAGATAATAAATGTTTGGTTTCTTCCTCATCAACTTCATCTCCCAAACAGTTATTATTTCATTTTGTTTCTTAATAATCATCCCCCATCTCTTCTATGTATCTTGATTTACTCTGAGCAGTATTCATCCCAAATGATCATTAGTACCCATTATGGGATGACTACGACTAAGAGTAGTTCATGAAATACAGGTTCATGTCCAAAAGAGATGGGGGATGAGTCTCCAATAATAAAATCCAATAATAACTCTTCTAAAGATTAATATATTAAAAATTACATTTTTCTATAACATTCACCTTTGTATGAATTTAGAGCGTAACACCAACCAAATTCCATTAATTCTTTTATAATATTCAATTAACCATTTCCTTGAAAGAATATTAAAATTATTTGAAACAATAAAATGTATGGCTCCCCTTATTAGAATTATGTATTACTTTCACCTTTGATTATGAATAACTTCTATGTATTTATTTATTTAATGTAAAAATTTAATATTTTATGAACCTAATACGATATATATGATTTGAAAATGGATGCACCCTAATAATTTGACAAAATAATGTAAATATGGATTTAAATATTGCAATATCTTATCAATACGGCATGCAGAAGACCCTTGTCAAATCATTTGTCTATGTTTACATTGTTTTTGTTCATGAAAAATTAGCATGAAAGAGTTGGAAGAACATTTGATTTGTCATTGAATATATCAAAGCTATATGTTTTGGGCATAATAAGGTAAAAACTAAATGTTCACACCAATTGGATGATATTGTGGTTTGTGGATCATTTGATATCAGTACCGATGTAAATGATGATGGAGATTGAATGGAAGAAATGAAAATGAAAATTGAAGATGGTCTTCGTGATTTTCCAAAGTTGTCTAAGAAGGTAAAAACATTTTCTAAGAGACTGTTTTATATTGGTTGTACTAAATACACAAAAATTTTAGTTTTATTGAAGTTATATAATTTGAAATATGGTAGCATATAGACTGACACCAGCTTTATAGAACTACTTGTTATCCTAAATAATAAGATACCAGAAGAAAATGAACATCCATGTCGAACATATGATGATAAAATAATAATAAATTTAGTGGGAATGATCTCTAAAAAATCATGCAGGTCCAAATGATTTCATATTTTGTCATAAATACTATAAATCACTCATAAAATTTCCTGAGGGTGGCATAGATCGATACAAGATAAATGAATCAAGCAGATCAAAAATTGCATGGTACTTTTCTATCATTATATGGTTTAAAAGACTATATGGATGTAATGAATCCATGAGACCACTAACATGGCATATATATACAATAATTAAAATTGGGAACCTATATCATCTAGTAGATTCTCCTCAGTATAAGAAAATTCATTATGATCATCTTTTATTTGGAACTGAGCCGAGAAAATTTCATCTTGTATTATCTACAGATGGAATAAATCCTTTTGGTGTACTGAGAATTACTCATAGTACATGGCCCATTATGTTGGTAAATTATAACTTACCTCCCTGGTTATGTATGAAATGCAAATACATTAGGTTTACTAGGATTATATCTAGACCAAAGAAACCTAGTAATGATATTGATGTCTATTTGGATCCATTGATCAAATATCTGAAATTGATGTGGGATACTCGTGTTACGATGTATGATGGTCATATAAGTGGAGAATTCACATTGAGATCCAAGTTGTATGGGATGAAAAATTACTTTATTTTTTATGGAAATTTGTTCAGTAATAAAATTAAAGTAATGTTGGGGTGTCCCTTTTTTGAAGAACGTACACACTTAGTTTGGGTGAAACATTCCTTTAATACTATGTTTTTAGGACATCAAATTTTTTTTCCTCAACAACATAAATATCGATCCTAGATGACAACATTCTATGGGAATACCAAAAAAGGTACAACATTGACTCCACTAATAGGTGATCAACTTTTTGATAAAGTAAAATATATTGACACTATTTTTGGTAAACCATTTTCAAAAAACCTTATGAAATTGGGATGGAAGAAGATATAAATTTTATTTGAATTACAATATTGGAATTGTCTTTTTGTTTGACATTTTCTTAATGTCATGGATATAGAAAATGATATATAGGACATTGTTATTGGCACATTACCGAATGTTCCTTGAAAAATTAAATAATAAATCAATGATAGGTTGTACATGATTGACATGGGGATAGAGGAATATTTGGCACTGGTGAAGGGTAAAGGTAAGACTTATCTTCCTCTAATATCTTACACTCTATACAAAAAAGAAAATTTTCATTTTTTTCTTTTCCTTAATAGTGTAAAATTTCTAGATGTGTATTAAAAAAATATCAATAATGTCATGTAAACTAATAATTTTAAGTTACAGGGACTAAAATCACAAGACTAGCATGTTATTATTCAAGATTTGATACCTATTTCATTCCATTTCATTCTGGATAAAAATTTACTTCATATATTAACCATAATCTGCTTATTTTTCAAAGTCATATACAGTAATGTTATAGACCCGGAGAAGTTTCCAATCAGGAATAAGGATGTTTCAATATTATTATATGAATTAGAGATGTTATTCCCTATATTATTCTTTGATATAATGGTCAACTTGATGGTTCACTTGGTTAATGAGGTTCAATTATGTGGCCATATCCATTATAGATGGTTGTACCCCATTAAACTGTTAATGAATATTTTGAAAGGGTAGGTCAAGAATCATAGTCTGATAGAAGGTTGCATTGAAAAAAGATATATTATTTAGGAAGATGTTGAATTCTATTATGATTACCTATTAGATTTTTATAGCATCAGTATCCCAAAATCTCATCACAGCAGAAACCTTATGGGTGAAAGGATTTTTGGAAGATATGTTGTTACAATTATCATCACAGAGTGGGAGTAAACACACTTTTACATTTTACATAATAGTGAACATGTTGATCTATACAGTGAATCCCACAAATCAATTCATTGATATTTTAATCCATCAAGGTTTTAAGGATGGATATCAACTATACATAATAAAAAGTTAAAAGGATGGTTTCAAGATCAAATTTATAAGTTGTTATCTAAAAATTTGAATTTAATTGTCGAATAACTTTGATGGATAACTAGTGGAACGAATTCAAATGTTATATCATACACTAGGTTTGAAATCAATGTTTATATGTTATATAAAAAAGAACATGATGACTATAGTATGATGTAAAATAGTGGACTTGCACTTGTTAGAGAAGTGATTTACATATGTGGTTTCAATGATAGAAAAGAAATTTATGAAAATATGTCATATTTTTGAATTATTGAATAGATATACGAGTTTTGTTATACAATATTTCAAGTGATGATTTTCTATTTCAAATAGTATAACTATATGATTGTACTTAAAGATTATGTAAATGGATTTGTGAAGGAGAATTTCAGTGTGTAAGGGAAAAAAGATGATCTGTTCATAATGGAATTAAATGTATTGAAATTTTTTTATGTCTTATAACAAAAAAACAAAAAATTGCTCGATTGTTCTGCTAGAGAATAAAAACATTATAGGGTCAAATGAAAAATCAATCTAGGATGTCCCTTCTATTAGGATATCACAATCAGTTCATGTCAGTACCAATGTTTAAAATTTCTTGTACATTAGAGTGGACAACAAGTATGGGGATTTGGATTCCAGATAGAGGATCTAAATCCATAAAACCTTTAAAAAAGTAAAAGATTTCAATGACAGGTTAATTTTTTAAATATACTATATTTTTCTTCATAATATTATATGTTATATACTACATTAAAATAATAAAAATTAAATATCTGACAATTAATACATACATTATATTATAGACATGATAATTTTACCAATCACATATAATAATATACTATAATGAAGGAAACCCTTTTGAAATATGTAAATCTAATGTTAAGATATACTTTCTCTATTTTACCAAAAATATATATAACAAAAAATTTATTTAATTTTCATTATTACTTTCAATTTTCATTTATTATAAAATATTTCTATACATATTTCATGCCTTAATACACCAAAAATTCTATATACTACTTCTCTTCCAAAACCTTATTATCCCTATAGTGTTGTCATTTATCACTTTCTTACAGGTTCCCTCCACTTCCTTTGTAAGAACAGAATCAATGCTACCTCTTCTCAATCACATTGGAAATTTTTATGTTTTCATAGTAAAATCATTTTACATAGATGTAATTTATTGTGTCATATTTATGTTTAATTTATTTCTTTTTAGTATTAATATCATAAGAATTGTTTTACTATACATGTGGATTTTTTGTTCGAGTTTGTGTGGTGTTCTTGAAGCTGCTCATGATCATGGTAGATTAGTATTTGGGGATACAACGAAGATAATTAGAACAGGGAAATGGGACCATCTTGAAAATGTGAATTACTACTACTTATTTAATTAAATTTTTCGTTATTTTATCTATTATTTATATGTAAATTTACTTATCATTTTTATCTAATACTTATTTATATTTTTTTCAAAAAATCTTTTGGGAATCCATATATTTCTTTCAATACTCTATAATAAACCTGAAAAGGGATAACGTATTCCTTTTTGATGGAAGGGAAAACCCCATCCTGCCTGAAATGTGAAGTGGTTTAAAGAGAATGGAGTTTCTCTTCAATCATAATTGAACATGTTCTCACTTTTATGGATTTTTTAGATAGTTTAAATAAAAACAAATATCACATACTCAACTAGATTTACCTCAATCCAATACACAATGTGCTCGGTATGACATGGACTGTAGGTTTTTAGTTTATAATTTACATTTTAGTTCAAAAAAAGATCACAAACTCAAAATTGAGATAGAGAATTAATATTGGTTTGATACTTTATAAAAAAAATATCTAAGTCGTTTTCAAAATGTAGGAATCATATTCACCTCAAACCAATGAATGTTGTTCCCAGTATTACTCCAACTCCTTCTTTTTACTTTAAATTTACATTAATTTTAGTAAAAAAAAGTAACATACTAAAAACTGTTAAGAAGCCCTCAGATTGTCTTGATAATTTTGGAAAATTATTCAGAAATCATTTTTGAAATGATTGAATTAGTCTCATGTTAGACTAACACACAATGTGACCAGTATGATTTAAAGAACCAGTTTTTTGTTTAAAAAGGAAAACTGATGTACAAAAAATTGAGAAAAATCATTTTAATTGTTTGGATAATTTAATAAAATGATACATAAGTCATTTGAGACATGTGTGATCCATTCACTGCTCAATCCAACACACGACATGTCTAGTTTGACACTATGTGTTCCTTTGTATTTAAAATTAATTGTAATTTTAGTAAAAAAGACAACTAAGATACTCAAAATTGAGCCAACACATTCAATTATTTTATATTTTAGGAAAACAATCCATAAGTAATTTGTGGTGTGGAGGAATTATCCACCCTTAAATCTGACATAAGATGTTCCCAGTATGACTCAAAGTGTCTGTTATCATTTTAAAATTGATATTTCAGTTCAAAAATTGTCACTCATTAGAAACTAAGAAAACACACTCATATTGTCTTGATAATTTAAGACAATGATTCATAATTTATTTTTACATGTAGAAATCAATCTCACATCAAACCAACACAAAATGTGACTGGAATGACTCAAATTGCATGTTTCCAATTTAAAACGAAATTATAGTGAAAAAGACAACATACTCAAAGCCAAGAAAATGAATTTTAATGGTTTATACTTTATAAAAATGACCCATATGTCATTTTGGATGTTTAGGAATCATCCTCACCTCAATCTGAAGCATGGTGTGACTGGTATGATTCCGGGTATATCTTCTTATAGAAAATTGACATTGATTTTTGAAAAAAAGAAAATTGGCATACTCATAAATAAAAAAATGCATTTGGATTATTTTTATACTTTATTAAAATGATCCATATGTTATTTTTTATGTGTAGGAATAAATATCACCTCAATCTGATACATAATGTTTCTGGTATGTCTCAAAGTGTCCGTTATTAATTAAATATTGACATTTTAGTTCAAAAACATGTCACTCCCTGAAAACTGAGAAAAATCATTTTTATTGCCTTTACAATTTAGTAAAATTATTCATAAGTCATTTTGTATGTGTAGGAATCAGTCTCACAAAAAACTGACACATGATGTGACTAGTATGACTCAAATTGCATGTTTCCAGTTTAAAATGACATTTTATTTAAAAAGAAAAGTGACATACTCAAAACTAATAAAACACATTATTATTGTTTTGATACTTTGGTAAAATAATCCATATGTCATTTGGGACTTTTAGGATTCATCCTAACATGAATCTGACACATGGTGTGACAGGTATGACTCCAAGTTCATCTTTTTATATAAAATTTTCATAAGTTAAATAAAAAAATAGGTGTACTCAAAACCAATAAAATAATTCATCTTGTTTTGATAATTTATTAAAATGAAACATAATTTATTTTTGATTTATAGGAATCATGCTCACCTCAATCTGATACACTATGTGCCCGGTATGACTCAAATTGTTTGTTATCAGTTTAAAATTGACATTTTAGTTCAAAGAGTGTCACTCACAAAAAAACCAATAAAACCTATTTATATTGTATTTATGATTTAGGAAAAATATTCTTAAAGTCATTTTTGATGTGTAGGAAAAATTCTCAGTTCAAACTAACACACGATGTGACCAGTGTCACTCGAAGTGTGTGTTTCCAGTTCAAATGACATTTTAGTAAAAAAGAAAAGTGACGTACTCAAAATCAATAAAACACATTTTATTGTTTTATACATTATAAAAATTTACAAAATTCATTTAAGATGTGTACGAATCATACACACCTCAATCTGACACATGGTGTGACCGATATGACTCCAAGTGCATCTTTTTGTTTAAAATTGACATTAATTTAAGTATAAAACACAACTAAGATAATCAAAACCAAGAAAATGCATTCATATTGTTTTGATACATTATTTAAATGTTCCATATGTAATTTTTGATGTTTAGGAATATTTATCACTTCAATATGATACATGATGGTCCTAGTATTATTTAAACTATCTATTATTAGTTTAAAATTGACATTTTAGTTCAAAAAGTGGAAATCTCTAAAAACCAAGAAAACACATTCAAATTATCATGAAAATTTATGAAAACAATTAATAAGTCATTTTTTATGTTTAGGAGTCATTATCACATCAAACCTAACCATAACGTGATCGGTATGACTCAAACTATGTGCTTCTAGTTTAAAATGATGTTTTAGCAAAAAATAAAGTTGACTTACTCAAAATAGATAAAACACATTCGTATTGATTTTATACATTATGAAAAAAATCCATAAGTAATTAGGGATGTCAATGAATAATATTCCTCTCAATCCGATGCATGGTGTGACCTCTATGACTCCAAGTGGGTATTTTAATTTATATTTGGCATTAATTTTAATAAAAAAAAACTAACATACTCAAAATTCAGAAAAATGCATTTGGATTGTTTGTATACTTTAATATAATGATCCATAATTAATTTTGGATATACATAAACCATCTAAACATCAATATGATATACAATGTACCGGGTATGACTCAAAGTGTCCATTATCAGTTTAAAATTATCATTTTAGTTCAAAAACTGTCACTCATAGAAAAATAAGAAAACAAATTATGACTATACTGACAGTTTAGTACAATAATTAATAAGTCATTTATAACGTGTAGGAAATAACTTCACTTCAAAGTGAAACATTGTGTGAATAGTATGACTCAAAGTGTATGTTTTCATTTTAAAATGACATTTTACTAAAAAAGACAAGTGACGTCCTCAAAACTGAGCAATAAAATTCATATTATTTTTTTACTTTAGGAAAATGATTCCTAAGTCATTTGGGATGTGAAGGAATCCAATTTATCTCAATCTGACTCATGGTGTGATTGGTATGACTCCAAGTATATCTTTTCAATATATAAGTTTCATTTTAGTTTAAAACAAACATTATATCACCCAAACCGAGCAAATGAGACTAGATTGTTTTACCATCATCATATATGTTATCAATTGATTAATTTATTTATAATTTGAATATTATAATAATTTATTTAGTTTTCACAGAGATAATGCTTGATGATGAACCCGAAATGGTGTGACAACAAGAATTAACCACAAATCAATCTGATACATGGTGCTCCAGGTCTAACATAAAGATTCGTTTAAAATTAACACTTTTTGATTTATTTATTTCTTTATATTATTACTAAAATAATAATTTTTTCGGATAAAGGTCCACTCTTTTTCTCAAATAAGGGTATTTGTTGAAAATATAATGAGTTGGGGTTAGGGAAAAATATGAAGGAACATTGATGTTTTTAAATTTATGTAATAATTTTTACTTACCCATGTAATCGTATAAACCAATGTTTGAAATGTATATAATATAGTGTTTTTCATGTATTTGTGTTCTAAATTTTATTTAATTAAATTCTATATTTGTACTTGATTTTGCTACATTTTGGTGTTGTTTTTCGTGTTATAGTGTGTTATTATAGTGAACTTCACTAGTGCTACAATGTGGTGTTACATCACACTATAGTATAACCCTTTATTAGTGCTTGTAGAAGCACTAATAAATGCTCACTTTATCATCTCTTCTAAAATCACTGATAAAGTAACCCTTTATTAGTTCTAAATAAAAACACTCATAAATGGGGTCATTTATTAGTCCTAATAAAAATATAGGGATTTTAATCGCGCTCCAGTAGTCAGCACCTTTCTAGCACAAATAATGGCCAATTTTTTCAATTTTGAAGGCCTATTTTGTAGTAGTTGTTCATGTTAATATTAGTTATTTATAGAAATCTATTCGGAATTTAATTTTTTGTGCATGTCAATTCTCTCTAAAAAATATTTTGAGACTCTATTTGGTTATCATTTTTCTTCCCATATCCACCAAGCTTATATTTTTTCTATTAGGAACATTATTTTTTATGAAGTATATGGAGTGATATTCTAATATTTTATACCATGTTTTTTATATAATATTTTAAAAAAAATGTGGAAATTCATTCCTATTATCATATATGAATTTCATAGTGCCCATGCCCAATTCTTTATCAACTATTCTTTTGATGTTTTTAAACATGTTCACCACCTCAGACTTTTGTTTTATAAACATTACCCTAGACATTCTTGTGAAATTATTAGTAAATATGATGACATAAAAATCACATTGAGTGGAATTCTTTCTCATGGGTCTACAAAAATATTAATGTCTCAATTAATAAGGTTTTTTGGATTGGATGTAAATTTTTTGACACCTAATTTGAGTGATTTTACCATTATGGGATGTCTCAAAAACTTCTTCCCTTTTTGTTTTGAGATGGGAATGATTCCTCACAATATCACTTTTAGATAACTTTCTCCAATTTAATTGACTAATATAACCAAACCATCTAAGTGATAACTTGTTTTATTCTATTTAACTACTGTTGTAGGAAAATTTTGAGTCTCCAATTTGAAAAATAATTCTACTAGTTCATTCACCTGAAGAAATAACAATCCCATATTTGATTCTTTTTGTTAAGAATAATATTTCTAAAAACGATATCCTCATTACTGTCATCACCCTGAAAAATCAAACAGAAAAGATCACATTTTAGAAAATCAAAAATTGAGAAAATTTTTCATTTCAATATATATTCCATAATAAAAGTTATTTCAAATCCTTTGATATTTAAATAGATTTTATTACCAATATTAACTTCACTAGCATAATTTATTTCTATAATTTTAAGGATATTTGTTTATATAGTCTTGTTTAATGTAAAAAAATTGTCTAGTATCAATGGTTTTATCCTCTTATGAGCCTTGCGATCCACTTCAACAATGTGTGAACTATTATATTTGATTATATATTACCTATTCATATTCTTGGTTATCTGATGTTATTGAACTATAATAATGTTTATACACTCTTTATTATTTAGTACAGCTGGTCACATATTCCAAATATCTTCTCAAAATAATCAAACCTATTTTGGGCAGACATCAAATTTGAGTTCATATAATCAATTTTCCTTCTCATAGTTATGATTCTTCTTTAATATGATTATCTCCCCCTAAATTCATGTCCTATATGACTCACATGAAGATAAATATTATACAAAAAAATAGTCCTTGTGTTCATAAGTCCCACAACCCTAGTAATGGACTCTGAAAATTAATCAACCATAGATCTTCTATGTTTCTTCATGAATTTTGGATTTATATCTAGATGATAGAACCTTACTTTTCACTTGTTTTGAATATCCTTGATTATTCTAATTATTTAACACTACCTATATTGAAGTATAATTCCTTTTGCAAGTTTCTCGAAATCATTTTTTTATAATTATATATTGATCACGTGCTATTAGTCTCTATAGATATAAAATTATCAAATTTAATAGTTTCAAAAATTACCAAACCTTTTCTGAGCATTCTAAGATAAACCATATATTACTTAAACAACATTTTCATAACAACTGTTCATTTTTTAAAGTGTATTCTCATAATTAAGAAACCATTATTTACCATTCTTTATGTTATTAATTTGGAGTTTCAATCTAATTCTTTGATTGATTAATGTCCCTTTCTTATTCAATCACTTTAACATTGAGAAGTGTGATTTCCTCAATGCGTTTAATTTTTTTAATATTGAAATCACCATAAACATTCCTTAACTTTTAAAATTAATTATTTAATGTTTTAAATTATTTCAAGAAGATATTTTTCCTTCCAATATAGGCTTCACATTCTCTTCTCAACATGTGAATCATATAGGCATCATTTTCTTCCTCGGTTCCTTTACTGCTAGAACTATCTCCCTTATTATCAACATTTTCTATAAATTTAATGTTTTTTATATAATATTATTCCTCTAATTAACATATTAAAGAGGATATGTCATATTTCATCTAACTTATCATACTTCCTTAATTTTTATTAGTTATTTTTATCCTTCATTTATCTGATTTATTGTTTCCTAAACTATATTTTCTTACAGAATTGATTTGGAATTTCTCTTCATCTTATTCATTCTCAGATTCCATATTTTTCTTCTCTCTCAAAAAATATACTATAAAATAACTAATTCATGAAAATAAAATTTATTTAATTTTCTACTTTCCATTATATTTTTATATATCTTCCTTTAGACTTTCAGATATGAGATCTATGAGTTTATTATGATTTTATCACTTTCATTATCTCCCAATGAGTCACTTGAGTGTTCATCATATTTTCATTTATTTTCAATTTATTTATAGTTTTAAATTCCATTTACCCCTTATAAATATTCTTAAATATGTATTTTTTCGCATTTTATAGTTCAAGAGAGTATTGGGAAACTTATAAAGGGAAATATTTACCCTATATTTTATAGATGAGGTCCTTTGGTCAAACCTATTAGGAATATTCATCGTTTTTTACCATCATGGAATGTTCTAGTTTTTTTTCAAAAACTATAGATATGAATAAAATTTTCATATTAACTTATTAAATTTTCATCAAAACTTTTGTCCTTATCCATTCTAACATCTTTAAACTTAACTCTAAAAGTTACAATTTTTATTCTTTTTTCATAGTGTTTTATTGATGCATATTCTTGGGTTTTACACAAATTTTTGTGGATGTATTTAAACCCATCACTTTCATGAAAAAAATTCCTAAAAATAATGAAAATATATAATTTATGATTTTCCTATCAATATTACGGTTTCTATTTTCATCACATGTTATGGTACTATGTTTTTTAATGGGTGGAAATTTCACAATGACCGCAACATGAACCACCAAATCATATGAGATAAGATAATGTATTATTCAATATTTCTAACCAAGAAAATTTATCCCATTGAAATATGTAACTCTATTACTATTAAAAGTAATTGGAACTGCCATACCTGAACTTGAAAAGAGAGGATCTTAGGGTGGCATGGTGATGATTCCACTTGATGTACCTGAATCAATCAACACACCACTAAGAGGTGGTGGTAAATCACTATTCTTTTTTTTTTAAAAAATTACTAGAATTAAAAAACTATGACTTGTTAGAGTCACACTCTAATATTATTATAACTTCCTCACCCATATGATGAAATAATAAATATGAATCAACACACTAGAATTTTAGAACGTTCAGCCTCAATTAAAGATCATAATTCTTTCCATGTTTAATTGGGGTCTAAGACATGGATAATAACTAATAAACATGATTATGGGTAGTATTCATCCTTGATTCTTGATATGTTATATAAAATACAATACGAAGTAAGGGAATATGAAATCTTTCAACATTCATAAGAATAATATAAGAATGATGTTGTTTACCCTTGCTTCTCCAACATTGAAAAAAACCTCATAACTCTAAAATGAATATAATAGTTAATGAGGTTCATACTGAATTTTAATTAAAGATTATATCCTCTTATATAGAGACTTCACCTATCAGAAATGTATGATTGAAAAAAAAATTCAATTTCCATCACACATTCTCTAGGATGATCTATTTATTCACAATAAAATGAACATAAGAATATGCATCATTCCCCCAAAAAACATATCTATATTATTAACATCATATTCAAATGACCTTCTCTATGTCAAATATCCCAATTTTCATCAATAATAATATTTTTTTAATATTAACAGAGTTCAAATTATTTTTCAAATCATGACCAAAACTATATTATTTTTTTATCCAGTTTTTATATTATTGGAAATATGAAAATTCTATTTATATTATGATTTATGGACACTACCATGTTTTTAGGATATATTTATAATACTTAAAGAATAGAATATTTCACTATGAGATATATTTAAAAATATTAAATTTGAAATCACATGAAAATTGACATGAGACCTTTAAATTTAATCTCATTTACAATCCCTTAAAATATTAGCCAAAATAAATTCTTTGATTAATCCCATTATATTTAAGAAATACATGATCAGAAAAGTTTCATCACAGTTTATTTCTGGAGAATATAAAAATTCTTTGAACTTGTATAGTCACACAATATATCTATTCAAAAAATATCAAAGTATGAGACTGCTCGTGAGGTATATCACTTGTGCTAGTGATACACTGTCTGGAACAACTGTGGGGATTAGCTACATGAAACAGTCTAGATCAACCACTTTCCTTAACCTAGATTGATCATTGTTTATATTGATTTCATGTAAAAATCATTAACCATATAGATTGTCAATGAGGAAAAATTATCTATTCCAATCTAAGTGTCATATTGACCACATATGTAAATCACTTACCATTAAAATCGAATGTGAGGAATGAATTAGTGGATCAACTATACAAAAAAAGAGAATGTGGGTATCCATGATTATTCCATTGACCGAATATAGAAATTCAACCGACTGTGCCACTCTTTTTTTTAAATCCAGAAAGTCGTCAATTAAAATTTGGGCCTCCTTATTTTTTCAACAAAGTTATTAATAAACTCAAAATAACATCCATTATTTCAAGAATATTGATTAAAAATGAAAACCAACAATCAATTCATCAATTAAGGTAAGGGTAGATATAAATTAATCATTGGAGGAAAGAACGATTAAGGTTGTCTCCATTAAATTGAAATAATGGTGATGGTTCAATTTATAAATACACAAAAGGATGATCTAATAAGAGATATGTATATTACATTTAGATTGATCATTTAATTTCATTTCTATCATTATAAAAAGAAGAGATCACTTTTTATAGTTTCTTGAGATATCATTGTTTCACAACTACATTCATGGGATAAATTACACTTCCAATGTTTGGAAACTTCATATATCAATATTACATGGCCTTTGAGTTTTATCGTTTTATTATTGTATAACATTATATATATTGTAGTAGTTTTAATTGAGATGTAACATGGATTAAAAATTATATTTAACACTATCAAAGGGTTTGAATTTTATTGTTTACACAACCAAAATGCATGAAAAGAAGGTTATGTCTCATCCTATAGAATTCATGGTTGGATACAACGCTTCTTCCAAAGGAATGGTAGGTTATTATTATAATAGAAATGAAGATGATGTTTTATTTATATATGTGAAAAATTTATTATTTTAATAAGGTTTTCACTCCATTGAAAAGTGAGTATATTAGTTCATGTTCATATATCTTGAGGAGTTAGTGATACTATATAAAGTGGATTAGGGATTTACCCATATCACAATAAATTCTCATTCATTATTTTTATATACTATTTTTTCTTACAAGGTTTATTTGACTTTATAAGCACCCACTATATATTCACAATAATTTTATTGAATTTTTAATCTCTAACAACACCACATTCCATGTTCTCCATTTCATATAATTTTATTTTTAATAATTAAAATCCATCCCATATTTTAACTTTCCATCACCTATGAAGGACCTAAAAATTTTAAACAGTGTAGGTTCATATTTAATTTTTTTTTTCTATTTACCTATCTTTTAGTTTTTAATTTATATTTTGAGATAACTTTTATCCAACTACTTCAAAATAGTATGGTAACGAATTATTTTTAGTATTAGCATTTCAGTATGTGATTGATAATTCAAATCCAATTAAACCATCATATTTTAGTTATATTAACTATGAATAATGTAGAGACTGGATGGGTATGTTTTTGAAAAATAAGTAATGGATATAATGCTATTACATTAAGTAATTATAATATTTTTGAATGTGATTTAGAAAAATTAGAGGGTAATGATTTTGGAATGTATATTTTTCACTACAAGATTACAAATTATATTTTTCATAGGAACTTTTGTCATCATATTTATTTCTATACAAATAATTCTTAAATTTGGATTAATTTAATAGTTTCTCATCATGGTGTTGAAAGTTTTTATAGAAAAAATATTGGAATGTATGTTGATGATTGTAAATAATTCAAAATATTAGTGAATGAATGTGTAAAATAGATTTATTACAAATTCAAAAATATTATGAACAATATGAATACCCTTAAAGAGAAAAATAAGAATAAAGTTTTGGTTGAAAGGATATCGATAGCCCTTCCCATGAAGTGTAATTTAAATAAATTCAAAATGCATTGAAGTTAGGGTTTTACTCATTATTCTATGGATGATATTATTGGTTGAAACTTATGTTATTATCTTTAATTAAAAAATATTGATAATGATAACAATATTATAAACATTATTGTTACTTTTAAAACTATAGTAAATTCATCTAATTGTTCAAAAAACAATGTTTTTTATGATAGAGATGTGATAAATAGACTATTTAAAAATAATATAAAAATTTACAAAGGATTTAATGTAAAGAAAAAGAAAAATGGTAATCATTACAAAGGTAAAAAGACATCACTATTTAATTTTATTTTATATGGATATAGAGAACAAGGTCACATGATGATTGATTTCCTACAATAGAAAAATAAATAGTATGTTAAAATAATTAATAAAAGAAATATTTTAGTGTAACACAGTATTAGTCATAGGACATTGATTCAAGTGAATAATTTGAATTATATATGTAATCAATAAAAAATGCCTAATGGGTAATATTTTTTAGGTATCATCTTCCGCATTCATATCATATTCATCTTTTGATAATAGTACTAATATTCAAGAATTGAAATCTATGTGTGTTAATTTGAAAAATGAGATTATGAATTACACTAATAAGAACAAAAAACATAAAATATACTCATAACTATGTAACAAATGAAATGAAAAGATTTAGTGGAGATAATGAGATGTCAAGGAATATTTCATCATGCACCAAAGATAATGTTTAATATGATTTATAAGCTATGAATAAAGAGAATGAGAAAATAAAATCTAAAATTGAAAGGTTTAATGAATTACTTGTTAAAATAAACAATATAAGAGAACTTTTGTATAATTTTCTTCCAATTTAAGGGATGATAAAGAATAGTTACTATATTAAATACACTAGGAAAGATCCAAAATTGTGTAAGTATTACTTTATAAAATGTAAAACTATAAGTATTTATATTATTAATTTTTTTAGATATGGAATATTTGGTCTCTTTTTAATGAATTGAACCAATTCAACAAGAAAAGACACTCAATCCAGCCTTTCATGGTGGTGAGGTGCAACAAAGAAATATTAATAAGTCTCATATGTAATAAAAAAACAACCAAAGTAAATTGTAGAATAAAAATATACACAGAAGATCCACATAATCCAAGTCAAATCAGACAAATTCGATTGTATGAAATGACTAGACCAAAAAGTCTTCATGTGACCAACTGTCACCTCCAAACAATCTCTCTATAAAAGAAATAGTGAAAATAAAACCTATCATGCTATAGGGTTCCCTTCCCATTACATCGGTTCTATAAAAAAAACATGTATAACTACCTAAAGACAAAAGTATGGTGTGAGCAAAAAGCAATTTTATATTCCACAACATAATCAAAATAAATTCTAATATCAAAAATTTAAAAGTTATAGATTTAAAATAAATATAGTTTTTCAAATAAATTTCATAAATTAAAACCATTTGTCAATCATCCCTCAGTATGTCATAAAACCCTTTCATATTCTCACAAATAAGTAATATGAAAAGTATAGGTGATAAAGAGAAATAGAATAATATATACAATCTATGAATTTAAAAAAATGTAAACATGTAAGGAAATAACCTAGACAATTCCATCATGTTATAATAAGTGAGCGAATAACCATGTCCAATCCATCATGTGAAAGCATGTTAGAAAATAACCATGATCAATCCATGATGTGAAAGTTCAATCATAAATGAAACATAACTCCATTTAAGATCAAGAATACGGTTATAAGTACTAGAAAAAAAATAAATCCCCAAAAAAATCATATGGTTGATCTAACCAGTGTAACCTCTAGTGGAATTATAAACACTAAAGTGAAAGAAAACCTCATAGGGCATTACTCACACTATGAGTGACATGTCTCTTACAAACACACCCAAGGGTCTCAATGTGCCATGTTTGCCCAAAACCATTAAAAATCATGCTCACAATTTATAAAACATTTTCACATACAATAAAATATGCATTGATGTTTGAAAACCCATTCTTGATCTAAAACCACCATTCAATCATTTAATCAGACACTTGGTGTGCACAAACCACTTTTAATTAAAAACTCCATTTAAAACATGTTTTCTTTACAAATAATCCATTGTACTCACTAATGAAATAAATTAAATAAATAAACAAAAGGAATTCATAATAATAATAATAAATTCATTTAATTATCTCTTTTTATAGAAATAACTACCACAAGAATGGAGGTAGAACTAATCTCCTTAAAAAACATAGATCAAGGAAGAGTAGATCAGGTCATCATGATCCTAGACCCATAATAAAAACATCAATCCACTATCTAACCCCTTATATATTGCATAAAAAATCCCCTTTATGTTCCAATAGATGAGATGAGAAGAGATCCAATGAGGATATAAGAAGAAAAGGAAAACCCAGATAAACAATGCAACATTCTTTATGTAAATCTGTTAAGAACAAAAAAAATATACCAAGAATATCAAGGAAGGATCATATCAAGCCCTAAGAAACGATTAGATCAATAAAATGTGATATGAAGGGGTTATAAGAGGTTAAAATAGGGTCTTGGGTATTTTTAATTAAAATTTAACATCACAAAAATTATTCACACATTTTGTATAGAGAGGTATCACGGTTTTGAGTAACAGTGCGCCTTAACTATGTACCCTATAAAGAGATACTATTTATGGTGTGTAGTTTAGATGAACATTTAAATTAACCATCTTATAAACATGAATATCCCCTCTACCAATGGGTAAATGGTTTGTAATAACTGTGTGCCCCTTATTGAATACCATGCTTTGTTTCACAGTTTCATGGGCCTAACCACACAGTTTTCACTAAATTTTTACCAACTGTGTAAATCCCTAAGGGAACAAAAATATTTTTTTTAAAATTAAAAATAAACCCAAATAAATAATCATCCAAGTAATGGTTAAAAAATGTTAATAATTACCTATAATAATGTAATAGAACATGAAAATGTACTCAGTATAAAGTCTCTTTATCTCCCACAAAGTTCTCAATATCCTAGAACTATAAAATGATAATGCCATTGATGTCTCATAGACAATTCCTACTACCATGTCTCAAGGCTATCCTATCTGCACACCCATTATACCTAGACCATGGGAATCAATTTACTGCATAGTACATTATCTCATTGATACATAATATTAACTGGTATCTCAACAATAATTGTATCAAGATCAATATCAATATCCTCCCATCCAATCACATGGGAAGGATCGGGTTTCTACCTCCTCATATGAGAAACAACAAGTGCATCCTGAATTTAAGTCAAGAGATATGGTAATTCTAAATGATATTTCACCTTTCTAAGTCACTCCATGATCTCAAATGGGACAATAAAGATTGGTGCCAGCTTACCCTACTTACCAACCGACAATTTCCCAAGAAAGGTGAAATTGAAAGAAAAACCAGATCATTATCCTCAATATCTAATGTCCAATGATGATAGTATGTATAATATTTATGATGTCCACGTTTCATGACCAACCTCTTCTGAATCTACTACACTCTTTTAATCACCTGTTATATGATACTTGTCCAAAATAGGGACTACTCTCCCAACTCTTCCCAGCTCCAGGAAGATCTGCATGGCCACCCATACAATGCTATAAAGGGAACTATTTTAATTGAAGCCTAATAAATATTGTTATATTAAAGTTCAAACACTTGAAAATTACATTCCCAATACCCTCAAAAATCAATCATGAAAGCATGAATCACATCCTGAAGAACCTAGATAGCTCTCTCAATCTATCCATCCATTAGAGGATGATAATCCACGATCAATTTCAACTATAAACCTTTAGAATCCAATAAATCTTTCCATAATATTGATGTTGAACTTGACTCTATTTTAGAAAAAATCATAAAGGGTACCTCATAATGTCTTATAATTTCCAAGGCATAAATGTCTTTAAGTTATTTGAGTTTGGTTGTCTCATTAATTAGTAAAATATGATATAATTTCATAAGTCAACAAATGATCACCCAAATCATATCCTTACCACCAATATTTCATGAAAAAAATGATGAAAATCATATAAATCTCATACCACTTCCATTATATAATTGGAAAATGTTGCAACAAACCTATAGGTCTTTGGTGTTCCGCTTTAATTTTATGACAAGTGAGAGACAATGAAACAAAATATGCAATCGACCACCTCATACTTTACTGAAAATAATAATGTCTCATGTCATGATACATCATGTCATCAATAGGATTCATGAAAAATCATGATTATTGTCCATTATCTATAAAATCTTACATTTTAAAGAATGGAACAACCAGCCTGCTATTGAAACACAATGCTTCACTGGGAGGCGAAGACCACTCAACCAAGGTTTCCACACAATAAAATATTTTACCTAAGGATTGGAACATAGTGTTTATCATATTCATGATATAAAATCACTCATTAAAAGACAATTTATATTTTATTTATAGTAATAAAAACTATCCAAAAACCTCTTACACTCCCAAGATCATCTCAGCAAACAAACTCATCTGAGAAAATTCCTCAACTGATTGCTTAATGGCTTGAGTTGGTAAATTTATACTCAATGAATTAGAAACCACATTCCGTTTCCGATGAATTTAAAAAATATCAAATTAAAAAGTATGAAGTTCCACCACCCAATTTCTCTATCCCAAGTTTATATCCCTCTAAGTGAAAAAATATTTTAGGAACTTATGATCGGAATATACTTGAAAATGCTCCCCAAGTAGATAATGATTCCATGTTTTCAGTGCATGCGTAAAAATTTCCAACTAAAGGTAATGGGTAGCATAGTTCTCATCATGAGGGACTAATTGAAGAGAGCCATAGGCCACTACCCGTTTCCCTTGCATCGAAACACATCCCAAAATAGTACCAGAAGCATTACAAAAAGCATCATAACCTAAACCTTGTTTTAGAAGAAACAAAACTTGCGTTAAAGACAACCTCACCTTTTTATCCTCAAAATATATCTGACATTTTTCATTCCATTAAATATTTACACCCTTAATGGTTAAAGCGATCATCGAAGATTCCATCTTAGAGAAATAATGAAAAAAAAATTTATAATAATCAACCAAACCCAAGAATCTTAATAACTCAAACACATTTCCAGGATTCTACCAAGAGATGGTAGCCTTTATCGTCTCAGAATGTAATATGACACCCCTCTCAAATATGTAATGCCTTAGAAATTTCACTTCTTGGATCTAAAATACAGATTTGGAAAACTTTCCATATAGAATATGTTCCTTCATGGTTCAAATAATGATATCCAAATGATCCATATTATCCTCCTCTGACATGGAGTACACCAAAATATAATCCAAAAATAAAAAAATTGTCAAAGAACTGATGATTTTTTATAAAATCCATAAATACCACAGGATGATTAGTAATATTGAATGACATAACGAGAAACTTACAATGACCATACCAGCTCCTAAATGTTTTCTTAGGTATATCCTCTTCTCATAATCTCAACTAGTGGTAAACCAACCAATGATTAATCATTAAAAAGTTATATTCCCCACTAAGCGGGTTAATGATATCATAAATCCTATAAAATGGATATTTTTTATTAATAATCACTCAATTAAACATTATATAATCAATGTAAAGTCTGATACTCCCATCTACCATATTTAAAAAATAGGATAGGTGATTCCCATTGTGAAATTTTAGGATGAATAAATCCCTTAGACTATAGGTCCTGAAGCTGGAACTTAAGTCCCACCAACTTAATCAGTGGAATTTGATATGATGGCATTGAAATTGGAATCATAATAGAGAGAAATTAAATAGTAAACTCAACCTCTCTATAAAGTGGTAAACTAGAAAGGAATCACCTTTAAAGACCTCAAGGTATGCATATACCATTGTAAGAAGAAGAAAGCCAAGAAAAGGTCCCGAAAAATCAAGAAATTCCTCCGAAAACTATCACGATATTACCCCATCATAAGGAAAAACAAGCCCCACACTTTCCGATCTAGAGTCCCACTCACCCTAAACACATTAATCTCCCTATAAGAAGATAAAAACTAGACCCAATAATGATAAAAATATATCTAAGCCATAATGAAACTAATCCAAAATAATCCAATTATTATGATGATGATTTTAATATCAAGAACTAAAAATTCATACACAACCTCATAGTAATCTATCACCACTTTACATTCAACACAAAGGAAACCTTGTTCTACCTCTTTCTTAAAAGAGTGGAAAGAACCAACAATAATTATGTATGTTCTAAACATAATACCAACACATCAACTAACTTTTAAGATATAAAATAATGTGTAGAACCTTTATTAAGTAAATATAGAACAATATAAGATGAAATAAACATTGTACCTTTAATTGTGACATCCCCTACATCACATTCATCAATCATATACCTATTAACATAGATTATTCTAGTATTATCAACATTTACACTCCCTTGGCCTTAGGATTATACCCACCTCCCTTTGAAGCATCAGTATGAACCTAAGAACCCTTAGTGAGAGTGTATTTAGACTTACTTTCTTTGGATATCCTTTCAAAAAAATGCCTCAAATAGACCAAAAATCTAAAATGATGACAAGTATTAGGATACTCTGTATAGTTGGGCCTGGTATGAACACACCTTGGACACTGATAGTATAAAAACTGTTGTTATACTAATGAATCCTCTAAAACTAGTCCTAAAGAAAAATAAACACCCTTGCACTATCTTTTCTGAAAAGAAGATACACCCAGGCTAACAACTATGCCTACTGAAGCTCCACCCAAACTATTATTTCCAATTATTCCATCCCTCTCCAAATATTATATATCGACTACCTCCATGAAGGTATAGAGGAACATGAGAATTAAAATCGACCAAATATCAGTCCTTAATCCCAACTCAAACCTCTGATCCTTTAAGTACTCATTAATGTCAAGCTCCGGTGTTCTATATACATTCTCATAATGATGGGTTGAATTATTTACAATTGTATTCTCCCTTTTCTCCAAGGTTAGAAACTCTCAGGTGATTTTTGTACATAAAATCATAGAGTAAAACTGTTAATTGAATATTTTCATAAAATATGTCCAGGTAAGATCCTTCTGAAACATAGCTAGAACAATAGAGTCCCACCATATCATTCTGGGTCCCATAATCATATACATAGAAAAACACAACCTTATATTTATTAGGAGTCTTCAAGAAGTTGTATATCCTCTCAATCTTCTGAAGACACTCCTCAAATTCCAAGGGCCCCATATCACCATGGAAGATGGGTGGATGATACTTAGTAAATTATGTTCCATGATCCACTACTCATCCTAGTTTCCCAAAAATCCGCTTTATGTAGATCCTAAATTGTACATATTATAACATCAACCAAATATGCGTCTACTAAACGATTCACCTGCAGATCCTATCTCGTAGCTCCCTCTCTTAAATTTGGAAAATCACTTCTTAGAGGTATTTTCTATGAATCATAAGATAATGAAAAGTCATATTTAGTGAAGAACCCAAAATATTGGGGATAACTTCAAGAATACACATCCATGATTTTAAACATTAGGAAATTAAAGTGATTATGAACTCTGTATATGAATGAAAATTCTTAAAAAAGTAATAGGTTCATTTAAATAAACAACCTATTTAGTTCATTAAAATATTTTCAGACACCAAGTCTCAAACCTCGTAAAACAATTACAACCCCTCATGGTAACTCGAGTCCAAACATGTAAGTAAGCTAGATAGGAACCCTCATGCAATTACTAACGAAATTTATGTGGTCCTCACTCCTATCATCCTAAGAAACATAACCAAACTCAGGATGTGATGACACACTTCAGGGTGAGCATTCTCTATGATACCAAATTATAACAAACCTACCCATTTAAACTATAAAATCCATCTAATCCATTCCATTATGATAGTGATGTGAAACATGATAATAGGATCATGTATCATACATAAGAAAATAAGAAAAACCATCAGAGTACAACATGGAAGAAAAAACACATCCAAGATCCATAAAATACAATCCAATCTATCCTAACCAGAATGTATGAAAAGAATAGACCAAAAAGTATCTATGTGACCAAACATTACCTACAAAAAATATATCTATGAAGATAATAATGGAAAAATAACCAGACATGCTACAAGATTCCCTTCCTTATACCCAAGTCCTGCAAAACAATGTCTACAACATACAACAGAAAAAAGTAGGGGGTAAGAAAAAATACTAGTAGTATTACACCAAAAAATATATACAAATTCTAACATTAATAATAAGCTATAGATTTTAAGAAAAAAATAGTTTTACAATGAAATTTCATATATCAAAACCATTTATAAATCATCTCTTAGTTTTTCATAAAATCATTAAATATACTCATAACAAGGAATATGAAAAGTATAAGTGATAAATCATGATATAATAATTAGTAAAATACATAGATACTCTAAAATTTAAACATATATGTAAATAACAATGGCCAATCCATCATGTGATATAAAATGAGTGAATAACCATGACCAATCCATCATGTGAAAGCATGTGAGAAAATAACCATGAAAAATCATTCAGGTGAAAGTATAACCATATATGAAAAATAATTACATTTGGGATCTATAATATGGATTTAATTATTATAAATATAAATAAATACCCAATCAATTCCAATAGTGTTTCCAAACAATATAAAATATAATGGCATTAACCACACTAAAGTGAAAAAAACCTCAAGTGGCATTACAGACACTATGAGTGACATGAATTTTCCTGACACACCCAATGTTCCCAATGTGCCATGTTTACCCAAAACCATTTAAAACCATGATCAAAATTTATAAAATGTTTTCAAATCCATGTTAATATACCTGAGTGTTTAAAACCCCATTTCTGAACCAAAACCATCATTCAAGCATCTAATCAAACACTTGGTGTGTACACTCCATTTTTAATGAAAACCCCCTTTAAAAAATGATTTTTTTTTAATTAATCCATTAGAATAAAAAATCAGTTAGAGTATATGAATAAACCAAATGAAATTCACATGAATAATAAAAAAATTCATAGAATTATCCCATTGTATAGGAACACAAACCTCAATAATGGAGGTAGAATGAATCACCTTTGAAAATTACTACAGAGGAAGAGTAGATTAGGTCTGCATGACCATACATACATAAGAAACACAAATATTCTAAATCAATCCTATTATATCCTACAAAAAAAAACCCCCTTTATATTCCATAATATGATAGGATAATATATCCAACAAGGATCTAATAACAAAATGAAAAACTTGATAAAAAATTCGACATGCCTTGAGTTGATCTGCATGAACAAAGGAAATACACCTATAATCCTATGGAAGAATCCTCTCAATAACTAGGGAAGGTTTAGGGTAAGATAATGTGATATTATGGGGTCATTAGAGGTCAAACCAAGGTCTTAGGGATTTTTAATTAAAAATTCAGAGCATTAAAAGTCTTCACACATGGATTTCTGAAGAGGCTTCACAATTAGAAGTAACCATGTTCCTTAAACATGATCCCTATAAAGAGAACATGTTTGGATAGAATGGTTTATATAAGCAGTTAATTCAATTTTTCACTAACCACGAATTAACCCACTACTAAGGGGTAAACGTTTTGTAGGGGTGTATGTACAGTTTGGACAAACTAAGCAACCCCTTCCAGAAAACTATGCTTGTCTTCATTATTTCTTGGTCCAAACATAATAGTTTTCCCCAACTATACGGAAACCATAAAAACCCCTTATGTAACCAAAATTTTCAAAAAAAATATCAAAATAACCCCAAATCATGACCCAAACAAACCATCGTAAAAAAGGTCAATAATTACCTATAATAAAGTAATGAAATGTTTCACACCATATATCTAACTATTCATTGAGATTTGTATAATCACCTAATCATAAGAATTATTTTTTAATATATATTTATTTGATATCAATATTATAAAAAATTATAATTTTTTGGTTCTTAAAGTTTCTATAATGAATCCTATTAGACCTAAGATAGTGTTCTACTGAGGGAAAGTGTTTCTGGTTGGCCAATATGTATACCCTTTATTGCTTCATTTTCTAGTATGCTAGTATATCATATACTATTTCTAATATGATGTAGTCATATACTATTCATCACTACATATAATTTTTATAGTGAACAAATGATTATATGTTGATGAAAAATTCTTGACATATAGTATTTAAATTCATTGAATATAATGTAATTGTCCAGTGGCTTCTTTCTTTAGTTGCTTCCATTCATGGAGAGTTCACTACACATACAATTACATTTTTATAGGTAGTGATCATTTCACACTTCTATCATAATTATAATATATGTTTTAATGTTTTTTAATTATTATATTATTTTATTATGGGTGAGTTTACATGTTAAGGGTGTGCTAAGACTTTTCTTACCAATTATGTTAATTTTGGTGCCTTTATAATTGTTTTTTATCATAAATAATTATTCTTAACTATTTCATACTAGGGGATGAATTCAATATGAAAATAGTTTTATGATTTATAATTCTAAGAATTATATTATTGTATTGTATACGAAATATTTTTTAATTTATAAAATTTTAAGTAATGTTTCCTGTTGATATTGTCAAAATATTTGTATCTTGGTTTAAGTGTAAAATTCATTTTTAGTTGTATTATAAAATTTTATGCATGTACTATAAAGAGTTACTAATTATATAATTTCATTTTTAATCAATAAACAACATTTCTAGTGATTTGGGAATGTTTACAAAATTTCCAATTCCATCCATTGTGTTGTAAAATTTTAAATAAAGTAGTGTTTCATTTTGAGCTCACTACCTTAGGTTCCAACATAGAAGGAATCCATTCTTTTTTATTGTCCTATATTTTGAATTTCCATATGTCATTTTATATTATAATTAAATAATATCATAATCTATATACCTCTAAATTGAATGGTTATTATTGAGATATAAATAAAATAATCCTATCATAATTTTCTTCAACTATGAAAAAGGTTTCATTAATTTTTCGATTTTTTGATAATCATCATGATGTTTTCAAAACATTTTTACTTAATTATAAATTTTTAAAAATAGTTTTCTACTTCAATTTAATGATAATATAGGCTACTAATGTTTATATAAAGTTATCATTATAGATATCGAAATATTATAGAATTTTATAAATATTATTCAATTATATTGAAATATTATTGTATCATTTAATGACTATTTTTTTCCAAATTCTACTAATGTATTGGTGTAATGTAATTTTAGATTTTTTACTAGATAATTTTGAATGTGTTATAAGATCATCGTATTAAGATTCATAGAGAATGTTTCTTCATATATATACCCCAAAATTTCATTTATAATCACATTCATGTTATCTAATAACCCGTACATAATTTTATAACCTATATAATGTTTTTATATAAATTAATTTTTCTTCATTTATTTTATTAGTTGCGGAAAGGAATAGAGAAGATGATCAATAGTGATTATTAGAAGGCATCAAGGTTGAATCTTGCAGGAATGAAAAGTTAGTTAATCAATATTTATATAAAATGTATGATGTGAGAAAAAAATAAATCATGGAATACATTTTATTAAATTTAATATCCCATTGATTATGAATTTATAAAAAATTCATATAAATATGAAATAAACATACTGTGAAAAACAATGTTGTGAAATTAAGTCAATGTATAAATCATCAAAACGTCTTCACTATATGGGAAGTGGATATAATAATTTATCATTATACAATATGATATTGATTTTACAAATGGAAAAAAACATTTATAAGCTAATGTATTGAAGTAATGGAATACAGATGATATTGAAGGTTTAAATCTATAAAAAGATATCAATGACTATGATCAAGTTATATCTCTATATGAAATCAAAATTAAAAGCGATAGATAAATAGTTAAATATTTTAAGAAAAAATAAAAGAAAAAATATATTAATAGAATATGATATTTAAATAAGTCATTGATACTTTCCATATTTTGATTATGCTTATCCATTGTGGTATAGGTTGTTATTCCCAAATGGATTCATGATCACAAAGACACATTAAGTTATCATTTGTATTAACATTCCACTATTTACTAAAGTAATGATCCCAATGAAAAGTAATAATTGGAGGGAAATTTTGTTAAGTTGATTTCCTTTAAAAAATAATAGAGGTGATGAATCTTTTTATAAATATAGGATATCCAAGATAGTAATAAATAGATATACTACTATGTTATTGATCATTCAATTTCCACACTATCATTCTAAAAGAGAGTATATCAATATTTCTATTTTTCCATGACATCATTGTTTCAAAAATATAATCATTTTTTAAATTATAATATCAATATATTGAAATATCATCTAGTTAAAATCAACAATTTTTTTTGGATTTATTCTTTTATTGAGATATAATTTTGTAAGTAGTGTAGTAGTTTTATTTGAGTATTAAAATAACTCACACACTAGTTATACATCTATTAAAAAGTATGATTGTTTATGTGTATCATAACAATAATCATTCACATATGGTTGTGACTCTTATAGTAATATCTTGTTACTAATATTAGGTACTTATCAACCCCATTTTGATCATTATTTGGTTGGGTTTCATTAAGGGGTGATTCAGGTGAAAAAATGGATTTGTTTTTTAAATTTCTAGGTACTACATAGTTGCCTCATGGTTTTCTTAAATTGTGAACCCACCCTAGGTAAATCATGAAAAAAAATAGTTTGGGTTTGTACGGATATCACATGGTTTGAAAAATCTCATTACCACCAAGTAGAAACCCTGCACTTGACCAAATGGTGGCATGGTAAGGGTGCACAGTTTTCCTAACCAAGCAGCTTTGTCCAGCTAACCGTGTGAATGAGATTTATTTACTTTAAAATTTGTTTAAAATTCCCCAAAACCTATTTTGAACCCCCTATAAACCCTAACACAATATATTGTTTTCCAAGGTTGAGAGGGAAAGGGCCCAATTTGTCTCCTCCAAATCCCTCTAAGCCGAATCAAAGATTGACGATCATATTTCGATCCTTTTCTTGTAAGAATTATTTCTTCATTCCTTCTCCCATGGTCTCTTAATCTCTCCTCCTTAGGGTTTCATAGATCTCTATTTTATTAGTAGATATAATATTTTTGTTTGGGATCATTAATCTGGGGTTGATTTATTGATCATTGTTGATGACATTCTTCTTTGGAGTTTCCCATTATGAGTGTTATGAGAGACAATCTCCAAGTTTTTTTGGAGGTGGTTCTGTTCAAGATCAGAAATTGATTTAACCCTAAATTGATTGATTTAAATTAAATTTCGTTAAATTAAATTGTGAAAAAAAATATTTTTTTGGATTGTGCTTTGTATTTTCTTTGGCCTAAAAATTGGGGGAAACTCCAAATTCTAGTGAATTGGTGTTTTATTGTGGAATTTGATGGAAAATTGAGGAATTGGTTTGTGAAATTGACATCAAATTTTTATTTGAGAAAAATGGATTAATATTTTTGATAGGAACCTTGGTTGGTTTTATCCTAAAAAGGAATTAATTGATTAAAAACTCATTTTGGTGTATAAATGGAAATTGGAATATTGAAAGTGGGAATGGGATAATTGTATTTTAAAAAATATTAAAATAATTTTCCCACTATTGATTAATATTAGAGTACATTAAATCCTAATTAGTTAGGGAGTTATTTGGGGCAACACTCTATTGAATCATTAAAAATCTAAAAAAGCATAGTTTTATTGGTCACATCCCCAATGGGATTGTGATTAGACCTCTTTGACCAAGTCTGAGGGATGTGTGTACACATATTGTTGTGGTGACCTATTAGAGTGTGTGAGGATCCAATAATCTTGATCTATCATACCGTTTGATATATGACCATGTTTCTCATTTAGGATTATATTAATATATATTCCATTTTTTCTAAAACTAATTTAAATATTCATTTTGAATTTATTTAAACTGGTTTATATAAAACATTTATTAATCTATTTTTTAATATATTTCCATCAATCTAAATGTAAATCATGATTTGTTTTAAATATTATTTTGGTATCCATGCCTATTTATTTTCAATCAAAATATTTGTTCAGTAGATTAATGTTAAATCTTATTATAGAATCATTGGTGAGACTCTACTAAGATTTTAGATCACACCATACCCGTGACTTCAAGTGTTTGTATATTTCATAATTTTAGGTTCGAGTAAGGGGAAAACACCACTTGGATGTTTTAGTTGATGTTGATATTTTTTTATCTAGTATTTCCATTGGGACATGGGTTTTTTATCTTCATATTTTATGGTATAAGTTGGTTGTACATTGGTTTATATACTGGTTTGAATTCTAGTACTTGTTCTACCTATGAAGTTTTCTTTTGAGAATGTTGAATTCTAGTTGTGTATTTCTCTTTTTTCATGGAAAAACCATTTCCACCTTTATCTTGTATAATTTCAGGTGTTAGTCTCCAACACATGGTGATTGGGAATTTCCTTAAGGCTATGTCAATATCATAATTAGTATCTTAGTACCGGGGTATCTAGGATGTTTCAAGAAAAAGTGGTATCAAAGGCGCGGGTTAAGCATCTTTCTTTCAAGTCAGTATGTAATTGTGAAATCATATTGGGACTATAGAGGTATTTATGATTGAGTTTCTAGAAATTTCTCATAATAATGAGCCTTAGGTAACCTGGGGTTGTTTGGGAAATATTTATTTTGGATTGGTTATAGACTGACCCATGATTTTTTGGATAGGATGAAATCCAAATATTGTTATCTATATGAGGGGATTAATATACCTTGTTTCTATATTTTTTATTAATATCATGTCTTCTATATTGTCTTTTAATATTTTCTTGCATCAATCCTCTAATAATATGTATTAATAGGATCTTGGGGGAATCTATTAATGAACCAAAATGATAAAATCCTCTTGTGGACCAGAATATGGTTGAAGTTATTTTTCATTCATTCCAAGATCTAAGATAGGCACTTGCACCCATTACCGTTTGAGATCCATTTGTGGAACCTTATATGGATTAATTTAGGATTTTTTATTAGGAGTTCCTTCACCAAAATCCACCAGCGTTCCAAGGCTCTAATTATCCTCAAATTATTGAAGATTGGTTAAAAAATATTGATATTCTATTTGAGTTCTTGGAGACACCTGACAAAATCGAGAGGAAATGTGCCATGTTCCTGCTAAAGGGAACTAGAATGATATGGTGGGACATCATGATAATGGTGAATAAGCCAGGAGGTTTTATAGTGGAATGACTTTCTAGTTCTTTTCACTAACTAGTTCTATCAAGATTCTATGGTGTTAGACAAGTCTATAGAGTTTTTCAAACTCTATCAAGCTAAAATAATTATGAAATAATATGAAAATCACTTTTTTGAGATTGTGAAGTTGGTACCTAAAATTATATCGAATGAGAAGATGAAGTCTATATGGTTAAATTTTGTAATTTTATCTAATATTTATTCTCATGTTTTTTTTGAAGAAGCTTCCTTCTTATGCATATGTGCTAGATAGAGCGTTGAAGGTTGAACTAGACCTGGCTAGTAAGTCTGGGTTGACGAGAGTTTCTTTTTATCATAGTGCTAGTTATATGAGTTCCCCCTAAAATGAAGAAGAAGACTGATTATTCTCATTCTCTTTATCGACTACATGGTCTTTATATACCTCTTGTAGTGCTTGTAATAGGCCCCTTGATTTTTTAGAAATGTGGAAAACATGGGCACTCTAAATGGTTTTTCACTACAGCACCGAAAATATGTGGTCCTTGTGGATGCGCAGGTCACTTAAAGATGTTCATTAATGTCTATTATACTCCATGTAGTGGCAATGGATCATCAGCAACTAATAAAATTGTGGTGAAATCAAATGCTTCATGAAAAAATGGGTTCTATCTATAGGCATCCAGAACAAAGATCTTCATGCAATGAAATAGTTTCTAGAGAAACAAGATAAAGGTCCAGTGACTGTGAGAGGTACCATCACTATTGCTTCATCTTTAGTGACTACTTTATTTGATACTAGTGAATCTAATTCATTCATTTCAACTCTTATTGTAAATATTCTAAATCTTCCTACGGATATTTTATCTTCTCTGATGGATATTACTACACCCCTTGAAATGAAGAGAGGGCAGGCCTTCATTGTCCTACTTTCACCTTATCTTTATCATAGATTGAACTTTCATGGGATTTTCCAGTTCTTGATATGAAACCTATTTACATAATTTTTGGGATGGATTCGATCATTTCTAATAATTCTTGGATTATTTTTATCTTTTATGGGTCTCCTTTACTGCACTCTATGGGGTGTGTCATGTATTTCAAGGAGAGTGGGACCTGAGGTTGAGAGAAATTGAAAATTATTATCCCAAGTTGGGGAAAGTAATATTAGTGTTTTCTCTTGACATGGAGTGAGAATATTTTATTGATGAACTCCTTTCAGTTGTCATAGAGTTTCCTAATGTTTTTTTGTTTTGAATTCTCTAGTTTACCACCGGTAAGGGAGGTAGTATTTTATATCGATTTAGTGTTTGGTACTCAACCAGTGTCTATTCCTTCTTATCACATTGCACCAACTAAAATTAAATAAATTAAGAGTCATTTATATGAACATTTATATAATGTCTTTATACACCCAAGATTCTCACCTTGGGCAGCGTATGTTCTCTTTTCTAAGAAAGATGATGGGTCACTTCTCCTTTGTAAAGATTACCTAAAACTCAATCGAATTATAGTAAAGAATAATTATTAATTTACAAGTATTTATGATCTATTTTTCTAGTAAAATAGGGTTAAGTGGTTCCAAAATATTGATATTTGGTTTGGTTATCTCCAGTTGATCATAAAAGAATATGTTATTCAGAGAACCACCATTCAGAGAAGATATGGCCATTATGAGTACCATGTAATTCCATTTGGTATAACCAATTCTCTCCAAGAATTTATGGATTTAATAAAAAGTATATTCCATGAGTATCTTGATACTTTTAGGGTGGTCTCGGTGGATTAAATCCTTTTTTACTCTATCTATAAAGAGGATCATGTGCGTCATTTTAAAGAGGATCTGGAATTGTTGAGAAATAACTGACATTATTCCAATCTATCCAAAGTATGATTTCATGGCTGAGGAAGTAAATTTATTATGATATGTGGTGTCAGAACATGGTATCTTAGTTGATCCTAATAAGTTAAAATCTATCATGACATGGTATCAACAACGAAATGATTTCATGGTTTAGAGATTATTGGTTTTAAAAGGGTATTATCACCGGTTTGTAATGTATTTCTCATATTTTTCTTCTCCAATGACTACAATAACTCAAAAAGAGTAACGTTTTATTTGCAAGATAAATGTCAGATTTATTTTTTTAAGTTGAAACAACTTCTAAATATTGCATCTGTTTTAACTATTAGAGATGTCAGGAAAAGCTATGTTGTCTTCTATGATGCATCGGTTTCATGTTTGGGTTGTTTTCTTATATAGAATTATCATGTTGTTTTCTATGGATCTCGGAATCATAGAAAACATGATATGAATTACCCAACCCATGACCTTGAACTTTCATCTATGTTGCACACACTTAAGAGTTGGTGGAATTATCTTTTCGGAGAAAGGTTTAGCATGTATTCTAACCATAAGAAATGGAATTATATCTTCTCTCAAAAAGATATTAATCTCTGCCAAAGGTGTTGGGCAGAGTACCTTCAATATTTTAACATTGAAATTTTCTATACCCTGAGGAAATGGAATGTAATTGTGGATGTTCTGAATAGAAAACTTATGAACCATACCACACAATAATCATTGGAAGAGTGGAACTTGATGAATCGTTTTTCACAGTTTCATATTGAAGTTAGGGAATCAAGAGATGATGTTTTTTCTAGTGTTCAGTTGACCTCCACTCTTCTTGATAAGATTCTTCTAGAAAAATAGCTTGGTGATGAGTTTTGTAGCATTAGAGACTCTTTTTATGGTAAGGAGACCATTGTTGAGTGTGCATTCCCCATAGAGGGCATTCTATGTTATTGAAATTGTTGAATTCTGTCGTTATCTGTCAGGAAAGTTATTTTGGGGGATTTAAAAATTTCCAGTGGTCAGTGCACCTAAGAAACCATGAAGATATTCTATGACATGTGGTATCGATTCTGGTGTCTAGGTATGAGACGGGGCATTACTAATTTTGTTTCTCATTGTTATAGTTTCCAAGATGTCAGGGTCGATCACCAGAGACCTTAAAGTTTTTTTCATCGACTTCTAATCCCAACATGGATGTGGGATGTGATATCTAAGGAATTCTTTTTTAGGTTGTCACATAACTAGAGGAAGAAGAATGTGATATGGATTTTGATTGAAAGGAAGACCAAATTAGAAAAATTTATACCCATTCATGATACAACTAATTTTGAGGAGATGGGAAATATCTATGTAAAATAGATTGTTCATTTTCATGGAGTTCCATCAGCTATAGTGTAACACCCCAAGAATTCATAATGTGTTATTTCTTCAAAATAATTCAATAACTTGCACTACACGCAACACTGAGTTCAATCACACCATGAATTACCAAAAAAAAAATCCATTCAAAAGAGCTTATGAATAGTATTATCTAAATTTTAAACTTTATATAATCCTTATAATTTTAGAATCCATATTATGAGTTTCTTAGATATAATGCAAGAACAAATTCATTTTCAGTATTTCACTTTTATCAACTTTTAATAGTGAACCCTTTTTAAATACAATATTTTAAACTTTTTTACTAAATGGGGACATCAAAAAATTTAAAATGAAACATCCAAATCTTCCACGGTACGCTTTCTTTGAATAATACAGTAGCGTGTGTTGTACGCAACCTTGAGTTTTAACACACACCACAACCAATCAAACTAGCCGTTATGAATAGTAATACCTAATTTTCGAAATTATATATATTTTATATTTTAAAATGGTCTTCATTTCTGGATTCAGAATATCTAATTTAGCCTAAGGTGAAATTTTGGTACTTTTCGGATAACTTTCATATTTTGATGAATAGTGAAAATTACTAAATTTTAATTAAAAACAACTTTTTTAATCAAAATAATTAATAGTGATAAATTATAAATTTGAGTGGTTTTAAAGTATATTTAGAATATATTTTTACCTTTTAATATAATTTTGGTCATTGGACATAATTTTACAATTAAACCGAACATAAACATGTGTCAATCTTTTGATAGTTATTATCTCTTAAAAACACGCTTTTTGTTTTGACAGCGGGAATTAATTTTAAATTAATTTATGACACTTCTTTGTTTTGAATTTAGGAAAATGGATTACATATTTGGAATCAGGATTTTCAAATTGTGTAAATATGTAACTTTTATTTTTAGACATTTTGAATAATTACTGCGGTAAATATTTTATTTACCATGGTTAAGGGTAAATCCGGTAAATAAGAGTTAAAAAATAATATTATAATAATACTAAATAACCCTAAAACGTGTCTTAACCCTATTGGTTGATACATGGTCGAACATGGGCATCTTTGGGTCGATTTTGGGACCCCATGGATCCACTTGTAAGTGATAATGAAACTTTATTTTAATTAAGTTAAAATGAATACAAAAATGACACTAGCATATATCTTTTAGAAAAACAATTGTTACATAGGGTTATATATGTTGGATTTTAGATTATAAATATGAATTAGAAATATAAAAATATTTCCTACATAATGATATTTTATTTATAATTTTTAGACATTAAATAATTTATTTTATTTATGACACAATGATGATGCAGTAATTACTATAATAGTGAAAAATTAAAATAATTGATATTATAAATACCCAAATAAATATAATATGAAACATTTAATGAATTAAACTAATTTTCTAGGATAATATGATATATTAGGATTGATTTAATTGACTTTTTTCGAAGTAATCAATCTGTTATGAGTTTCACAAAAATCAACTATTGAATAGTGTCAAAATTGACATAAAAGAGTTCTTAAAACAAATATTATATTATTAATTGATATTAAATTCCTAAAAATATATGGTTCGTCCAAGAGACTTATATCATTATAGGTTCATCATTAATGGACCCGTTGGGGGTCTCTTGGATATATATAGTATGTTTATTAACCATATTATATAAAAATACAAAGAGACATTGTAAAAGTGAAACTAATTAACTTAGAGTTAATAATTAAAGATAAGGTTAATATAAGTACCCCAACCTGTCTAAATTCTATTGGTTGAGTTGTTTTCGACCCATACCCACCTTAACCTTTGAATAGTCAACTTTGGTGCCATTGGAAACCGATTATGAATTTATTATAAATTAATATTTCAAGCTTTTCCAAAGGTGCCCCTCACCCCTCTTATAAAAGGGCACTCATCCATCTCATTTATTCACACCTTCCAAGCCTTTTGGTTCGGCCAAACTCTGACCAAATACTCTCCCAACTTCCCTCACTACAACCTAGAGGCCTTAGTTCGATCAGAAAGCCAACCTAAGGAGCCCTTTTGATCAAATCAAAAGGAAGAACCCGAAGAAGAGGTAATGATTTCACCACCCTTTTTCCAAGTTCCTTCTTCTTCCACTTCTTCTTACTTTGTTGTTACCATTCTAAAATAATAAATCCATTATCATATTTATACTGTGATGTTATTATAAATATTTTACAACCATATTCAGTATTCTATCCACCCTTTGAATAACATGTCACCATACGTGCGTACGTACGGCTTACCGTCTCCACGTCGTGGTGTAATTGTTATTCAATATATTATTATTTGGATGGATATAATAATGATGTGTAACTCATGTAAATAATAAATATAACATGTTAGTGATTGTGTATATATGATATACCATTCATTTATATATTATTTTAATATCAAAAGAATGATATTGTCGCTCGTGCGTACGTACGGACTACCGTCTCCACGAACGCGATGAGATTAATTCTCCATCATATCCATTCAAGTATAATTATAATTTTCTGATTTAAAAATGATGTTTAAGGACTTGATATCATTCTGGATATGAATAATATACAACCTATCCATTACAATCATGGATTACATAATAAAACATATAAAAGAAAACGAGTAAGTTAACACCCGAAACAACGATAATACTATGAAATTATTAACAAAGAAAAGTTAAAAGATCATATATGATATGATATTAATATATATGATTCTTGTATAATTTAATAACAATTATTTCAATATTATACAGGAGGTTAACCTACCCCAACCAAGTAAAAGTACAAGTTAAGGGATTTTTTTATCTCACATTCAATTCCGTGAGATTTCCATTATTCGCCACTAAATTATTAAAAGTGGTGTATTGTGTACTGGCATTTGATATATATTATCATGATTATCTTTATATTCATGTTATTCTGTAAATAGTTTGGTGGTTATTAACTTTTGGCCATACGACTCAGTTGATTAACGTGGTAAGGGGTTTTCATCTCACTCTTTATTTCCGTGAGATTCATGCCATATTTCCACTATTATCTTTTGTGTGGTGTATGTACTGCCCATAATTGTATTCTTTGTGTAATACACTTTACCTTATGTCTGTTTACATTTTCATTTTATGATACCTCTTTCATGGGTTGTATGTTTCATAAGTTACCAAATTGATAAGGGTTTACTTCACAATCTCTTTAATATCTGAGGTTGTCTTTACGTAAGTATCTACAGGGACATATTTACTATCCATGTCCATATTTCATAAAAGAGTTTTCAAAGGGATTATTTATAAGGGAACTTTTACTAAAACATCATTTTAAATGTTTTAAATATTTATTCTTCTAAATCATCCTCATTTATGTCCATGTTTTCAAAATGGTTTGTAAGGATTTATTTATATGAAAATGAATGTTTTAAAAGTGTTAATTCCATTCAAAAGTTTCAAAGTGGTATGGGACACTTTGATTCAAAAATGTATTTAAATGCCTTACTTTCTAAATTGTGTAACATTAAAATGTTTTCATGAAAAAGGGATATTTCTCTCAATAATTTAAAAAAAAACATTTTCATCTATGTCAACATCCTTTGATGGATTTTTAGATTATTTGAAGTTGATTTATTATGATTTAAAACTTCCATATTGTAATGAAGTTTTGTGATATGTTTGACTGTAGATGTGTCATTTATATAGCATTCATGGTTTATGAGTAAAGTATTGACATTTCGTATGCTAGTTCCAATAATAATTTTTATGTTATATTTAAACCTTTACTTCATATGAATGTGTTGGACAAGTATGTTCCAGGTTGGGGACTGGTTAAAGTAAGCCCTCCAGGTTGGGGACTAGTAAAAGTAAGCCCTCCAGGTTAGGGACTGGTAAAAGTAAGCCCTCCGGTTTGTTCTCCGGTTATTAGAGGCACTCCGGGTTGGTGTCTGGTTATTAGAGGCACTCCGGGTTGGTGTCCGGTTATTAGAGGCACTCCGGGTTGGGTTCCGGTTACAGTTAGCCCCAAGGTCTTGGGACGAGGCCTTGACAATGAAATTAAAGTTTAGCATTATGCATTCCATCATTATGAAAGTGGTTATTGATTTTTCATGTGATTATTCGATTAGTAGAATATCCATGTGAATAAGTAAATGGCATTATTTCATTTTACTTTTTCCATACTATATTGAAGTTCAAGTTTAAAAGGCTTTTGTTTTAGTAATGAATTTCCTTAAATGTTTATACTTATTTTGAATGTTCCGCTATATTGTTATCCTTACTGGGCATTTGAGCTCACCCCTTTTCTATGTTTTATTTTCCCCAGGATGTGAAGAAATAAGTTATGAATGACCTGCAGGGATATTATGAGGGGATAATAGTGTGGTCTGTAGAGACATTATGTTGTTGTAGTAGTTTTTCATTTTATGATGTAATGTAAAACTTATGAATATATCTAGTGTTTCCAAGGCTACTAAACCAATCGGTCTTTCGAGATTTGATCTTTCTTGTGATCATGCCAATGTTATGTAATAATGCACCGACTCTGGGTAACTAGGGTCGGGGCGTTACAGTTGGTATCAGAGAAAGTTTAGTACAAACCTTGGAAGCTAGATTTAGATAAACTCTGATTAGAGCACGTATACCTAAGATGAACTTTGAGGATTAGTATAGAAGAACTTCCTAGAATTTTGGTATTGTAGAGATTTTGTGAGTTTTCCGAGCAATACATCCCTGTCTGGATACGAGCAGGTAGAGGCGGATCTGGCACAGATGTACCTAGGGATAAAACCCGAAAACACCGCTTCGAGCTAGACTCGAACGGGAACTGGTGCACGATAACGGGCCTTGCTGCACTCTTGGTTACGACACTCCCGGGGGATATGCTTAGGATAACTCTCATTTTCTTTACAAATCATTATGAAGGGTTTATGAGTATATACTTCCTCAAAGAAAATATTTTATTATGATTATGGATTATATCCATAAATAGTTCAATTTATGTTCAGTGTTTTATAAGTATGGGATTATTTATTTTGATTTTTAAACTAATCTAGTGTATTCCATTGTTTAGAAATGGTGCATAGTAGAAGGAATGAGAACTCCAGCAATGCACATGATCCAAAGAGAAGGAAGGATCATATATTTCATGGTCTTAAGCTAGAATTTATATGAGAAATAGTCTCCCATGCATTATCATCATATGAAGAAATAATATCATGTGTTGATAAGATAAGTAAAGAGTTTACTGAGTCCTATGGCTTTGAAGGGAAGAAAGAGAAGAAAAGGATGGAAGAGAGAAAGATGGATAAAGGAAAGAGGGAAAAGAAGAATTTTCTCATATGTGGTAACTGTGGAAAGAAACACCTTGGAACTTGCCTGAAAGGAATGGGAGTTTGTTATAAGTGTGGAGGAAAAGGGCACAATGTACGTGACTGCAAGGGTAAGAAAATGGTTTCAAATGTACAATTCTTCATTTGAAAGGATTTTGGACACTACGCGAACCTATGTCCCAGTCATCAGACTATGCCGCAAATGATGTTATTGGATAATAATCAAGTTATGATACTACCACAGATGAAGATGAATTATTAGAGTTCTTATGTTGATTATGTCAATTGAGTGTTGTATCAACAATGTACTTGTTATAATAATTATGGAGTATATAAGGATTGTACTGCAGTACTATTTCATTAAGGAATTGAGATTGTGTGGAACAAATAAAAGTGACTCAATAGCAGGATAATTTTTTGGAAAATATATGGTTGAGAGAATGACAAATCATAATATAGTTCTGATACTGAGGTGGTGATTTTGGAATAATATGTGATTGTTTTGGATAAATTATATTGGATATTCTTGACTACCTTGGAACTGATTAATGATTTGTATATTCCATCATTGTTGGGGTTTAAAACATTTTTGGATTAATGAAGTATATCCAGCATTCTATATGGAATAAGGGAGCATGAATGTAATCAATAAGGAATATGGTAATACATGATGAAGGTATTCATATTCTATTACGGGGTAAAAAGGATCTATATTATGTTTACCTTCCTTATAAATGTTGGATTGTGAGTTTGGACAGAAGTATTTTGGATAGTTCTAGTTTAGATTATTTTGGATTTCCATAAAAGGACAACCCGGAGGTCGGGCGGCAACCCGTCGCGTCCGGCAAGGCTGCGAGACTTGAACCCGCAACCGAAGGGCGACAAGGGTGTATCACCTACCACTGGCCCACGAGATGTCCTGGATTAAATAATGTAGTTTTTATTAAAAGATCTTGTAGATTAATTATAAATTCGTTTATTTTGGAACCCTATACGAATAGTGTAAATAGAATTTTTTACATTCTATTATCTTTTAGAGTGAAAGATGAGTTTGTGGTAGAAATTTATTAATGGATAAAACTCTAATTATAAAGTAAGTATATCTCCTTATGATCTTAGCCAATCTCATAAATAAATTCCTCAACATTAAGAAAAGAAACTTAGAACAAAAATGTTTTCCTAGATGGTACCTTAAATCATCACTAATTTATGGCTTTGGGATTGTTGGCCTTTTCATAGCCATGTTCTATACCACTCTCCATCAGATAATTGATGGTTAGATTTTTCTTCCATATCCATATTTTCCTACATGGAACCCTAGTATGTGTTATTTTCGGTAATCTTCATACATTCGACTCTTTATTATAAATAGAGGCCTCATTAATTCATTTTTCGATGTGGGATTTCAACTAAGATATTTTGAAATGTCAAAAATGTGTTATCCTAATACCCTATGTTTTCTTGAACCGATGGTATTTCAAATAATCATAGATTGATGAATTTAAGGACCTAAATTTAACACTTGTTTGTGATTGATGACCTCAATCACTACCTATAAATATTTACGTTTTTCCTCCAATTATATGTCTCTAATTGCCACCAATGTTCTCCTAATCGAGATCATAATTTGGTGGTGACCCTTTGATTTCTCTTTTCCTCATATTAAGACTAAATTTTAGTAACCCAATTTCTGATGTGGGTTTTCCCACAAATATATTATCTACTTTCAACCTTTTATTTTCGAATAACAATTTCAAATTGCGAGGACGCAATTTATTGAAGGAGGGGAGAATTTAACACCCCAAGAATTCATAATGTGTTATTTCTTCAAAATAATTCAATAACTTGCACTACACGCAACACCGAGTTCAATCACACCATGACTTACAAAAAAAAATCCATTCAAAAGAGCTTATGAATAGTATTATCTAAATTTTAAACTTTATATAATCCTTATAATTTTAGAATCCATATTATGAGTTTCTTAGATATAATGCAAGAACAAATTCATTTTCAGTATTTCACTTTTATCAACTTTTAATAGTGAACCCTTTTTAAATACAATATTTTAAACTTTTTGACTAAATGGGGACATCAAAAAATTTAAAATGAAACATCCCAAGCTTCCACGGTACGCTTTCTTTGAAGAATACAGTAGCGTGTGTTGTACGCAACCTTGAGTTTTAACACACACCACAACCAATCAAACTAGCCGTTATGAATAGTAATACCTACTTTTCGAAATTATATATATTTTATATTTTAAAATTGACTTCATTTCTGGATTCATAATATCGAATTTAGCCTAAGGTGAAATTTTGGTACTTTTCGGATAACTTTCATATTTTGATGAATAGTGAAAACTACTAAATTTTAATTAAAAACAACTTTTTTAATCAAAATAATTAATAGTGATAAATTATGAATTTGAGTGGATTTAAAGAATATTTAGAATATATTTTTACCTTTTAATATAATGTTGGTCATTGGACATAATTTTACAATTAAACCGAACATAAACATGTGTCAATCTTTTGATAGTTATTATCTCTTAAAAACACGCTTTTTGTTTTGACAGCGGGAATTAATTTTAAATTAATTTCTGCCACTTCTGTGTTTTGAATTTAGGAAAATGGATTACATATTTGGAATCAGGATGTTCAAATTGTGTAAATAGGTAACTTTTATTTTTAGACATTTTGAATAATTACTGCGGTAAATATTTTATTTATCATGGTTAAGGGTAAATCTAGTAAATAAGGGTTAAAAAATAATATTATAATAATACTAAATTACCCTAAAACGTGTCTTAATCCTATTAGTTAATACATGGTCGACCATGGGAATCTTTGGGTCGATTTTGGGACCCCATGGATCCACTTGTAAGTGATAACGACACTTTATTTTAATTAAGTTAAAATGAATACAAAAATGACACAAGCATATAGCTTTTATAAAAACAATTGTTACATAGGGTTATATATGTTGGATTTTAGATTATAAATATTCATTAGAAAGATAAAACGATTTCCTACATAATGATATTTTATTTATAATTTTTAGACATTAAATAATATATTTTAGTTATGACACAATGATGATGCAGTAATTACTATAATAGTGAAAAATTTAAATAATTGATATTATAAATACCCAAATAAATATAATATGAAACTTTTAATGAATTAAACTAATTTTCTAGGATAATATGATATATTAGTATTGATTTAATTGACTTTGTTAGAAGTAATAAATCTTTTATGAGTTTCACAAAAATCAACTATTGAATAGTGTCAAAATTGACATAAAAGAGTTCTTAAAACAAATATTATATTGTTAATTGATATTAAATTACTAAAAATCTAAGGTTCAGTCAAGAGACTTATATCATGATAGTTTCATCATTAATGGACCAGGTGGGGGTCTCTTGGATGTATATAGTATGTTTATTGACCATATTATATAAAAATACAAAGAGACATTGTAAAAGTGAAACTAATTAACTTAGAGTTAATACTTAAAGATAAGGTTAATATAAGTCCCCCAACCTGTCTAAATTCTATTGGTTGAGTTGTTTTCGACCCATCCCCACCTTAACCTTTGAATAGTCAACTTTTGAGCCATTGGAAACCGATTATGAATTTATTATAAATTAATATTTCTAGCTTTTCCAAAGGTGCCCCTCACCCCTCTTATAAAAGGGAACTCCTCCTTCTCATTTCTTCACACCTTCCAAGCCTTTTGGTTCGGCCAAACTCTGCCCAAATACTCTCCCAACTTCCTTAACTACAACCTAGAGGCCTTAGTTTGATCAGAAATCCAACCTAAGGAGCCCTTTTGATCAAATCAAAAAAAAGATCCCGAAGAAGAGGTAATGATTTCACCACCCTTTTTCCATGTTCCTTCTTCTTCCACTTATTCTTACATTGTTGTTACCATTCTAAAATAATAAATCCAGTATAATATATATACTATGATGTTATTATAAATATGTTACAACCATATTCAGTATTCTATCCACCCTTTGAATAACATGTCACCATACGTGCGTGCGTACGGCTTACCGTCTCCACGTCGTGGTGTAATTGTTATTCAATATATTATTATTTGGATGGATATAATAGTGATGTGTAACTCATGTAAATAATAAATATAACATGTTAGTGATTCTGTATATATGATATACCATTCATTTATATATTATTTTAATATCAAAAGAATGATATTGTCGCTCGTGCGTACGTACGGACTACCATCTCCACGAACGCGATGAGATTCATTCTCCATCATATCCATTCAAGTATAATTATCATTTGCTAATTTAAAAATGATGTTTAAGGACTTGATATCATTCTGGATATGAATAATATACAACCTATCCATTACAAACATGGCTTACGTAATAAAACATATAAAAGAAAACGAGTAAGTTAACACCCGAAACAACGATAATACTAAGAAATTATTAACAATGAAAAGTTAAAAGATCATATATGATATGATATTAATATATATGATTCTTGAATAATTTAATAACAATTATTTCAATATTATACAGGAGGTTAACCTACCCCAACCAAGTAAAAGTACAAGGTAAGGGATTTTCTTATCTCACATTCAATTCCGTGAGATTTCCATTATTCGCCACTAAATTATTGAAAGTGGTGTATTGTGTACTGGAATTTGATATATATTATCATGATTATCTTTATATTCATGTTATTATGTAAACAGTTTTGTGGTTATCAACTTTTGGCCATACGACTCAGTTTATTAACGTGGTAAGGGTTTTTCATCTCACTCTTTATTTCCGTGAGATTCATGCCATATTTCCACTATTATCTTTTGTGTGGTGTATATACTGCCCATAATTGTATTCTTTGTGTAATACACTTTACCTTATGCGTGTTTACATTTTCATTGTATGATACCTCTTTCATGGGTTGTATGTTTCATAAGTTACCAAATTGGTAAGGGTTTACTTCACAATCTCTTTAATATCGAGGTTGTCTTTACGTAAGTATCTACAGGGACATATTTACTATCCATGTCCATATTTCATAAAATAGTTTTCAAAGGGATTATTTCTAAGGGAACTTTTTCTAAAACGTCATTTTAAATGTTTTAAATATTTATTCTTCTAAATCATCCTCATTTATGTCCACGTTTTCAAAATGGTTTGTAAGGATTTATTTATATGAAAATGAATGTTTTAAAAGTGTTAATTCCATTCAAAAGTTTCAAAGTGGTATGGGACACTTTGATTCAAAAATGTATTTAAATGCCTTACTTTCTAAATTGTGTAACATTAAAATGTTTTCATGAAAAAGGGATATTTCTCTCAATAATTTAAAAAAAAAAACATTTTCATCTATGTCAACATCCTTTGATGAATTTTTAGATTATTTGAAGTTGTTTAATTATGATCTAAAACTTCTATATTGTAATAAAGTTTTGTGATATGTTTGACTGTAGATGTGTCATTTATATATCATTCATGGTTTATGAGTAAATTATTGACATTTCGTATGCTAGTTCCAATAAGAATGTTTATGTTATATTTCAACCTTTACTTCATATGAATGTGTTGGACAAGTATGTTCCAGGTTGGGGACTAGTTAAAGTAAGCCCTCCAGGTTGGGGACTGGTAAAAGTAAGCCCTCCAGGATAGGGACTGGTAAAAGTAAGCCCTCCGGTTTGGTCTCCGGTTATTAGAGGCACTCCGGGTTGGTGTCGGGTTATTAGAGGCACTCTGGGTTGGTGTCCGGTTATTAGAGGCACTCCGGGTTGGGTTCCGGTTACAGTTAGACCCAAGGTCTTGGGACGAGGCCTTGACAATGAAATTAAAGTTTAGAATTATGCATTCCATCATTATGAAAGTGGTTATTGATTTTTAATGTGATTATTCGATTAGTAGAATATCCATGTGAATAAGTAAATGGAATTATTTCATTTTACTTTTGCCATACTATATTTAAGTTCATGTTTAAAAGGATTTTGTTTTAGTAATGCATTGCCTTAAATGTTTATGCTTATTTTGAATGTTCTGCTATATTGTTATCCTTACTGGTCATTTGAGCTCACCCCTTTTCTATGTTTTATTTTCCCCAGGATGTGAAGAAGTAAGTTATGAATGAACTGTAGGGATATTATGAGGGGATAATAGTGTGGACTGTGGAGACATTATGTTGTTGTAGTAGTTTTTCATTTTATGATGTAATGTAAAACTTATGAATATATCTAGTGTTTCCAAGGCTAATAAACCAATCGATCTTTCGAGATTTTATGTTTCTTGTGATCATGCCAATGTTATGTAATAATGCACCGACTCTGGGTAACTAGGGTCGGGGCGTTACATATAGTTTCTAAGAGAGATCCCTAGTTTATTTCTCAATTTTGGAGAGGTCTTAAGAACGAACTAGGATGTTATGTTAGTTTGAGTATGGAATTCTATCTACATTCAAATTTCTATACATAAAGAGATATACATATTCTTTAAGATATTCTTTACACTTGTATATATTGGATTCGTGTAGCTCGATCTGGTTGGGCTGAATGCTTGTGGCCCACAACTGTTGCAACTCTGACCATCGTAGAAGAGCTGACCGACCGACACTAATAAACATTATAGCAGTGCGAAATTTTGAGTCAAATTTATTGTTTCACTTTAGACATCCATCTGGCAGCCTCTATAGCACTTTTGACAAAGTTGGCCACATTTCACTGTAGTGACGTGGACATCCTTTTCAAATAGTGTATCATCTTCTCAATTCTATAGCCCATTTTCAGGATATGGTTTCTAACATAAATAATATGTAATCTGTGCTCCCAAATAATAGTGAAGTTTTTCCTCTCCATGGATGTAAGGATTATTCCCAAACCAAGTAAATTCGTGTGTCCTGTGTGTTTTCCTTTCTTCTGTATTTTCTTTCTGTGTCTCGTTTCTATTGTTGTGAATCTTGATGCTTCCATAATAGTATCATTGACTATGCTATAATAGGGGATAACCATCTGGGGATGGTTTATTTTACTTATAACAATAGTTACCAATCCTTGATCAGAATGGATCCTTTTTAGGCCTTATATAACCATCATTTTAAATATCCATTGTGTTTTTCAAATGTCATTTAATGTTTCTTGGTTGGAATGAGCTTGGTTCAGGAGATAAAATTAAATATTTAGGTGATTAGTCACAGGATATTGATGGCACATAATCGATATAAATCTTATTTTGATCGTTGTCATAGACCCTTGTAATTTTATGTTAATGATTAGGTTTTCTTGAAAGTTTCACCTTGTTTGGGTCATCGACGTCTTCAGAGGAAATTGAAAATTTCTATATATTTTAAGGGACCTTTTGAGGTTATTGAGAAGTTGGTGAATATGTCTTACTATTAAACACTTTTTTCACAGTTTATTTTGATACATAATATGTTCTATGTATTGAAATTTCAAAAATATATTTCTGATCCGCCTCATGTTCTGAGATGATGTGGTCTTGATGTTGAACTAGATTTATCTACCCCTACACATCCAGTCAGGATAGTTGATTCTGATACCAAGGTACTTCATGAAGGATGATACCTTTGGTTTGAGTGATATGGATTCATGGTTCTGATACTCATGAGATGTAGGAGAGAGAGGAACTGATGGGAGTTCAGTGTCTTTGTATTTTTGACATGGAAGCTTTTTAGAAGGATTTCCGGGGAAGGAATGTTTCTATAGTGGTGATTTTATAACATCTTATTACTGAATTTAGTTACTTTTCATCCTGTATTTTGATAATTCCTTGCTTGGGTTTTATTAAATGGTGCTTAAATTGAAAATTTGGGTTTTTTTGGAAATTTATGGGAGATGCACGATTGGCGTATGTTTTTTCCAAACTTTGTTGCCACCTAGGGTAAACCATGAGAACCAAAATGGTGGAGGTTTTCATGGTGGCACAAGGTTTGAAAAAAAATATACCCCACCAGAGTTGTGCATGGTAAGGGCACATAGTTTTTCAAATTTTTTGGTTCTTTCCAACTAACCAGGCGTATAGGATTTTATTATTCTAAAAATTTGTTTAAAATTCACCGAACCCTATTCTGTACCCCTGATTGACCCTAACTTAGAATATTTCATTTTTCAAGGTTTAGAGGGCTCTCAAAGACTTATTTTGGATCCTCTAAACCCTCTTTAAGGTAGATCAAATCTAGGAAATAATCTTTTGATCCTTTTCCAGTAATAATTCATTCTATATTCCTTCTATCCCTCTATATTTCGATCACTTCCTTTGGGTTTGATAGATCTATATATTGTTAGAGGATCTAATGTTCTTCTATTTTTGGGATCTTGAATCTTGTTTTGATTTTACATCTCTGTTATTGATGTTCTTCATTGGATTTTCCCATTACAGTTGTTGTGAGATGAAATATCATTGTTTTAATATGTGATTCTATTTATGATTGGATAATAGATTTACCCCTAAATTGTTTGATTTAAATTAAAATTATTTAATTATATTATGAAAACCAATTCATTATGTATTTTGATTTAGATTTTATTTATAATGAAAATTTGGGGGAAACCCCCAATTCTAGTGAATTGGAGTGTATTGTGGATTTCAATGAAAATTTGTGAAATTAAATTTATAAATTTGTTTTTAAAATTAATTTCAAATTTATATTTCATGAAAATTTCGTAATTGTTTTATTGGAACCTTGTTTTTTTTATTATAAAAAAGAATGAATTAGTTAAAAACCTATTTTTGGTTTTTTAAATGGAAATTTTCATATTGAAATAGGATATGTGTTGATTTAATTTTTAACTATTTTAAAATAAATTTTCCATTTTTTATTGTTGTTAGAGAAAATAAAATCCTAGGTAGTTAGTGAGGTATTTTAAAAAACACTCTACTTATGGTTTACAACTCTAAAAAAACGTAGTGAAGCATGTCACACCCCTGATGGGATGGTGATGAGTCCACATTGACTAGTGTATAAGGAACATTTGTATACATATTTTCATGATCACCTATTCAAGGGTGTGAGTATCCCATAACCTAAAATTATCATACCTCTTAGAATATAACAATGTTTCTCATTTATAATTATCTTGATATTTATTCCATTGTTTGTAAAAATTCTTTACACATGAATTTTTAATTTATATAATATATTTTATATAAAATCTTTAGTTATCCATTGTTTTAAATATTTCCATTAATTTAAATTTAAAGAATGGTTTTTTTAAATATTATTTTCTACTGTCATTCCTGTTTATTTAAAATTAAAATCCTTATTTGGTTAATTAATGTGGTATCTTATTACAAAATCCATGGTGAGGCCCAATTGGTATTTTATCTTCCACCCGACATATTCCTTTGGGAGTTTATGGATTTCCACCCTCGAGGATTGAGTAATGGGAAAGAACTACATAGAGGTGGTAGTTACCATTTATCTTTTGGTTTTGATATATTAAGTTTATTAGGTCTCATGTTGTTTATATTTATTTTTATTGTACTTTTTTGTTATACTTTTGGTTATATAACTATTTTACTTCTAGTACTTATTCTCCCTATGGAGGTTTCTTTCAATCATACCAACTTGTAGCAATTTCATCCACTATTTGTGACGATGAGTCGTTCCCGCCTTTATCTTGTATAATGCTAGGTGCTAATCTCAAACTCATGAGGATCAGGAAGGCCTTTTGTGCTGTATCAGTGCTGGATTAGGTATTAAAGTACCATGGTATAAAATAGGGTTCACAAAAATTCCTATAAAAGTAAATTTTTCTTATACCTGACCTAAAAATATAGGGGAGGTTATGCTCTCAACAAAAACGAAAGTGTTGGGCTGTGAATATGGGTGAACAATTTTAATATTATAATAAGGTTATCACACCTTTTAAGAGTGATGATATTAGTGTATTCCCACATCTCTCATAAAGTTACTATGAAGATTTGATTAGGTAATTACCCAGACCACTATGAATTCACATGCATTATTTTCGTTTATATTTTTTGTTTACATGGTTAATTGGAATTCATAAACACCTACTATGTAATGAATGACACTAGTAACTGTTTGTGAATTTTGAGTAAATTTACGTTCAAATGATAGTGTAATCATATCCATATTAAATACTATGATTTAAATTTATAATTTGATTTTCTGAATGAATTTAGATAATGGGATAGATGTTTATAAGACATAAGTTCAGTTCGAAGAGACCCATAGTAAATTTCAAGCCCATTAAGGTGGAAAAATTAGAGTTTCATGGTCATATTAATCCATTGGATACTCAATTATGTGGAACTACATACATGATGTAGGTTTTAGGGGAGGTTCCTCATAGTTTGGGTAATCATATGGTCAATGCTTTACATTGGGTGGTTATTGATGCTGGATTGGGAAAATGGGTTTTATTAAATTCATATTTCATGGATTTATTTTGCTTATTTTTTGGATTATTTTTAAAACTACCCACTTGGGTTTCTATTTATTTATTCATCCACAATTAATTAGGAGAAACCCACTTCTCCTCCCCATTTATATGTTGTTTATTTATGAAATATGAAACCATTATATTTTGATTGGTAAAATTCCTACTGATTAGCTCTATATTTTATGATTATTTAGAGAATTGGATAAAAATAGATATGGGTGAGTTTTTACTATATGTCTTTTCCATATACCCTTTGGTCATGTCTAAGCCTTATTCCTCTGGACCTAAAGGTAATGTAGAGTTCACTCTCATCCTATTTTAAAATTATGGATTATCAAAAAATTAATATAAATATAAAGGCCTTTTGGCTTGAGTTAATCTTAGTTACTACATTTTTCTTTCACCTGTTACCCTCCCTTTTATATTTTTATAATTTGATGTGATTAGGATTAAGGATGTGTTGGTGATCCCACCAGATCATGGTGTAATCACAATGATTTTATATGGATTCTATAAATACATGTTAGAGGATGATTTGGGAGGATTAATTCACATGGTTATATGTCATTTTTATTTGGATAAGTATAGAGAACCTATCCTTTTTCAAATTTTATTACAAAATTTTAATCATAATTAACCAATAATTTTAATCCAAGGATCATAAATCCTAGTGTCTTTGTATGGTAAGGTGCATAATTATAAAACATGAAACCAAAATAAAAACATATTTTATTTATTCTGCATAATGAGATCCTAACATCCATTTAGCTATTACATTTGTATAGGATAACCTAAGGAATACATGAACAAAGGTATGGGATAAAAATCCCAGTAAGGGAAAAGAAACATAGTAATAAAGTATATCATTTGGGTTATAAGGCATAACATGATGACATAAAAATCAAGAATAAACATAAGGAAGAATAACATGTATAACATGGGATTATGTAATCATGGAATTGGAAAAAACATAAAACGTGACATAATAATGATTCAAGGATAACTACCAATACCGTTTCACATGGAGGATCATGATTCAGAGCCAACTGCTTAGACCATTGCACAAGGTGGAAAATTCCCATAAAGGATTCAGGTTCACTCCCAGTTCCAACATAACATCTCCTTAGAATAAAAACTACCAAATTAGTTCAAGTTCTATCTGGTAACAACCATTATAAAATGTTCGTGCATATGTGTTCCATATTAATAATCATATATAATGAATAAACATAAGGGTTACCCATAGAAAATAATGAGTTTCATAAACATGTCATGAGGCATAAAAAATGGACATATCATAAATTTTTCCTTTAAAAAATGGATTAAAATAATAAATGGATATCAATAAGGAAAAATAGTCATAAAAATATAGGTTATGTCAAAATTAATTGAAAAAAATAAGAAGAGTGTTTAATAAACTTTACAAATGAGCCACATTAGTGCGGTTTAAAGAGAAATTTATTGATTCTTTAAAACGGAAAATGAATAATTATTTGTATAAAACTAGAAATAAACAAAGATAGTGTTTCATGATAAAATGAGTGATTTTTGAAACATAGTTTTTTCTTAGAATAGATTATGTATTTCACTTGAAAATAGGTAAGAAATTGGGAAGTTCCCTTTTATCGAGCTTGCTTAATGGGAAGAATTGAGAAAGGAATATTTTTAAAACATGTATTTACCCATAAAAGAAGAATGAATAGATCTAGATACGTGATTTTGGAATATATACATAGAATTTAGAAGATTTATATAAAAATAAATATGATTTACATTGGGATAAAGGGAGATAAAGGGTATCTTAAAGGAAAAAATGGAGGTTTTGAAAGAATCTCGTACTTATGTCTGGAAATGTTTTTCACTTAATCTTAATGTACTAGATAAAAAGATTTGATCAATTAAATAATTAATAAAAAATATCTTATATTTGGATTAAATTTATTATAATTTTATTATGTTCATTTATGACTTTTTTATGAATTATAAGATACAATTTCATCATTCTGGAAGCATTCGTTTAATTGGTGTTCATGATCTGTTTACTAGTATAAAGTTATATAAAAGCATGTAAAATGAGAATAGTTTTCCAGAATCTAAATTATATGTTATTAATTAACATTCATAATATTAAATGGTATTATATATAATTCTGTTTCTATATTCTAGTATTATTCTTTAGATAAAATGTTAATGATAACTGTTTAGATTATTTTGGCGTTTTTTCGATCATCATGAACCAGTTTTGATTTAGTAATTAATATTATGTATATATAATAGTTTCCATAATATTAAATAATACATTATACATATATAATAATATTTTTTAACTGTAAAAATGGTTTTATAACCATCATTGAAGGAGGTAATGGAAATTGAAAACTCGTCATCATTGAATGTGATAAATCAATACATCACAAACAATGTTTTCATTTATAGAACAAATGTGGAGGGGAAAAGAAATTATGATGGGTTATTCCATTCAAAAAACATTATAGTATATAAAAGATAATGGAGTTATCATGTCACTTGGATAAGGGTGTTTCAGGAGATAATAAGAACATAAAAGATATTGAAAATAAATTAAAAGAAAAAGAACGAGGTTTTTACCTCTTGAATTCTTCCCCTTGAGAACCTTCGTTGGGGAATTGGGTTTGGTATTTCTTTGAGACCAAAGGATTACAAACATGTGGGAGAGACTTGGAAATAATATTGGGTATAATTTTGAAATGATTAAAGGCATTTGATATTTGAGGAGAAGATGTGGTGAGGGGCAGTATTTATAGTGCAGAAGAGGGGTATTTTTTATTATTTTATTCATTTGTTTATTATTTTGACTATAGAATATGTATAGTGTTGATTATTTTGAATAAATACCAAAAATAGTTCTTTTTTGTTCTATCCAATGGTAATTACATCAGCCATACATCCTACATGACTCAATAATTCATTATTTTATCTTATATCGTAACTTACTGTATTTCACTATTCACTAAAAATTCAACTATTTTGGAAAAATCCCAAAAAATCACCATAACTATTTTTCAATGTTCAGAAATAAAAAATGGACTCAATTTTATTATAATAATTTTATAATTTGACAAATATAATTTTTAATGAAAATCATCATTTATTGAAAAAATACCAATTTTGAAATTATAACTAATTTTATAACACATTGAAAATTAATTGAGGTCTCCTGAAATTATATTATAATAATATGAAAACAAAAAATAATTTTTTGAAACTATTTTATGAAAATAACATTTCATTTAAATCATTATATTAATTCTAAAATTGTAAATAAACATTTATGTTTCACAAAAATACAAATATTTAATTTACAATTTTTAAAACATTTACTTAATTATTTCATGATATAAATATATCATGTTTTAATTAAAGATATTCCTAAACATTATTTATATATTTATAGGATATGTTACTATTCTATTGGCTAGGTTACAATTTTTAATGGTTATATTACAATTCCCAATGTCAGGTTACTATTCCATTGATTTTGGTTCCTTAATATCTATAAATACTTCTTATTTCATTTATTCTTCATTTATTATTTTTTTATTGTGTTATATATGTTATTTTATTTTATTTGTACTATATGAAATAATTATAAGAAGGTAAATTTCATTGATATAATTCCTGGTTGTTACATTCTTCCCCCTTATAAAATTTCACCCTCAAATTTTCATTTTACAAACTAAAGGGAAAACTTGTGAGGGTAATTATCCTGCATCTCTTCCACTAGTTCCCATATTTAATCATCATACTTATGGTTCTGACATAGTAATTTGAACAATTGAATAGTCTTGTTTCAAATAACATTATATCTATGGTCCAAGATCTCCACAGAATGCTCCACATAAGAGAGATAATTTTCCAACAATATCACCAATAAATTTAGTACACATGAGGAATTCAGTATGTAATCACTCAAGAAGGATACATGAATTGAATTGTGTACTTGATACATGGTTGGTGGAAGTTCTAGTCAATGGGACACAGATTTTACACTATCAATAATATCTATGGGGGCGATGTGCATAGGACGTAGCTTTCCCTTCTTCCAAAATCTCATGATCCTCTTCCATAGAGATATGCTGGGGAATACAATGTCACAAACTTTAAACTCTAGATATCATCAACCACAATTTTCCTAGCTATTCTATTGAATTTTGGCTACCTTGATGTGTTGCTAAATGGTTTTCACTCTTTTTTCCATTTCTTCATCCATTTTAGGTCCTAGTAGCATACGTTCACTGACTTAATCCCATCATTCTGGTGTTATACGTATTTTCCCAAAAAGGACTTCACATGGATCTAGTTAGATGATCAAGTGGAAACTGTTGTTGTAGGATAAATCGACCAGAGGTAGGTTTTGTCCCATCCTCCCTTAAATTCAATAGAACATGCTCTCAACATGTCTTCATGTGTCTAAATTATCCATTCATATTTGTCATCTATTTGAGGATGATATGCCATACTGAATTTCAACTCAGTGCATATATAATGTTGGGTACTTTTAAAATATTGATGTTAATTCTAAGATCTCGATTAGATACAATTGATAGTGGTACTCCGCGCAGCCTTACCACTTCACTAATGTATATCTGTGCAAGTTGGTCGAGTGAGAAGTCCTCTATAATTTCAATAAAGTGAGCAATCTTTGTGAGATAATCCATAATGACCCATATAGATTTATTCTCTCTGGATATCTTTAGAAGTATAGTGACAATGTCCATGGTTATTTTTTTTTCATTTCCATGTAGGTATTGGTAATAATAGCATTATCCCTTTAGAATTTTTCATTTCATCATTAACTTTCTAACATACCATGATCTTTGATGTATATTCAATAATATCTTTCTCCATATTGTCCTACCAATATTGCTCTTGGAGATCTTGATACATATTTTTTCTTCCTGGGTGAATAAATAAAGTTGGGTTATGTTCATCATTCAGAATCTCTTTCTTTATCATTCGGTTATATGGTACACATAATCATGACCCAAATCTTATGAATCCATTTTCTTCAATTTTTAAATCTAAGGATTTACCATTTCTAAAAGCTTCTAGATTTTTATAAATTTCTTCAGTATTTCTTTGAGAATCCTTTATTTTCTCTATAAAGGGTGGTTGAGAAAACATTTTCTAAAAGATTTATGTTATTCCTTCCTTAAAGATTCCTATATACATCCTATATAGGTCTAACAAGATTCGATCCTTCTCAATTTTCATCCCTTATAAAGATACAATGTCTTTTCTTCTTAAAGAATCTTCCACCTTATTTTCTTTACTAGGATAGTAGTGGATTGAGAATTCTTAATCCTTTATGATCGGTAACCATATTAATTGGTTCATATTAATCTCTTTATGTGTGAATATATATTTGTGTCTCTTATGATCATTATATATCTCACACTTCTCCCCATAGAGATAATTCCACTATATTTCCACACAAATATCACATCCTCCAACTCTATATCATGTGTGGGATAGTATTTTTCATTAATTTTAAATTACCTTGAGTCATAGTATATCACTTTATAATTAATTATCTGTACAAAAACTAATACATTCTTTGAATAATCTTTTTACACTAAAATGTTTTCCCCACTTATCGGTAGTGTGATAACTGGTGAAGTGGTAAGCCTCTTTTTAAACTCTTTGAAGTTGTCTTCACATTCACTAGTCTAGAAAAAAAATTACCCCCTTATAAGTTATCTAGGTTGTTGGGTTTTAAAATCATGAGAACTTCTTCACAAATCAGTGGTAATGACCAGCTAAACTGAGGAAAATATGGATCTCTAGTACAAATGTTGGCATGGGCCACTCTTTGATTTCCTTTATCTTAGAAGGGTCCACATATATTTATTTTCTAGTGATAACATGCCCCCAGAATGAAACTTTATCCATCTATAAATCACATTTATTATAATTTTCTTATAGAGTCTCCTATCTCAATTTCATTAGCATAGTGATCAAATGCTACTCGTGTTCCTCATTTCTCTTAGAGTATATCAGAATATCATCAATAAATACTACCAAAAATTTATGGAGGTAATATCTAAAGAAAATATTCATTAAATAAATGAAAATTGATTTATCATTTGTGAGTAAAAACGGAATCTCTATAAACTCATAGTGTCCATAAATCATTTGAATGAAATTCTTTATAATATATTCCTTCCCCACATTTAATTGGTGATATCCCAACCAAAGGTCCATGTTAGATAAATACATAGACCCATGTATTTGAATGAAAAATTCACTTATATTTGGTAGGTGATACTAGTTATTTATCATGATTTAATTAATCTTTAAATAATCAATGTAAATTTGAAACGATCCATCCTTCTTTGTGATAAAGAGGACTGATTCACCCCACAATTAAGAACTCGGGCATATAAAACCCTTGTCCAGATTATCATATAACTGCTTATTCGGTTTTTCTAACTCAATGGTGTCCCTTCTATAAGGTTTATTTGATATAGGTAGAGATCCAAGAATATGTTCAATTGAGATCTCAACTTCTTGGTCAGAAGTAATACCGAAAAATGTTTTAGGGAATACATCAGTGTAGTCTCTCACAGTGGGCATGCCTTTAATAATGATTATATCCATTGTCTCAATCATTTAAGATAGATATGTTTTCTCCTAAAGTATTAATATCCACAGTTGAGATGATTATTTTAAATTACATTAATCCACTTCCTTACAAATGTATAGAATTGGAGGATGCTTCAAGAATTGAAGAGTGATCTCCTTTTCCTGACAGTTGATGTTGGCTTTATATAAAGATGGCCAATACATTCCCAATATACCATAATACTCTACCAATAGATGTATGAAAATATTATCTATGAGGTTTAATCACCAAAAATTACCCAGGTAGGATTTATAGACTTTGTATTCAATAATTTCCCCATTTAATATTCTCACAGATAACTCAATCTCCATATTTTGAGGTGGTGCTTTTATAGTTCTACTAATCTTTCAAGCTATGAATGAATGCGTTGAACCACACTCAAATTGTATGTTATCTATTATTGAATTAATAACCAATATACCTATAACCACATCATTTTTGAGATCTACCTCAATATTAGTGATAGCATATTCACTTTCTTGATAACTTGGAGGTTGTTGTTGATTGTGTTCAGTTCCCTTGTCTTAGAGAAATGGCTCACATAATTCTCATGTTCTATGAAGTTGATATACTGCTATACAAGATGTGTATTTATATAAACATTCATTTATTCTTTCACATAATTTGGATTCATCATATCCTTTTGGCATTTATTAGCCATATGTTCCATTATTTTACATTTCAAGCATCTTCCGGTTCCAATTAAACAGTTCCCAAGATGCTTCTTCCCATAATTTGGACACATTAGATTTTGGATTTTCTTTCCATCGTGGGATTTATCTATTGATCCTCCCATATTAAACTCCATTTTCTACTTTATATATTTGAGCCCATAATACCACTGAGAGTCTCTGATATCTATTTCAACCTTAAGGGAACATCATAAAATATTGTTATAGCTATCGAAGTATCAAATATTCAATTCTTTTCATAGACTCGAATTTAGTCTTATAAATAAGGGATCCACATTGATTTCAATGTTAATGAAAAATCCATAGGTGTATCATGAAAGCCTTATAAATTTTGACTCGTATACCCCAATAGACTCATCTTCTTTTTTCTTTAGTATGAAAAACTCTCTCTCCATATTATGATAAGGAGTTCAGGGAAAATATTTATTGGAAAATATTTTCTTGAAATCTTCTCATTCCATGAAATCAATTTCCAACTTAGACATTGTGTTCATGATCGGTTTCCACCACTGATCAGCTTCCCCATCAATATTATATATGTACAGCACGAAATTATCTTCTTATGAGAACTGGAGGACTTAAAACATCATCTCAATTTAGTTAATCCACTATTTCATGATGATGGGTTTGGAAGATCCACTAAAGATATGAGGTCTTTGAATTTTTAAGGATTTGACCGCAATATACTCTTTCGTAGGATAAGAAGAGTGTTCCTTGAAATTGATGTTATTATTCATAACTTCAGCCAGTTAATCAAGTACTATCATGATGTCTTGATGGAATTTTCCCATTATATTTAGAATTTTATTAGGGTTATCATCATATTGGACATCACATTGATTTTTTCCATGGGTTATCCTATTTAAATCCATTAAATAATAAAATGAAATTGAAATTAGGGAGTCTTTAATATTTAGCTAATAATTATGTAAAAAATAAACATTTTACATAAAAGGATAAACTTGTAAATGTAAAGTATATCCTATATTGTCTTTCCAAAAGATTCAAAAAAGTTTATCTACGGTGATAGAATTATCCCAAGGGTTCTTACTGATGTTCTCTTTTTCTAATCACAAAAAATAACTAGAACCTGATCTGATAAAAACTATAGTGAGCCTATCCCTTTATATATTTTATTACATGAATTTAAGCATAATTAAACATAAATTACAGTCTAAGGATCATAAAATCTATTTTATTTTGAAGGTTAGGTACATAATTATACAATATAAAACCAAAATAAAACATATTTTATTTGTTATACATAATGAGATACTAAATTACATTGATCTATTACATCTGCCTAGGATAACATGGGGAATACATGAACAAAGGGATGATCTAAAAATCCTAGTAAGGGAAAATAAACACTGAAATAACTTATAGAACATGGGTTATAAGTCATAACATCGTGACATAAAAAATGAAAAAACATAAGGAATAATAACATGTAAAACATTGGACCATGTAATCATGGAATCATTGGAATGTGGAAACAACATAAAACATGAAATAATCATGAGTCATGGCTAACTTCCAAGACCATTTAACATTGACGAGCATGAGTCAAGGCAAAGTAACAAGACCATTACACATGGTGGACTAAGTCCCGTAAAGGATTTAGGTTCACTCCATATTCCAATAAGACGTATCATGAGACTAAACATTAACCAATTCATTAGAGAACTATCTTGCATCACCCATAATAATATTTTCATTCATAAGTGTATCACATGAGGAATCATACATAACGAATAAACATAATGGTTATCTGGGTAAAGGAATGGGTAACATAAACTTGTCATAATGCCTAAATAATCGATGTATCATAAAGGTTTCCATGAAAGAATGGATTAAAATCATAAATAGAAATTAATAATGGAAACTATTCATCAAAAATTATAGGTAATGTGAAACTTAAGTGAAAACATTTAAAATGTTTTTTTATGAAACATTAAAAATGACCCACTTTAGCATGGTTTAAGAGATCATTTTAATGATTCTTTAAAATGGAAAAGGTATAATTGTTTATATAATACCATAAATTAAACAATATAGATTTTATTGATAAAATTATTTATTTTATAAAAATAACATAGACTTAAAATATATTATTGAGTGCAATTAAAAATGGTCACGAAATCAGGAGTTTCCATTTAACCGGTCTGGTTTATCATGAATAATTGAGATGTGAACCTTATTAAAAAATGTATTTCCCCAAAAAATAAGAATAAATTTATCTAGATAAATTATTTTGAAATAAGTACATATAATTTATAATAATTATTATAGAATAAATAATAATTACATTGGGGTAGAAAGTGTAACCCAAAGTAAAAATATTGGTTTGAAGGGAATCTATCGCCTTATGTCTGATACTATTCTGAACATGATATTAATGTATTATATAAACACATTAGATCCATTAATTATTTAATTTATAATCTATTATATATTTATTTTACTTAACAATATTTTATTAAATTCTTTTTTTTGATTTTTTGATGAGTTATAAGATATAATTTCATCTTTTTGAGAGAATTTGGTTCCTTAGTTTTCATGATTTTTTCACTTATATACATGTATAGAAAATCATGTAAAATGAGAATACTTGTCTAGAATTGAAATTATTACTTATTAATTAACATATATAATATTAAATGGTATTATATACCATTTTTTTAAATTTAAGGATGATTCATTAGATAAAATTTATATGATAGTTGTTTAGGTTATTTTAGCGTTTTTTCAATCATCACAAACTAGATTTATTTTACTAATTAATATTTTGTATATATACTAGTTCCAAAATATTAAATAAGCCATAATAAATATATTATAATATTTTTTTACCATAAAAATGGTTTTATAACCTTCCATGAATGTGGTAATGGAAATTTAAAACTCTCCATCCTTGAATGTGATAAATCAACAAATCGTGGATGATGTTTTCCTTTCTAGAAAAAAAGGGGGAGGGGAAAAGAAATGATGATGGGTTATTTAATTAACATAATAAAATTATAGTATATATAAAATACTTCTGTTTTCATGTCACTTGTATAATGTTCGGTGATGAAATAATAATAAAAGAAATGAAATTGAAAATAAATTAGAAGAAAAAGAAAGAGGTGTTTACCTCTTCAATTCTTCTCATTGAGAACCTCCTTAGGGGGATTAGGTTTGATATTTTGTTGAAACCAAAGGCTCCTAGACATGGGGGAGAGACTTGGGAAAAGGATGGTGTAGAATTTTTATGTGCTTCATGGCTTTTATGGTGTGAAGAGAGGAGTTAGTGAGTGGTGGTATTTATAGTCGAGGTGAGGGGTGTTTTTGATTATTTTATTCATTTATTTTATTATTTTAGATCAAGAATATAAATAGTATTGATTATTATTTCTAAATACCGTAACTAGTGAATTTTATTTTGAAAACATAGTTCATAAATCATCTGTACATCATCAATGACTCAGTAATTCATGTTTTTAGTTTATATCATAAATTACTATATTTCACTATTCACAAAAAAATCAGTTATTTCAGAAAAATCCCAAAAATTAACCTTAATAATTTTTAGATGTTTATAATTTAAAAATAAACACCATTTTTTTAAAAAAAATCTAAATATGAGACATTTAATTTTGAAATAAAATTATCATTTATTCAAGAAATACAAATTTTAAAACTGTAACTGATTTTATAACACATTGAAAAATTATTTAAGGTATCGTAAAATTATATTAAAATCATAAGAAAAAAAATCAATTTATTAAACTATTCCATGAAAATAAAATTTATTTTAAATCATTACATTAATTATTAAATTTAAAATAAACATTTATGTTTCACAAAAATATCAATACATAATTTATCATTAAAGAAAAAATATTTACTTATTACATGATATAAATATATCTTATTTTCATCTATAAGGTTTCTAAATTTTATTTATACTTTCATAGGTTAGGTTACTATTGTTAATGATTATATTACTATTCCAATGTTCATGTTACTATTCCACTGATTTAGGTTCTTTAATTTCTATAAATACTTCTTATTTCATTCCTTATTGATTTATAAAGTCTGTTTTGTGTTATCTAAGTTATTTTATACGATTTATACTATTTTAAATAATTATAATAAGTGAAATTTCATTGATATAATTTTTTTCATTACAATAATCCACTACCCTAATTTATTTTTAATTTTATCAAGTTAGTAGGAGTTCAATTTATGGATTGATGCAAAGTGATGGGGACTAGTAGGAAGTGGACTCAGAGGTGTTCCATGAGTGATACAAACACTATTTATTAATTTTTTTGTGAGTATAAATCTACCAATAAGTATTACTATGAGTAATCCTAATGGGAAGAGATGAATTAATTATTAGAATAAATTATATTATAATTAATTATAAATTCTCATAGATGGATTAGGGGATCGTGGTCGATAACGGTGTTCAATAATTTCTTGTTTCAGGATAGAGAAAGAATTATTAAAATGATGAATATTTATTTGTTGTAGTTGGTTCCTAATACTACCTCTTTATACGATTATTTATATGCTATAGGGATCATAAGAACGAGTAAGTTAGAGTTAGAGAACTGAGATAGAACTATGGGTGGGTTTTCTTTATGTGAGGAAGATATAAGGAGTTGGTTAAACTCTTAGTGAATCATCAAGTGTTATGTATTTATCATTTGGATACTGATGGATATATTTCCAATTTAAAATCTTTGATTGAATTATATTTGAAATCAATGAGGGTGTCTATCTTCAATAAATTTATCTTGCGGCATAGGGAGGTATTATTCAATTTAAAAATATCACCTAGAGAAAAATATTTGCGTGATTCTAGGTCTTTTTTCATGGTATTTTCCTCTTGTTATGCAACCATAAAATTTTATTTGAGGATTTCATAAAATAGAACTTAGTGGGGTTTCCCATATTCTCTAGTGATGGATGATGACTACCCAGATCCCAATATGTACTATAAATACCAATGATGAACACAAGGATATTAATGGCTATGTTCGACTGAAAATGTGGTGAGAGACCTGGAGAATATAATCTAGGGGTCCTTATCCCTATCATGGGTTACAATCCTTTAACATAATTCTAATATATTTATTAGGTGATAGAAAAAGATGTTTCGGTTTAGATAAGTAGTGATATATCCTTTATGAATGGAGTCAATCATGAAGAGTGTCCTTTTAGGGTATTCTTGTGAGTCATATGGTGGTATGAGACCTAAAGCCATTATAGGAATAATATATGTTTATAAGGAGTTCTATATCAGGGGTGTGGGTAGCCTTCAGAGAAATTAGGTTGGTGGGACTAATTTATAACGTGATAACTCATTCACCATTGAAATTATATATAATTATTGGTTTTATTTTATAGTGATTAGTCATTTAGTTATATTTTTATGCTTATGGTGATGAATCATACATGTAGTTTGTGGTGTCAGTGATGCATTGATATCCTTGTCCAATATACTACTGTTAGTTTATCCACCACTATTAGTAACATATGGTTTGTGTTTTGGTATTATAGAATTAACATAGGGGGATTTTTTCAAGGGTTAAGTTATTCACATGGGATTTATGTTTTACTGATACATCATTCACTTAGGGGTTATAGATAGGTGATATATAGTTCACTTAAAAATACATCAATTTCCATAATATTTTGATTTGGTGATGGATCATTCACCTTGTGATATTATATATGGTGATATATTGTTTACTTGGTGTTATGATATGGTGATTGATAGTTTACCTTGGGGAATTATATATAGTGATTGACCATTCACTTGGGAATGTGATTTGTTGATGGATCATTCTTCATAATTTATTATGAATTGTTATTATTATTCAAAAAATTATTTTTATTTGATGATTGATTTTTCACCATGGGGAATTATGTATGGTAATAGATTTTTCGATTGGGAATGTGATTTGATAATGCTTCATTCGACTGAGGGATCATCTTTTTGGAATATGTCATTTTCCATAGGGATTTTTGTCATGGTAGATCATCTACCTTGGTATTATGATTCTATGACACGTCATTCACTAGGGGAGATGATTTTATAATACATCATTCAAAGTTGGGATGATATCAATAATATCTTGTTCTCTTTGACCATCAGAGTTAGTGGTTATAGATTGGTCAAACTCATGTTGTGTTCATTTCATGGGAACATTATTACATTATGGTACTAGACAAATCATATATAAGTCAAATATAAATTTAAATCCTCAAGTATCCTATAGGGTCAAAGGTTTATACATGTGATGTTTAGGACGTAATATTAATTTAGTACATTAATAGACATATGTGTGTGTCTGTGTGTGTTTTTATGGACAATGTTGGTTGTATTCTATTGAGTTTTAATCTCACACCCTACATGATAACCTTAGTTCATATACATATGTTATACTTTACATACAAGTATGTGTGATATCTATAGCATAAGTGTATGTGCTAGAGTATTTTATATGAGTTTGGAAATGGGTCTTTTGAGAGGTCAATAATAGTGGCTGGTTTTCTATGCCTTTTGTTTTTTACTTTATCTTAAATTATTTTTTATCATCCCATTGGGTGGTATTACTATTATATATATCTATATAAACTACATTTATATTTTTTTTATAACATAGATTTATTATTGTGATGATTTTATTATGATATAATTCAATATTTTAGAGTCTGATTAGTTTCTTGTTATAGATTTTTTTATTAATAAGAAATATTTCCTATGATGATACTAGATGATAGAGTATCACCCCATGGTTTATCATACCCTTGACATGAATCAGGATTCTCTATTGTATAGGGAGGCATTTGTATGTTCATGTGGAAACTCAACTCTAATCGTAGGATGGTGACCAATTTGGGGATATTAAAAAGTTGTATTAGCGTAATTTTTTATTTTTCATTACTATTTATAATGTGGATGAAAAATTTATGATTTGTTGGTACATAGGATGGAAATTATGCTTATTCATAAATGTCACCAACATGAGTTTAAATCCATGTTAATAGGGAGTTGGGATTGTTGTTTTCACTTCTCATTATTGTAATTTAGTTGATTGATTCTGTGTATGATGTTAGGGTTTATAAATTTATGATTTTTATCTTTTATATTGATGGAAAGAGTTATGTGTTTATGCATCATCTTTGGCATGTAGGTTCACTTAAATTTTTTAAGTTGTATAATATTTATATGATAATTATAGAAATGGTTCCTTCTATTTAAGTATTCAATGTAAAATATTCATCATTTTAAAAAATAACTTATTGGTATTATTATACTTAAAAAAAATATATGTATATTTTTTCCATGATACAAATTTCTGAAGATTGGTTTCATCATGTTATGAACCTGTGTGTGGAAATGATGACCCTAGAGTTGGTAGGGTGGGTATGGGATACACAAAATTTATAGAAGCCCCAAAATATCTAATTTTTAATCTATTTTTCCTTATGGTATCTAAGATAAATGCATGGAGGTTCCTTTGTGAGTACTAACCTATAGAGGTATATTTTATGAAATTGACTTGAAGGATTAGTGAAGTTGATATGTGACATGATATTTTAGTGAGTTGAGTTATATTATTGAGTAATAAGTCATTATCATATTTTTGACTGAGGTGTATTATGATATATGAGGATATCTCAAGAGAGAGGGATAATACTAAACATGTGTATGAATTTTAGGAATTAATAATGGGTAGATTATTTATATGATATGAATGAGTTGTGGAAAATTCATGATCATATATTAGTTAGGCATGAGGTATTACATGAGATATGTGAATATGGATACATGATTGATGATTCATGTGATGATGCGACTGATATTCTTGGTACACGTTGTCAAAATACTAGGCACATTACCATAATATTGTTTCAAATGACATGTGACTCTAGAGAATAGGTCCTTAAGAGGATCCAATATATTGTTTTGTGGTTTCAGACTCCTTAGATCCTCGTTGAATAATAACTAGGTCATAGTATTTCAATGTGACCAGGTTTTATATCTTGTTGGGATTATTAAAGTACATTATATGTTTATAGTAATGTGTGAGAAACCTTTTCATGATAGGGAGATGGAAAACGAGTGTTGAACATTAGATGTTATATCATGAATTAGTTAGATCAATCGATTCTTTAAGAATTATCATGTGTGGATAGGCCAGTGATGAATAGTTTAATTGGATATGATTGGTGTAGAGGATGAGATAAATGTTAGGACATAATGGAATGATTAAGGAATTCATGATAATTATGGTAAATTGGATACATTTATCTCTTATGAGGGATAAGTTGTGACCTCTTGGTGTACTTTGAATGTAGTGGGTCAAACAATTAGTTTTTATGATCTAGATAAGTCGAGTTACTCATTATGATAATTGAGGAGTTTAAATTGTGCCAAAAATGTGAAAATTTTTGTACTAATGAAATGATGAATCTACTAACAAGATTTTAGGATTAAATCGTGGTAGGGAACACAAGAGTCACATGACAACAAATTAGGTCACCATTGTGGGATATATTTTTCTGGATTTAGTATTGTGGTGGAAAGTCATTAATTGGGTAGGTTACCTTTAGGAAAGAGTAAAATGATGTCATAAAAACTAGAATAAAGCTCATTAGTTGACTTTATCATGATGGTATTAGAACATATCATTATTGTTAATGTTTAGTTGATAACAATTGTTTTCAAAGAATCGATCTCATTGATTATAAATAAAGAAAATCCGATGGTAGAAGGTATACAAAAAACATTTCTAGTAAGAAAATTGTAATAGGGAGCATTTTTGAACGTTTAGTGTGGGGTGTTTGGTGGAATTAACCTGGATGGTGGTTATAGTTTCATAATGGTGCTTCAGTTTAAGTGGTTAAGTTATGTTTTATAAATCAGAAATTATTAGATATTGGTTTTAATCGATAAGGATTAGGTAAAGTAGGTATGTTTTGTGACTAACAAGTATAAGTTGTGGGTTATAGTTTAGTTGAATTGATTGGTATAATTCTCTGGAAACATTTTGATAGGGTGATAGAGTCTATTATATTTTAGTGCCTATAGGAATGTATGATGGTGTATATAAAAATTAACCTTTCTGAATAAGGTTAGTAACCTACTGTTAGAATTTGGGTTGATGGCCTAGATGTTTCAATGATGCTCGGGAGTAACACCAAGTGGGTGATGGTCTTGTTTAGTCCTATAACATGAACTAATGGTTTATTATGAAAAACAATTGGAAATTTATGAATTCCATCAGGGGTGGGGTACCACTACGAAATTTGGAAAATTAGTAATTGCCACAGTGCACTTTTTTAGGGTTTTTTGTAGATTGTTGATCAGATAAAGTATAAAGGATCATTGAGACATTATTGAGTGTGATGAATAAAATAAGGATCAATGTACACCATTAATTAAAATAAAAACATAAATTATGGGATAAACTAAGATATTTCTGGGGTATTGGACTATTTATGTAGTTTGTGTGTACTATAAACATGACCATAACCGATGATAGATCAAAAATAGAGAATTCATTTGATATCATAGAATTATGTGGTTCATAAGGTATGAATGTGTAGACTTTATGGGGATGTTAAGTGTTATAGTGGGGTGGTTTTAATCACCCACACTGGTAAATGTTATTTTATCCAAAGGAATGTTTAGTTCTAATGAGAGAGTAATCAAGGCCACATCAACTTCTTTTATTTTGATCAAAAATCAGTGTTTGTGAAGGTGGTTTTATGGAAGTAATGTAACACCCAAAGATTCCATAGTACGCTTCTCTGTGAATAATACAATAGCTTGCATTGTATGCAACTTCGAGTTCTAGCACCCCACAACCAATCAAACTAGCCGTTTAAAAAGTAGTAATGAATAGTAATACCCACTTTTTGAAAATTTAGAAATTTTATTTTTCAAAATGGAATTCATTTTTGGATTCATAATATCAAAATTATATTTTGGTGAATTTTTGGTATTTTTATGAAAACTTTCATTTTTTGGTAAATAGTGAAAAACATTGCATTATTGTTTAAAATCGACTTTTATTTAAATAATTATTATTTTTTAAAATTTTATTTTAAAGTCAAAATAGAAACATAATTCCTATATTAGTCTAATTTAATTCATTTAAGTAATTTTATAATAAGATTACATATATAAAATTTTATTGAACTTTTTATCCTCTTTTATCCACCTTCCAGGCACATTAGCAAATTTGTATAAAACATAATTTTACCGCTTCTATGAATTGAATTTTAAAACTCTATAAAACATGTTTGAAATCAATTAGTAAAATGTGGTCAATAGAATAAAAATAATTTTGGGGTTAATAGTAAATTTTGAATTTTATTTACCACAGTTAAAAGTAAATATAGAAATTCATGGTAAAAATGATATTATAATTACCCTAACACATATCCTAATTCTATTAGATAAGTATTTTTCTACCAAAATCAACCTTAGGAATATAATATGATCCTCTTTTATCCACTTGGATTACATTAGTACATTTATTATTATTTTATTTAAAGAAGAGTTAAAAGTGTAAAATTCAAAGTTTAATAACTAAATAATTTTTAATATATGTTTATACATAAGATAAATTTAAATATAAATATTCCTTATACAGATAAAAAAATTAATACATCAATTTATTTTATTTATAATTTTTAATCTTTAAATAATTAAATTTATTTATGACAAAATGATGATGCAGTAATTACTTTATTAATGAATGATTAAAATAATTTATATTATAAATATTAAAATAAATGTAAATTGATACTTTTGATGCATTCCAATAATTTTATATGTTATTATGGCATGTTATGGTTGATTAAATAATTTTTTTTTTGAATTGATAATGTACTTATGGCTTTCCCAAAAACCAAATACTAAGTAGTGTCAAAATTGACATAAATGAGTTTTTAAAACAAATACTATTTTATTTAATGATATAATATTCATAAAAATCGATGTATTTTCCAAAGGACTTAGATTAGATTATATGTGTCAATAATAAACCACTTGGGGTTCTCTTGTCTTTTTATAGTACGTTTACTAACCATTTATTATAATAATACAATAAGACATGGTAAAAGATAAATTATTTAACTATGAGTTAAATCTAAAATATAAGGTTAATATGGTGACCTAAACTTGTCTAAAACCTATTAGTTGAGGGTTTTTCGACCCATACCCACCTTATACTCTAAATAAATACATTTAGATCCATTTGAAACCGAATATTATTGTGTAATAAATTAATATTTCAAACTTTTCCTAAAGTGACCCTCACCTCTCTTATAAAAGGGTACTTACCCTTCTCATAATTTCACACCTTCAAAGCCATTTATATCAGCCACAACATGCTCAAATGTCCTACCGACTACCCTAAATTCAACCTAGAGGCCTTAATTTTATCATAAAGTCATCCTAAGGAGCCCTTTTGTTCAAATCAAAAGGAAGAACCCGAAGAAGAGGTAATAATTTCATCACCTCTTTCAAAGTTATTTTCTTCTCCCATTTTCCCTTTCATTGTTGTTTCCATACCAAAATAATAACTCAAGTAACTTATACATACTTTGATGTTATTATAAATATTTTAAAACCATATTCATTATTCTATCCATCCTGTGAATGAAAAAGTCACCATACATGCGTACGTACATCTTACCATCTCCACGTTCTGGTATAGATCGGTATTCAACACATCATTATTTGGATGGGTATAATAATGGGTATAATTGATGTAAATAATAAATATAACATGGTAATTATTCTTTATAAATGATATAACATCCAATAACATATGATTTTACCATTAATTGAATGATATTGTTTCTTGTGTGTACGTATGGATTACTGTCTCCACGAACGTTATGAGATTCATTCCCCATCGTAATCATTCAGGAATTATTTTCATTTTATTATTTAAAAATAATGTTTAAGAAAATAATATAATTATGTATATGAATCAAATACATCCTATCCATAATAAACATGACTTATGTAACAAAACATATAAAGGAAAACGAATCAGTTAACACCCGAAACAATGATACTACAGAAATATTATTAAGAAATTAATATTAGAAGATCATATATGATATCATATTTATGTATGTGGTTCTTGTATAATTTAATAACAATGATTTAACTATTATAAAAAAGGTTAATTTACCCTCTACCAAATAAAAGTACAAGTTAAGGTTTAATTTTATAATTTCTTTATTTATCTAAGGTTGTTTATTCATAAGTATCTACTGAGAATTCACTATCATTCTCATATATGTTTCTTAAAAATGTATTTCAAAAAAATTAATATTTACTAGAATATGGTTTAAATTCATTTATACCCTTTTTTTACTTTTTATAAAATGTTATGAAAGGAACCTTTTGGTGTTTTCCAAATAATGTACTTTATGACCTTTTCGAAAAAATAAGGTAAGAATGTTTTTTTAACTTATACGACACGTGTAGCTATTTTTTTACTATTATGAAACCCTTGAAGCTTTCCTTAAAATCTTAAAAGAATATTTTCAAAATAAATGTTTTCTTTTATAATTATGTGACTTTTAAATGATTTCAAAATAGAATGAGATCTTTCTCTCAAATAGATTTTATTTGATCTATGTCAACATTCTTTGATGGATTTTACACTTATTTGAAGTTGATTTATTTTGAAACAATCTTCCATATTATATTTATGGTTTTGTGATATGCTTGACTATGGATGTTTCATTTTTATACCATTCTTGGTTTATGTTTAAAGTATTAACATTTTTTATGCCATTTTTAATACGAATGATTATGTTATGTTTCAACCTTTTCATATGAGGAATTCATTGGACTTAGTAAGTGACGGTTGGAGCCCACTATAGCTCCGAGATGTATTAGTAGGTCTCATGATACAAACTAGTGTCTTGGCATAAGTCCTTGAAACAAATATTATTTGTATTCTTGGCACAATTCCTTGAAAATGTGGTTATGATTTCTGACATTGTGCATTCTATCATTATAAATTGGCTATTGATATTACATGTGATTATGAGACTATTAGAATATCCATATGAATAAGTAAATGGCATTACTTGATTTATCTTTGCCATATTATGATGAAGTTTTTGTTTAAGAGGCTTGTGTTTTAGTCTTATACATTTCCTTAAATTTTTTTTCTTATTTATGATAGCTTCTGCTATATTGTTATCCTTACTGAGCATCTGAGCTCATCCTTTTCTTATGTTCTATTTTTTTCAGGTAGAAAAGAAGTATATTATGATTAATATATATAAATAGGCTAATGGGTTTAAGTGTGTTAAAAGGGGACACAATTTTTTTGTTTTTATTTCATGATGTAATGTAAAACTTCTGTATGTATCTAGAACTTCCAAGGATACTAAACTAATCAGTCTTCGAAAATAGATCTCTTAGTATCATGACAATGTTATGTAATAATGCACTGACTATGGGTAACTGGTGTTGGGGTGTTATATTAGGTATTATAGGAAGTTTAGTACAAACCATGGAAACTAGATTTAGAAAAACTTTGATTAGAGAACATTACCCTAAGATAGACTCTGAGGATCAGTATAGATGAAATTCCTATAATTTTGGTAATGTAGAGATTTTGTGAATTTTCAACGAAATACATCCCTATTTGGATATGAGTAAGTAGAGGCGGCTCTGGAACATATGTAGCAAGGAGTGAAAACTATGATAAGGAGTTTCGGGCTTGACCTAGGGTATCCTAGTACACGGCAACGGGCATTACTGCACTCTTGATTATGAAACTCCTGGGGGATATGCTTAGGATAATTCACATTTTCATTACAAGCCATTATAAAGGATTTATGAGTAAATAATTCCTTAAAGAAAACATTTTTTTTATGATTGTGGATTATATGCATAAACCGTTCAATTTATGTTATGTATTTTACATGTTTTGAATTGTGTATTGAGATTTATAAACTAATCTAATGTATTACAATGTTTATAAATGGTGCCTAGTGGAAGGAATAGAGACTGTATCAATGCACATAATCTATGTTGGGATTCCCCTCCTACTAAAGATAATTATAGTGGAGCTGGTGATGCAACTGGTTCTGAATAGCTTATAACCATACTGGGACAACTCACTCAGGTTATGAATAATAACCTTACCCATATGGAGCACCCTGATCCACAACACAGAAGATCAATGTAAGACCAATTAATGAGGAAACAACCACCAACAATCAATGGGACTAAAAATAAATTTTTAGGTGAAAGATAGATAAGTTCCTTAGGGAAAATATGTCATGCTTTCGCGTGTAGCAAAAGGGAAAAAGTTTTCATGGTGGTTTATCGCCTCACAGGAGATACAGATTAATGGTGGTCATTGATTCAAAACACAAAGGAAGATGATAAAGTATCAAATATGGAATTTAGGGACTTTAAAGATATCTCCTTAAAAAAAATACTTTCTCTCTGAACATCGAGAAGATATAAAAAAGAAATTTTTGAGTCTGAGGAAAAAGGTGGGTGATAATGTCACAAAGAATGAGGCCAACTTTACAAGGTAATAAACTCTTGCTGCAGATTATAAACGTAAACCAAGAAGTAAGATTTGTCACATATTTTATGGGTTAAAACCATTTATCTGTCGAGCATTAGTCTCACAATCCTTCTTTTCGTGTGAAGATACAGTCTCACATGCTATCAAGGCATAAAAAGAATTCTATAAGTCTTATGAATTTAAAGAAAATTAGGAGAAGAAGAGATCTTCTGAACACTCTGGAAATGGAAATAAGTGGAAGAAGGGAAAATTTGAATTTATATCCTACAGTAAATGAGGGATGAAACACCCTGGTACTTGCCTAAAAGGGTGGGAGTTTGTTATAAGTGTGGAGAAAATGTCCACCAAGCAAGTGGTTGCAAGGGAAAGAAAGAGACTATCAATGTTGAATGCTACAAATGTAGAGAAATGGGGAATTATGCAAATGAATATCATAAGAGTCAAGGAAACATACCTCAGAAAAGGACAAGGGAGAAAGTCCAATCTTATGTGATCACTACTACTGAGGTTAAAGCTCCAAATGACGTGGTGGAAGGTACATTAATCATTTCCTCAAAATTAGGCAATGATTTATTTTATTCTGGATCATCGCATTCTTTCATATCTTCCTAGTTTTCCAAGAAAATTACATTTTTCCTATTTGACTTAACAAAGTAGTTGTCAATAAAAACTCATAAAGGAAGTATCATTGCAACAAATTTTTTTCAATAAATTTCCATCATGTCATATAAACCTGATTTATCTGCTGATCTTATTGTTATACCCATGTTTAAATTTGGTATAATCCTTAGTATGGATTGGTTTTTGGACCATGTTGCAAATATTTGTTGTAAGAAGATGAAGCTTACAATTTTTGATGACGATAAAGAATACCTTATCCTTATAATAGAAACGTCACCATCTAATTCTAATCTATATCCACCACCAGTAGCTCTACTAAATTCAATTATTGGGGAGAAAGGGAGTGAAATAACTATGGGTGAGGAAAATAATGTTCAAATAGAGGACGTACCTATTGTGAAATAATATATTGATTTGTTTCCAAAGGATTTACCTAGACATCCTTCAGAATGGAAATTGAGTTTTCCATTGATTTAATTCTTGGTTCAAGTCCCATATCGAATACCCCTTATAGAATGGACACTATAGAATTATAGGAACTAAAGAAACAACTAGAGGAATTCATTAATAAAGGATTTATTCTGAATAGTGTTTCTTAATGGTGAGCCGCAGTTTTTTTTGTTAAGAAGAAAGATGGATCTATGAGGTTGTGCATTGACTATAGGAATATAAATGTTATAGCAATAAAAAAAAGTATCCCCTACCTCACATTGTTGATTTATTTGATCAACTTCATGGAGTACAATATTTTTCAAATATTGAACTTCGATCTGGATATCATAAGTTGTGTGTGAAGAAGGAAGACATTATGAAGACAACATTTCGTACCAGGTATGGGAATTACGAGTTCATAATAATGCCTTTTGGACAAACTAATTCACCCTTTGTCTTCATGGATCTAATGAATAAAGTATTAAAGGAATATCTTGATGACATTGTAGTGGTATTTATTGATGATATCTTGGAATACTCCACATGCTAAGAAGATCATGAAAATCACTTACACACTATTCTAAAGACTCTTAGAAGAAATGAATTGTATGTGATGATTATCAAGTCTGAATTATGGCTTTATGAGATTTAATTTCTATCCCATATTGTCTTTAAGGATGGAATCTATATTGATCCTTCTAAGAAAAGAGATATAAAAGAATGGCCAGCATCGACGAATATAATCACTACTAAAAATTTCACATGTCCTAATGGTTTCAAACTGATGGGAAAGGGCCTGAAACCGTTGGTATAGTCTATCCCAACAGTTTCAGGAATAGTTGGTGTGTTATCCGTTGCAGTAGCTCTATGCCAACAGTTCATTAGAAACCATTGGTATAAGATTTCTAAATGTAATTTATGCCAACGGTTTATGTAAAATTGTTGGTATATATGTGTACCAATGGTTCTCAAAACATTGGTACAAATGTTTTCCAGCATCTAACTTATTCCAATGGTTCAATGAAACCGTTGGAATATATGTATACCAACGGTTTTTGAACCATTGGTATACATTCAGTGTATGTTTTTTCCCAACGGTTTCATAAACTGTTGGGATATATGTTGTTTGGAAAACGTAATGTTTCCCCCACTACAGTATACCAACTGTTCTATAAACTGTTGGCATATCATCTACTCCACAAAAAACATAAATTGCCCCCCCACTGTAAACCTACACCTCCCATAAACCTTTCCCCCACTGTAAACCTGCACCTCCCACAACAAACATAAGCTGCAAACATATGATGGACAAAAACCTGCACCTCAGTCTTCCAAAGCCGGGACACCCCCCCCACTATAAACCTTCACCTCTTAAAGATGCTGTGAACCAAAACTTGCACCTCATTCTTCCACACCTGGGCAACCCACTATAAATTCGCACCTCTTAAACAAACTACAAACCTGCACCTTTTATGCTAGACAACCCACTGCGCTTAAACCCTCTATAACCCAAAAAATTCACCCCAGTCTTCCAAAACCGGGAAACCCTTTGTAAATTTGCGCTTCTTAAACCAGCTGCAAACCTACACCTCTTAAGCTGGACAACCGACTGTAAACTAAAAAATTTCCAGTCTTCCAAAGCACCTATAAACCTCCAACTATAAACATATAAACATGCACATCTTCTAGATATATAGGTTATAATAAAACCCATCACATATGAAACTGAACTTATTCAATTACTATTCTATTCAATAATATCATTCTGTTGGTTAATAAATTATCCTATATAGTTCCTTCCTTATCTAATAAAATTTTTCCTTTATGAATAAAAAATCCATATGTATAATTATTATTTATGTAATCCATTTATAAATTAAAATTTAATGTCCATATTTAATACGACTAATCTCCTCTACATCATCATATAAAATTATACATGAATTGTTTCTAGTCTACCCATGGGATAAAATATCTCATCTAAAAATATACCTTCAATCTTGAAGTATCCCTTTCACACAATTCATGTGGTAATTATTTCTATTTTGGGTATGAGACTGATTTGAGTCTCAAGGACTCTAGTGGATTCCCAAGTGTAACATATATGAGTACCAAGAGGACTGACATTTTTCACTTGGATGGTGATACATTTTTGAGATGGGGGTATAGGTCCGGAGTGACTAGAACCTTGTACCTATCTGGTGAGCTATGATATGGAACAAATTCCCTTTTTGTCATTTCATACACATTTTGGGAGAAAAATTCTAACATGTATAGTGATATATCTTAAGGAATGACAACACCTTGAATGATAAGGTGTTTGAAGGACCCTTACTTGAGTGATAATGAATGTATCATATTATAACAGGATATCTAACCCTACCATGATTGATAAGGTAGTGGTCAGGATAATGGCCTCACCTTGAGTGATAAGGTTCTAGATGAACCCAACCATGAGTGATAATGGAGCGTTTGGAATGTGATATTAGACCTACCATGGTTAATATGGTTTTATTTTAAAAAATGGATTTACATTGATCATAATGTATTAACATAGATGTTTGTTGAGTGAGAAGGTTGGTATGTGATATATAGTGGTATGAGACAATACCTTTAGTATTATGGTAGATGTTGGGAGTTGAGTGATGACATGTGCATCCCCTTGAACTCCCCCTACACCCCAATGCCCCTCCATGACAGCCCCCTTTCACCCCCCTGGACAGCCCCCTTGCACCCCCACTGGACACTCCATCCCCCCTAGACACCCCTTGGACACCCCCTTGGACACCCCCTCCCCCTAGATACCCCCCCCCAAGAAACCCCTCCTGGACACCCCCCCCCTGCACCCCCATTCCCCCCAGTACAACCCCCTTGCACCTCCCTTGAACACCCCCATGCCCCCCTGGACAGCCCCCTTGCACCCCCCTGGACAGCCCCTTGCACCCCCACTGGACAACCCCCTTTCACCCCCTGGACATGCCCCCCCTAGACAGCCCCCTTTCTATCCTAATGTTTTTGGTTCTATTGAGGTAGTTATGGGGGATATGAAGGGGTCTCTTCCTCTTTGTTATCTAGGATTCCCCCTCATCACTTCCAAACTTAGAGATTCTTATTGTGTGGTCTTGGAAGAGAAAATTGTTCGATGAGTTAAAGTTTTGACTAATAACTCTCTCACCTATGTTGGGCAGTTATAGATTGTTCAATCGGTTCTTTTTAGTATGAAAGCTTATTGGTGTTATCACTTCATTTTACCCAAGAGAGTGGTCAAGTCCATTGAATCCACCCTTAGGAATTTTATTTGGAAAGGTCCTTCGCTGGCTTCCTCTGGGGGTGGCCTGTTGTTTTAGCTGTATGTAGTAGAAGTGGTTTTTGGGTGGATGGGTTGCCAATTTTTGTGGAGCTGGGTGCAGGCTGGTGGTGTGCAGGGGCTGGAGTTTTTGGCTGTTGTGGTTGGTGTATATGGTTGATTTGCACTGGAGTGGTTGGTGCGGGTTGGAATGAAGGTTTCAGGGGGCTGGTGAGGGTTGGAACATGTGGTATGTGGTTGGTTTGTATGCGGTAGGGGTTGGTGTGGGCTGGAATGCCGGAGGCTGGGGTCTAGTGTGGTTGCTAGTGCGGTGGATGGTGTGGACTAATGAGGCTGGTGCGGGTAGGAAGGCATGCAGCAGGGGGGTGGAAGGAGGCTGTTGCGGGCTTGAATAGCTGGCAGTGGGCTTGTGTGGGCGGTATTGTAGGTGGCTGGGGGTTGTTGGGCATGTGGAAGGGGCTGGTGCGGGCTGGGATTTAGGAGGTTGGGGCTGGTGGGGCTGGAACTGATGGTTGGGGCTTTTTCTCAGGTGGTAGAGGGCTGGCATGAGTGTTTTTTAGGAGGCTAGGGGGTGGGGGATGGTGTGGTGGCTAGTGTGAGCTGGATTGCAGGTGGCTGTGATCCGCCGCATGGTTTCTTCCTCGAGAAGGGCCAAATCACGGAATTACCATGGCGTCACCACGGTGTGACCACGGTGTGACTGCGGCGTGACCGCGGTGTGACCGTGGCGTGTTGGCCCAATCCAGCGACATCTGTGGGAAAACATCTTCTGGCCAGGAGCGAAGGTAGTGGGAGGAGGCGGGGCAACATTCCAGTCTTCGCCTCCCTCCCCATTAACTATGGGTGGGTAATGTATCTAAAACCCTATCTAGGTATCATACATCGAACTTCTATAGGACTACGAATTGTCTCAAGGTGTCGTCCTAGAGCAGGGTCAAATCAAGTCATTATCGCGGCGTGACCGCGGCGTGACCACGGCGTGACCGCGGCGTGACCGCGGCGTGACCGCGGCGTGACTGCGGCGTGATTGTGGCATGACCGCGGTCTGACCGCAGTGTGACTGCGGCGTGACCGCAAGATGACCATGGTGGGACCGCGACATGTTGGCCCAGTCCAGTGACCTCCATAGGACTACATCTTCTGGCCAGGAGAGAAGGGCCAAATCACGGTATTACCGTGAGGTGTCATCCTAGATCAGGGTCAAATTAAGTCATTACTACGAGGTGTCATCCAGTGACCTCCGTAGGGCAGCATCGAATTTCTATAGGACTGCGAACCTCCATGAGGTGGAGTCCTAGAGAAGGGTCAAATCAAGGCATTACCGCGGCGTGAACGCGGTGTGACCGCGGCATGACTGTGGTGTGATTGCGGCATGATCACAATGTGACCACGGTGTGACCGCGGCATGACCGCGAGTTGACCATGGAGGGATCGTGACATGTTGGCCCGATCCAACGACCTCCGTAGGGCAGCATCTTTCGGCCAAGAGTAAAGGGAGTGGGAGGAGGCGGGGAAACATTCCAGCCATAGACTCCCTCCCCATGAACTATGGGTGGGTAATGTATCTAAAAATCTATCTGGGTATCATACATCGAATTCTGACATGACTGAGAACCGCCGCAGGGTGTCGTTTTGGAGCAGGGCCAAATCACGACATTACCGCGGCGTGAACGCGGCGTGACCGCGGCATTACCGTGGCATGATCGCGGCGTGTTGGCCCAGTCCAATGACATTCGCGGGGTAGCATCTTCTATCCAGGAGCGAAGGGAGTGGGAGGAGGCGGGGAAACATTCCGGTTGTCGCCCCACCGGTAGAAATTGTGATTATTCAGTCTTAATGTTGATCACAAGACTCATAAAATACTATCACAGAGCTGATCATCCATCAGATTCCTCATTGCATTAGAAAGCTCCAACTACACTATATGAGATGTGTGTTGTTTACTGTTCTCACATAGAAAAAATAATAATGTAGAAGCATTTTCTCTACAGAGGTCAAAACACTCATCAAATCATCGGGATCATAAAAATATCAAACTCTGAAGGACAATGACAATTAAAAAACAGAAAACCATATAAAAATGGCTTCATCAACTCTGTTGAGAAATTTAATTAATCATATTTTTGTAGAAAATATTTTTTTCTTATTTTATCAATCATGTTATATAATTTCATATAAAATTAATGAATCCCTAGAATGGAAAAATCAGAATAGGACTCCATTCTTATAGAACATGGAACCAAGTGGTCATGGAATGATGTGGGGAGGACTAGTGATCATATAGAGTTTTTAAGTATTATTGAAATTTTATTCTACTAACCAATTTCTATACTAGATATCAAAATTTGATTACTCTTTATACATGATTCCAAATAAATCATATGTAGTTATCCTTCAAATTAGAGAAACTGATCTTATATTATAAAAAACAGACTCTTGATTCTGGAATGTGGTGTGATAAAGATATATATTTTATATTCGGTGTCTTTAAAAGTGGTACTGCGTATTTGAAACTACTGATTGAGAGTCAAATTATGCAGGTGTATTACTTATCAATGGTATATTCATTTCTTGGAACTTTAATAATAAAAATTCAGTCACCTTGAGCACAATAGAATTTGAGTATGTTTTAACATCTCAGGATGCAACAAAAATCTTATGGGAGAATTCATATATGTAAAAATTAGATGTACATTGAGGCCAAGAAAACCCCCCAAACGGTTTTAAGATGAAGCTTATGGTGGGAACCACCATAATACTGACAGGTGTTAAACAATGACACCATCAGTGTTTTTAGATATATAGTCTTGGGTAAACACCCAATGGTGTGGCCAAGAGTCCAGGAAAACACCCAAAACGGATTTTTCCATAAGGAAATGTCACAACGGACATGATAGAACAAATCGACTATTTAATATGTTGTAACAAGGGATCATTGGAAGGTTGTAGTGAGCGGCACAATGACACAGCTTCTAAAGGGAAATGAAATGACGGAAAATAATCATACAACCTAGACTATCACGGTGCGTTTTCAAAGACAACGCACCTCCGTTAGAGGGGTTTTATTATAAAAACATGAATTTATTTGTCAAATGAAACAATTATATTAAATAAAACTTATTCAAGATATGCAATTCAATATAATTAACCAGAATTAAGAAAGAAGCTAAATTCAATTTAAAGCATTCTTAAATTAATGAGACAACGAGAGGGACTCTACCTCAAGGTGGAACCAAGCCGTCCACTTCAGCTCTTGGAGCTTTCTAACTAAAATTTGTTGCTCCTCCATTTGGTATACGCACCATCACACACATGCAAGGAAACCTATCCCCTATGCACACACCCACATGGCCATGAGCATGTGCAAGGGGATCCTTGCACATATGCTTATATGCATATACCAACCTCCAATCACCTGCTTATGAATTTATATATTTATATACATGGGAACACCTAGCCCCATATGTGCATAATCACTACCATGGGTGACTATACATGTAACGAGGGAACCCACATACATATACTTACTTACCTATGCACACGCAGGTGAGTTTCCATTGACATGGCGACTCGAAACCAACAAGCAGGGATCAACACACTACAAAAAGGATATTAAGAACCTTAAAACACGTGAAGGACACTACATAACTAGTGAGAAACAAACTAATGGCATTAAAGGCTTACCTAGATTGGTAGTAGAGAACCAAATCCACCCGAACCAACAAAAAACGATCCAACGCCCTACCGAAAACAAAATATGGAATCAAAAACAATAAATCCCTAAATACATGAGGTGTGAGACAAGTAGTAACCATAGAATCATACCTCAGATCAAAGCCATTGGACTGGATCAATCTGATCTCCTTCTGGCCCCTTTCGCAGAATATAACTACCCTATGTCCCTAGAAATCATTCAAAGATCTAAATGGACAATGTGATAAATAAAATAAAATAAAAACTAAACTAAAACATACCTGTCTCCTGTGACTATACATGTCACAACCCAACATATAAGAACCACATCACCCCATGGGTCAAATCATGTTCCTGCAAGAAAAGGGGAGACAGATCAATGTTTCAAAATGATACTATCAAATATTACATTCCTATTAAATAACAATTACTCTTCCTATTAATGGCATATAATCAATTTGGCCTAAGATTTAATTTAGTTTGGTTTTGTTTGATACAAGGAATGAGGTCTAATTATTCTTGGTTTTTATGTTTACACTTAAGATACTTATTTAAAAATGATACATGTATTTGGCATTATTATTTATGGTTTTAGTTTTTATCATGTTGGCATGGGGCATGTTCACATGAATAATTCTTGGAATGTAGGGTTCAGTTTACATTTATGCATTTTAATGTGATTGATGTCACTAACGATGAGGACTCAACTGTTTAAATATAAAAATCCCTATATGGTGTTTTCCTATATAACTTATTGTAAGTATTCCATCCATTTGAACCAAAATATTACTTCTAATTAATGTTATTATGGGTCATATGTTGGGATTTTACTTGATGATGACTACATATTCTCTCCATGCAAGGGATGTATATTGACCCTTGGTGAATTCTGGGCATTGGTGTTTGTAGTTATAGAGCCAAAAATCATTTGATATTACAAGATAAGATTCAATGAGTTATATATAAATTAATGATCTATGTAGGTCACGATTGATGGATAAATTATCACTATATAATATAGAAAATCCTTGAACATCTCTCTATGGTTTATGCATGTTGTTCATATGAATCTGATATGTGGTCTCACCATGAAAGGGATATATACCTCCACTGGTTCCACCTCTAACTCATCAAATGCCATCCCCTTCTGAAGGACTTCCCTCAAAGAATACATACAAGAGGAAATGTGTGAGGTAGTCAGCTAAGAATCCTCACCCAAAGTCATCAAGTAGTGTGTTTTCTGACTTTAATCATCAAATTTCTTAAGTATCGCGTCCTGTATAAAGAAAGTATTAAGATCCTCTACAAAACCTTAAACACTAAAATGATTATTCAGTCGTTTATTTCCAAGTAATTTATTATAACTATGTTCCATGGGAGTCATGGACTAGAAGGACGGTAAATGAAAGGAAATATATTAACATTGTAGATCTATAGATATGGTGTTCACAATCCACCTAGGTTTAGAGAAGGTTATTTAGTGATTTTATGGAAATAAAATCACCCAGTCACTATGTCTCAAACTGGATAAGATATCAATTGGTATATGAGTGGTCTAACACATGTCTTAAAATTGGGATGATATGTGTATGGACTAGATGAGGATTTAGATCAAGTAAAATATTCCTAAGAGGATTGGGCCTTGTAGGGGTAAGTGTGGAAATTGTACATCTAGCAACTGATGATGAAATACTTATGAGGATGGATTGGAATCTTGGTAGGTTCTTAGAGTGGGATGGTCCCTCTGAGTATATAAAATGTATCATGAAATGTTTTACTCCAATTAATTATTCAAGAGTTCAACTAAAGAGACGAAGGATGAGATGCTAGTGTGGGTATTGGGTATTGTCAGACAAATTGCCATTATAATGCCAAGAGTCTTGGTGTGATTTAGCTTATGATGGAACCTGGTTAGTGGGTATGGGTTATAATACATGATTTGGATGAGGTTCCTAGCTGGATTATTGATAATATAATATAGATTGGATCGACATGGTATGAGTTTTTGACTAGGACAATCATAAGGTGAATAATCCTCTTTGTCTAGTTAGATGATGAGATGTGCATTGAGGCATGGGATAATCCTCGAGAGTTGAGTCTAGAATATGTGACTGAGAGGATAGACTAGGATAGGTTTGATAGGATTGGGTGAGTGGCCAACCCATGTGAGGATGATACGATGTATGAAGGAACTTGGAGACACCTGGGGTTCTTTATGCTATCTCATGGAGACACTTGGGGTTATTTCATGACTCCAACATACTCCAGAAATGTTCCCACACAATGTTTTAGAAAAACAATTCCATCTCATGGAAAACCCCAAGGCTCCTATAGCTTCTAATGTTTCCTCACACTCACACCTCATGGTATTACAGTATACAAGTGATCTACGTCAACTAGTCAGGATAGCTTCACTACCCTCCATCCGTAGGAAGAAGTAAAATACCTAAGTGGCCAATGAGATAAAGAAAATAAAATAAAAACTAAACAAAAACATACATGTATCCAGTGACTATACATGTCACTGCCCAATATATAATGACCACAATGCCCCATGGGCCAAATCATGTTCCTACAAGCAAGGGGGAAACAATTGCATTTAATAATCTATTCATTTTCATTATGTTCTTTATATAGAACGTTGTTGTAAACACCATATTAGTACACTTAGCCATTGAATATGCACCTATTCTACATTATTTGTCTTGAAGATTATGCACATAACCCTCTTCGCTGTGGAAAGAACCTCAAAGAGACCACAATAAATGTTTAGTAGTTGATCCTACTCTTGAACCTAGTTGGGTACCAGTCCATGAACCAGATGGTCTACTTGTTCATGAGGTTTTAAACCATTTCATCATAATATACTAAGAATAATGGTGTTTGTATCTTTTATACCATCAATGAGAATTTCTCAAGGCATGAGTGCCAATTGACTTCAGTTACTACGTTATTGGCCCCTTAACTATCCGTAGATGTCAAGGGGTGTCTCTCATGGGTGTCTTGTGGTGTGTAGTGTCTATCTATGATTTTTGTGGTGCTTCCATATTGTGGGAAATGTTTATTGCATGGTCGATTTAATAAATACATTGGTCAATTTGAAAATACACCCATAATAAATAGATATATACCCACTTTGGATAGAGAATACCATCCAAATAACCAACATGGAAATCTGAGCCCAACATTTTCCTTTAACAATTAAAATTACATAATATATGCAGTGCCAACTTATGTTTTATAAACCAATCAATTAAAGGGAAATAAACTCCTGAAAATAACCCATAAAATATAATATAGCATCACTCACATCCAATTAACCCACATCATTGCACGTCTTAATGAAGATACAACCTCATCACATATATATCATTATTTACAAAAAAACCAACACAATATAATGTCTAATAGGAGTCTATAGGGGAAAATATGAGGTTTTTAAAAAATCATGAACTTTTTATTGAATGCACTGTTGAAATGAATGGAATACAACCTGTGAATCTAACCCTACATTTCTGGAAGAATCTATTTTGAAAAAATTCACAATTTACTCAATAATTCACCACACTATGAGTTGGTTACTACCCGAAACTCTAAAAAATGAATGATTAATATGAATGGTCATCCTTACTATAAACCTAAAAATTCATTCCATGTGGCCTAATGTTTTAAAAAAGAAGACTAATTCTTACCTGGAAGTGCAGATCAAAAACCCCGGTGGGAGGAGAGGGAGTCGAGAGACGGGGACGTCTCATGTAGTGTTTGGCCATGGGGGGTCTCACGCGCGACTAGAGAGGGGGCCGGGGGACATCGTCGGAGGAGATTGAGCCAAGAGGGGAGGGGGATGTCACTAGGAGAGGGAGATAAGAGGGGAAGGGGAACGTCACTGGAGGAGAGGGAGGGGGCCGGGAGGCGGAGGCAAAGGCTGGGAGGAGATCGAGACCAGGGAGGGAGTCAAGAGTTGAAGGTCGGTGATGGTTTACACAGAATGGAAAGTGCGGAGAACCCTAAATTGGTCATATTTTTTCTTATGACATAAGCAAAAAACAATTTCCAACAGTTTTGTTAAACCGTTGGGAAAACCCAACATATAATACCGTATACCAACGGTTTACTATAACTGTTGGTATAGGTTCTTTATCCCAACATTTTTTTCAAACCATTGGGAAATAAGTGTTGGTATAGGCCCAAATTCCACTAGTGAATTGAGGTACACATGTTTGTTGGTTTAGCAGGTTATTTTTGGCATTTTGTCCAGAATTTTGCTTGATTGGCTAACCCATTAACCAAGATCACATGTAAAGGGGTTAAATTTATTTGGACAAAAGAGTGTGAAGAATGTTTTGAATAACTAAATAAAATATTAGTAAATTCTCATATCATGACTCTACCGTCGAATAATGATGTGTTTTTTATTTATAGTGATTATTCAATGAAATGACTTGGTTGTTTTCTTATGCAGAATAATAGAGTTATTGTATATGCATCATGATATCTAAAAATTCATGAAAAAAACTATCCTACTCATGATCTTGAGTTAGAATCTGAAATTTTTTCTCTAAAGATATGGAGACACTATCTATATGGTGAAAAATGTGTGATATATACCTATCACAAGAGTTTGAATTATATTTTCTCATAGAAAGAACTCAATATGAGGCAGAAGAGATGGATTGAGCAACTCAAGGATAATTATTGAACTATAAACTACAACCATAGGAAGGTAAATAAGGTGGAATATGCTTTGAGAAAAAAGGATCATGGAGTCACTAGTATAAAAAAGGTCTTTAACGTCGGTTTTTAACCGACGTTGAAGTCGCCGACGTAAAAAATATGGCTTTTTACGTTGGTTTTTGTAAACCGATGCCAAAAAAAATTTCATTTTATTTTTATCATCGGTTTTGTAAAACAACCGAGGTTAAATAAACTCATCCGCGTCCTTTTTGGCATCAGTTTCCATATAAACGGACACCAAAAAGTTGAAAAAATAGTTTCAGCATCGGTTCTTGAAAAAAACCGACACCATAAATGGAAAAAACTTATTTTTGGCGTTGGTTTTTACAAAAACCGACCCCAAATTGTAATTTTTTATTCTTCTAGGTTTTAGAGAATTTCCTAATCTTTTATTTGACTAGTCGTGGAGCTAAAACGGAGTTACGGATCAAAAGTTATGGCCGTCGGATGTTGAACATGTCAAAGTTTCGATTGATACAACATGTTTTAATGAAAACAAGATAAACATGAATTAAAATCACATACAACAAATGATATAAAATATACATAATAATTCAAACACATTTTAATTTTTTTGGATCTTCCATTGAAATGATATGTTGTTGATCATCATATCTCTTATATTTAGTGTAGAACTCATGTGATAATGAAAACGACGATCGATAATTAAACTTACACCAATCTTGGTAAATCTCATCATAATGTTTTATATTTTTAACTAGATAATAAAAGTAAATCATCATTATATAATCGATTAGCTTATAAATTAATGACATTAATAATAAAGAAAATAAATGAATAGAATACATACCGTATTCAAATTAACGATTGATGCCGCGTTGAAAACATGATTGAATCGAAGAGGATGAAAATGATGAACGAAGGAGAAACAGATTTATATATAGTAAATGAAAATATTTTTGATTGAGTTGTATGAAAATGTAGGCGGGATTTTAAAAAGTTAAACACTTGTTGTGAAAAAAATTGAAATTCTGATCCCGCGTATTGGTGAATACTATTTTGCGTCAGTTTTTTTGAAACTGACGTAAAAGAGGATATATGTTGGTCTTTTTGCGTTGGTTTTTTAATAAAATTGATGCCAAAAAATCAAATCGATATCATTTTTGGTGTCGGTTTTTAAATAAACCGACGCGAAAAAGAAAAAAAAATTACATTTCACGTCGGTTTTAAAAAAAAATTGCCACGAAAAGTAAAAATAAAATTTTTTTCATGTCGGTTTTTCAAAAAACCGATGCGAAAAACAAAAAACAGTTTTGGCATTGGTTTTTAGGAAATCCGACGTGAAAAGTAAAAAAAATTATTTTTGGCGTCGGATTTTTTAAAAACTGACGCGAAAAACAAAAAAGATATTTTTGTCGTCAGTTTTTATGAAAAACAACGCAAAAACATAAAAACATATTATACCAGGTTTTAGATAATTCCTTAAGCTTCGATTTGACTAGTCGTGGAGCTAAAACGTAGTTATAGATTAATAGTTATGGCCTTTGAAAGTTGGACTTCATTAAGACTTCTTTTAGAGAAGATCAAGTTCCAAAATCCATAACTTTTAATCCGTAACTCCATTTTTTCTCCATGACCATTCAAATCAAAGCTTAGGAAATTATCTATCGGACTGTAAATTGTTTTTACATTTTTGGCATCAGTTTTCATGAAAACCGAAGTCATAAAATATTTTTTGTTTTTTCCTATAGGTTTTTAAAAAAACTGACGCCAAAACATTTTTTTTATTTTTTCACGTCGGTTTTTTTAAAAACCGTTGCCAAAACTATTTTATTTAGTTTTTGGCATCAGTTTTTAAAAAACAGATGCCAAAAAGTCTCCGAAAAAATATTTTATGTTGGTTTATAAGAAACCGATGTCAAATTGACGACGTTAAAAACGATTTTTCTACTAGGGAGTTATGAACAAGATGAGAGTTGAAAAGGAACCAATGTTCATGGATCTAGTAAAAATAGATATGGGAATAATCATGGAAAGTGAAATATAAATACATTTTCAAATGGTTTCAAATCCATCTTTACTAGAAAGGATAATAATTTCTCAAACTGATGATAAAGAGTTTAAAAAGAAAATTAAGTCTGTGAATGATGGGAGTTTGGTTGAATTCATATATGAAGATAGAATTTTGAAATTTTGGAAGAGGCTTTTTGTTCATGACATACCTATTCTAAAAAGGTAATTATTGGATGATTCTAATAGCTCTAATTTCTATATACACCCTGAAGCACTAAGATGTATAGATATTTGAAGGAACATTTTTGGTAGGACAACATGAAGAGAGAGATTGTTGATCATGTGTCAAGATTTATGATTTATCAATAGGTGAAGGCTGGAAGAAAACATCTTGGAGTAGTCATTCAGCCTTTTCTGTGACACCCCAATATTTCATTGTACGTTATTTCTTCAAAGTAATTCAATAACTTTCACTACATGCAACACCGAGTTCAAGCGCACCATGACTTACCAAACTAGCTGTTCAAAAGATGTTATGAATAGTATTAACTAAATTTTGAAATCTATATAATCCTTATAATTTTAGAACCCATATTATTAGACATAATTTAAGAAATAATTCATTTTTTCTGATAAAAGAAGTGTTTTTCAAAAAATGCATTTTTAGTGCCTTTTAATGGTGAACCCTTTTTAAATCCAATATTTGAAACTTTTATATATTCAATTTTAAAAAATAAACTTCTTATTTAGAATTGGGACTTAAAAATTTAGTTTCATTAAATTTTTGGTGTTTTTCTGATAACTATCATATTTTGGTGAATAGTGAAAAGTAATATATTTTAAGTGAGAAACACTTTTTAAATCAAAATAATTTATAGTGTTAAATTATAAATTTTAATGGTTTGGAAGTATAAATAGATTATATTTTTACCATTTAATTCAATGCTTGTCATTGTAAGTTATTTCACTTTGAAATTGGACATAAACAAGTGTCAATCTTTGGTAGTTATTATTTCTCAAAAATATGTCTTTTGGTTTTGACAACGAGAATTAGTTTTAAATTAATAAATGAAAATTATATGTTTTGAATTTGGTAAAATAGACTTCATTTTTGAATTATTAATATCAAAATTAGCTTATGGTGATTTTTTTTTTATTTTTCTGAAAACTTTCATTTTTTAATGAACCGTAAAAAACACTGAGTTATAGTTTAAAAAAAATTTTTTATTTAAATAATTTTTTTTTAAATTTAGTTTAGGCCAAAATAGATACATAATACCTATATAGGTTCAATATAATTCATTGGAATCAGTTTATAAGAATTTTAGATATATAAAAATTTTATTTAACTTTTCACCGTCTTTTACCCACCTCCTAGGAGAATTCACAAATTCACATAAAAATTAATTTTACCACTTCTGTGAGTGTAATTTAAAAACTCTGAGAGACACAGTTGATATCAGTATGTAAAATTTCGTTCAATAAGATAAATATAATTTTTGGTGAATAGTAACTTTTTACTTTTATTTACCATTGTTAAAATTAAATAGGGTAAATAAGGGTAAAAATGATATTATTCTTACCTTAACACAGGTCCTAATTCTATTGGTTAAGTTTAATTCGACCAAAAACAACCTTAGGAATAAAATATGATCCTTTAGGTCCACTTGGATTATATTAGGACACATATTATTATTTTATTTAAAGAAGAGTTAAAATAGTTAAAATCAAAATTTAATAACTAAAACATTTTTAATATAGGCTTATACATAAGATAAATTCATCTATAAATATTCATTATAAAGATAAAAATATTTCATACATAATTTTATTTTATTTTCAATTTTTAAAAATTAAATAATTTATCTTATTTCTGACACAATGACGAGGCAGTAATTACCTAATTAATGAAATATTAAAATAATTGATATTATAAATATCCAAATAAATGTAATTTGAGACTTTTTATGAATTAAACTAATTTTCTAGGTTAATATGACTTGTTAGGGTTTGTTATATGAATTGTTTTTGAAGTAATAGTTTTTTTAGGACTTTAGAAAAAACAAAATACCAAATAGTGTCAAAATTGACATAAAAGAGTTTTTAAAACAACTATAATATTATTAATTGATATTCTATTCCTAAAAATCAATGTTTCAGAAAAAGTACTTATATAATAATATGTTTATTATTAATGAACCACTTGGGATTCTGTTGGAAGTATATAGTACGTTTATTAACTATATAATATAAAAATAAAATGAGACATGGTAAATGTAAAACTTTGTTAACTAAGAATTAAATCTAAAAGATAAAGTTAATATATTGACCCAAACCTGTCTAAAACCTATTGGTTAAGTGGTTTTCTACCCCTCCCAACCTTATACCTTAAATAATTCATTTTTGATCCATTATAAACCTAAAATTATCTTATTATAAAATAATATTTCTATCTTTTCCTAAGGTTCCCCTCACCCCTCTTATAAAAGGGCACTCCCCCTTCTCTCTAATTCACACCTTCAAATCGATTTGTCAAGGCCAACCCCTAACCAAATACCCTCTCAACTATCCTAAATTAATCCTAGAGGCCTTTTTTTATTCATAAATACAACCTATGGATCTCTTTTTATCAAATCAAATGGAAGAACCCAAAGAGGAGGTAAATATCTCACCACCTCTTTTAAGTTCCTTTCTTCTTCCAATTACTTTTTCTTTTTTGTTTACATTATAAAATAATAACTCCAGTATATTTTATATATTTTGATGTTATTATAAATATGGTACAACAAAATTCTTTATTCTATCCATCCTTTAAATGACATGTCGCCATACGTGCGTATGTACGGCTTACCGTCTCCACGTCGTGGTGTAATTGTAATTAAATACTTTATTATTTGGATATGTATAATAATGATGTGTAATTGATGTAAATAATAAATATAACATGATAATTATTCTGTATATATGATATACCATCCAATTATATATTATTTTAATATAAAATGAATGATATTGTCGCTCGTGTGTACGTACCGATTACCGTCTCCACGACGCTATGAGATTCATTTCCACGTTCACCATTCATTGACGATTATAAAAATATATATTACTAATAAGTATGTAATATATGACATAATAATGCTAATATATATATATATATATATGTACTTACATATATCTTATTCACTTAGTTCTGTTCAATACGATATGAAAACAAAAACATCGTTTATGCGTACGGATGGACTACCGTCTCCATAAATGGTATTTTTCATTTAATATATATGTATACTATAGATATATATATTCTAAATATATATGATATATAAATCATGTTTTATATTCTAGAAGTATTTAAATCTTGATCTAAGTGATACAATCAAGAGTAAAAAGTTAAAACACGTACGATAAAGAAAGAGATTATTACCCGAAATATTAATTTAATATGAAAATTATTATTAAATGGGTATTATAAAGTCATAAATAAATCATGTATAATATAATAAATATTAATATGGTTCTGGTATAATTTAATAACATGCTACTATATTCATACAGAAGGTTAATCATACCCTTGACTAAAGGAAAGTGCAGGGTAAGGGTTAATTTCACAATCTCTTTATTATCCGAGGTTGTTTTTACGTGAGAATCTACTAGGAAATATTTATTATCCATGTCCATGTTTCATAAAATAGTTTACCAAGGGATTATTTTTAAGGGAATTTTTACTAAAACATCATTTTAAATGTTTTAAATACTTATTCTTCTAAACCATTCTCATTAATGCCCATGTTTTCAAAATAGTTTTAAGGATTTATTTAAATAGACATGAATGTTTTAAAATGTTAATTACATTCAAAAGTTTCAAAGTGGTATGGGACACTTTGAATCAAAAATTTATTTAAATATCTTCTTTTCTAAATTGTGTGACTTTTAAATGTTTTCATGAAAAAGGGATATTTCTCTCAAAGAGTTTTTCAAATCATTTTCATCTATATCAAAATCCTTTGATGGATTTTAAATTTGTTTGAAGATTATTTTTTTATGATACAAATCTCCAATATTGTATTAATGGTTTTGTGATATGTTTGACTGTGGATGTTCTATTTTTATACCATTCATGGTTTATAGTTAATGTATTGACATTTCACATGCTAGTTTTAATATGAATGTTTATGTTATGTTTCAACTTTTCATATGAGGAATGTAGTGGACGTAGTAAGTGACGGGTGGAGACCGCTACAGCTCCTCGATGCATCGGTAGGTCTAATGATACAAACTAGTGTCTTAGAAAAAGGCCTTGACAAAAATTTTATTTGTAGTCTTGGCACAAGGCCTTGAATATGTGGTAATGATGTCCGGCGTTAGGTATTCCCTCATTATGAAATTAGCTATTACATGTGATTATTCGACTAGTAGAATATACATGTGCATGTTTATATGGTAATGTTTGATTTATTTTTTCCACATTATGTTCAAGTATATGTTTATAAAGGCTGATATTTTTATCACACATCTTTCATTAAAAGATTATGTCTTCCGCTAAATTATTTTCCCTTAATGGGCATCTGAGATCACCCCTTTCTTATGTTTTATTTTCCCAGGATTCCATGAAGTGTATTATGATTGATATGTAGGGTTAAGCTAAGGGGAATAATGGAGTTCTCAAAGAACTATCTATGTTGTGTTTTATGTTTGAAATTATAATGTAAAGTTAATGTATGTAATCTATTTTCCAAGACTTCTAAACTGATCGGTACTTCGAGACATTATTATTTGTAATCATTCCAATGTTTTAAAATAGTGCACCGGCTCTGGGTAACTGGGTTCGGGGCGTTATAGGTGGTATCAGAGGAATTTTAGCAATAACCTTGGAAACTTGATTTAGACAAACTCTGATTAGAGCACATTTCCCTAAGATATACTTTGAGGATTAGTATATAATAACTTCCTATAATTTTGGTAATGTAGATATTTTGTGAGTTTTCTAAGAAAATACTTCCCTGTCTGGATACGAGAAGGTAGAGGCAGCTCTGGCATAGATGTACCTAGGGGTAAAACCCAAAAACACCGCTTTGAGCTAGACTCGAATGGGAACTGGTGCACGACAACGGGCCTTGCTGCACTCTTGTTTCTGACACTCCCAAGGGATATTATTAGGATAATTCTCATTTTCATTACAAATAATTATGAAGGATTTATGAGTATATACCTCCTCAAAGAAAATATTTCTATGATTATGGATTATATCCATAAATTTTTCAATTTATGTTAGGTATTATATAAGTTTGGAATTATTCATTACAATTTGTAAACTGACCTAGTGTATGCCATTTTATAGAAATGGCACCCTGTAGAAGGAATGTGAAATCCAGCAATACGTATGATCCAAAGAGTAAAAAGGATTGTATCTTTCATGGTATTAATCCAACATTTAGAAGGGAAATAGTCTCCCATGTATTCTCAACATTTGAATAAATAGTATCATGTGTCAATAAGATAAGTAAAGAATTCTCTGAGTCCTATGGCTTTGAAGGGAGGCGAGAGAAGAAAAGGATAGAAGAGAGAAAGATGGGTAAAGGGAAGAAGGAAAATAAGGATTTTCCTATATGTGATAACAGTGGAAATAATAACATTGGTAAATTCTTAAAGGGAATGGTAGTTTGCTATAAGTGTGGAGAAAAAGGACACCATGTACGTGATTGCAAGGGTAAGAAAAAATTTTCAAATATACAATGCTTCATCTGCAAGGAGTTGGGACACTATGCATATCAATGTCCAAATCATTATAGTATACCGCAAATGCTGTTATTTGATAAGAATCAAGTTGTGATACTACCGAAGATAAAGAGGACTGATTAAGAGTTCTTATGATGTTATTAATGTATTGTGTCATTTGAGTGCTGTATCAACGATGTACTGGTTATATGAATTATGGAAATAAATAAGGATTGTAATGCAGTACTATTTCATTTTTAATTTGAGATTATATGGTCCTAATACTAAGGTATTAATTTTGGAATAAGTGATGGTTGATTTGGATAAATTATATAGGATATTCTTGACTACATTGCAACTGATTAATGGTTTTTTTATTTCCTGACTCTTGTAATATTCAATAAATTTGGATATAAGGAATATATCCAGTTTTATATAAAAGCTAATGGAGCATGAATGTAATCAACAAGGTTTTATGGTAATTCAGTTTGTTACCATGTTTTAAAATAATACATGATGAAGGTTTTCACATGTTATTACATGGAAAAAAAGAATCTTCATTATTTTTAACTTCCTTATTAATTTTGGATTGCGAGTTTGGATAGAAGTATTTTGGATAAGTATAATGGTTGCAATATATTAAGTTTGAAAATGTATATTATTGTTAAGGTTATTTTTCGGATTGTTATAAAAAGGATAACACGCAGACCGTGTGACAATCCGTCACGTCAGACAAAGCTACAGAAATCGAACCCACAACCATAATGAGATTGGTATTTATCACCTACCACTGGACTACATGTAGTCCCTAGAAGGTATAATATAGTTTTTTTAAAAGGTCTTATAGGTGAATTATAAATTCATTATTTTGGAACCCTATATGATTAGGATAAATAGAATATTTTTTTTAAATATTTTGAAGTGAAAGATGTTTTTGTGGTAGGAATTAGTTAAAGGATGTATCTATACTTTTCAAGTATATATATATATATATTCCCTCTTATTAAGACTAAATTTTATTAGCCCAATTTCTGATATTAGTTCTCCACAAAGGTATTTCCTATTTTCAACCTTTTATTTTTGAAAAACAATTTCAAATTGCAAGGATGCAATTTATTTAACGAGGAAAGAATGTTACACCCCAATATTTCATAGTATGTTATTTCTTCAAATTAATTCAATAACTTGCACTACACGCAACACCGAGTTCAAGCACACCACGACTTACCAAACTAGTGGTTCAAAATCAGTTATGAATAGTATTAAATAAATTTTGAACTATATATAATCATTATAATTTTAGAATCCATATTATGAGACATAATGTAAGAACTAATTCATTTTTTCATATAAAAGAAGTATTTTTTTAAAATTGCACTTTTACCGCCTTTTAATGGTGAACCCTTTTTAAATACAATATCTGAAACTTTTATATATTCAATTTGACAAAATTATCTCCTTCTTTAGAATCAGGATATAAGAATTTAGTTTCAATAAATTTTTTGTGTTTTTATGATAACTTTCATATTTGAGTGAATAGTGAAAAATACTATATTTTAACTAAAAAACTTTTTAAATCAAAATAATTTATAGTGTTAAATTATACATTTTAATTGTTTTGAAGTATAAATAGTTTATATTTTTACCATTTAATCCATTTATGGTCATTGTAAGTAATTTGACTTTGAAATTGGACATAAACAAGTGTCAATCATTTGATAGTTATTGTTTCTTAAAAATACGCCTTTTGGTTTTGACAATGGAAATTAATTTTTAATTAATAAATGAAACTTATATTTTTTGAATTTCGTAAAATAGAATTCATTTTTGAATTCAGAATATTAAAATTAGCTTAGGGTGAATTTTTTGTATTTTTCTGAAAAATTTCAATTTTTGATGAATAGTGAAAAACACTAAGTTATAGTTTAAAATCGAATTTTTATTTAAATAATTATTTATTTTATATAAATTTATTTTAGGTAAAAATAGATACATAATACCTATATATGTTCAATGTATTTCATTGGAGTCATTTTATAATAATTTTATATATATAAATATTTTATTGAACTTCTCATTGTATTTTACCCACCTCCTAGGAGAATTAACAAATTCGCATAAAACATAATTTTACCACTTCTGTGAGTGGAATTTCAAAAATCTGAGATACATAGTTGATATCATTAAGTAAAATATGGTTCAATAAGATAAAAAAATTGGTGAATAGTAACTTTTTACTATTATTTACCAAGGTTAAAAGTAAATAGGGTAATTAAGGGTAAAAATGATATTATTATTACCTTAAAACATATGATAATTCTATTTGATAAGTGTAATTCGAACAAAAACAAACTTATGAATAAAATATGATCCTTCAGGTCCACTTGGAATAGATTAGGAAACTTATTATTATTTTATTTAAAGAAGATTTAGAAGAGTTAAAATAAAAGTTTAATAACTAAAACACATTTAATATAGGTTTATACAAAAGATAAATATGACTATAAATATTCATTAGAAAGATAAAAAGATTTCTTAAATAAGGCTATTTTATTTATAGTTTTTATACATTAAATAATATAATTTATTTATGGCACAATTATGAGGCAGTAATTACCTTATTTATGAAATATTAAAATAATTGATATTATAAATATCCAAATAAATGTAATTTGAGTCTTTTTATGAATTACACTAATTTTCTAGGTTAATATTACATGTTAGGGTTGGTTATTTGAATTTTTTCTAAGTAATAATGCTGTTATGAATTTAGAAAAAACAAAATACCAAATAGTGTCAAAATTGACATAAAAGAGTTTTTAAAACAAGTATAATATTATTAATTTGATATTCTATTCCTAAAAATCTAGGGATCGGAAAAAAAAGACATATATAATGATAGGTGTATCATTAATGAACCACTTGGGGTTCTCTTGGAATTATATAGTACGTTTATTAACCATATAATATAACAATTCAATGATATATGGTGAATGTCAATCTTTTTAACTAAGACTTAAATATAAAAGTTAAAGTTAATGTAGTGGCCCAAACCTGTCTAAAACCAATTGGTTGAGTGTTTTTCGAACCATAACCACCTTACACTTTAAATAATTTATTTTTGAGCCATTAGAAACCAAAAAATATTTTATTATAAAATAATTTTTCTAGTTTTTCCTAAGGTGCCCCTCACCCCTCTCATAAAAGGGAACTCCCCCTTCTCTCTAATTCACACCTTCAAAGCCATTTGGATTGGCCAAAACCTGCCCAAATACCCTCTAAACTATATTACCTTAATCCTAGAGGCCTTATTTTATTCATAATGCCAACCTAAAGATCCCTTTTGATCAAATCAAATGGAAGAACTCGAAAAAGAGTTAAATATCTCACCATCTCTTTTAAGTTCCTTTCTTCTTCCAATTCCTTTTTCTTTGTTGTTTCCATTATAAAATAATAAATCCCGTATCTTCAATATACTGTGATGTTATTATAAACATAGTACAACCAAATTCAATATTCTACACATCCTTTCAATGACATGTCACCGTACGTGTGTACATACGGCTTACGTCTCCACGTCGTGGTGTAATTGTCATTCAATGCCTTATTATTTGGTTGGGTATAATAATGATGTGTAATTGATTTAAATAATAAATATAACATGATAATTATTCTTTATATATGATATACTATCCAATTATATATTATTTTAATATCAAAAGAATGATATTGTCGCTCATGCGTACGTACGGATTACTGTCTCCATGAAGCGATAAGATTCATTTCCATGTTTACCATTCATAAATGATTATAAAAATATATATTACTAAAAATTATGTAATATATTACATAATAATTCTACTAGATATATATATATATATACTTACATATATCTTATTCACTTAGTTCCATTCAATACGATATGAAAACGGAAACAACGTTTATGCATACGTACTGACTACCGTCTCCATAAACGATGTTTTTAATTTCATATATATATGTCGACTATAAATATATATATTCCAAATATATATGATTTAAAAATCATGTTTTATATTATGGAAGTATTTAAATCTTGATCTAAGTGATACAATCTAGAGTAACAAGTTAAAACACGTATGATAAAGAAAGAAATTATTACCTGATATGTTAATTTAACATGGAAATTACTATTAAATGGGTAGTATGAAGTCATAAATAAATTATGTATGATATCATAAATATTAATATGGTTATATTACAATTTAATAACATACCACTATCTTCTTACAAGAGTTTAAACGTTCCCTCGACTAATGTAAAGTGCAAGGTAAGGGTTAATTTCACAATCTCTTTATTATCGGATGTTGTTTTTACGTAAGTATCTACTGGGACATATTTATTATCCATGTCCTTGTTTCATAAAATAGTTTTCAAAGGGATTATTTATAAGGGAATTTTTACTAAAACGTCATTTTAAATGTTTTAAATATTTATTGTTCTAAACCATTCTCATTAATGTCCATGTTTTCAAATTGGTTTTAAGGATTTATTTAAATGGACATGAATGATTTAAAATATTAATTACTTTTAAATGTTTCAAAGTGGAATGTGACACTTTGATTCCAAAATGTCTTTAAATATATTCCTTTCTAAATTGTATGACTTTTAAATGTTTTCATGAAAAAGGGATATTTCTCTTAAAGAGTTTTACACATCATTTTCATCTATGTCAAAATTCTTTTAATGGATTTTAAACTTGTTTGAAGATGATTTATTATGATACAAATCTTCCGTATTTTATTTAAGGTTCTGTGATATGTTTGACTGTGGATGTTCAATTTTTATACCATTCATGTTTTATGGTTAATGTATTGACATTTCATATGCTAGTTTTAATACGAATGTTTATATTATGTTTCAAAATTTTATATGAGGAATAAGGTGGGCTTATTAAGTGATGGGTGGAGCCTACTATAGATCTTCGATGCATCAGTAGGTCTCACTAGACAAACTAGTGTCTTGGAACAAGGCCTTGACAAAAAGTTTATTTGTATTCTTGGCACAAGGCATGACTATGTGGTAGTGATGTCCGGCGTTACTCATTCCATCATTATGAAATTAGTTATTACATGTGATTATTCAACTAGTAAAATGTCCATGTGCATGTTTATATGGTAATGTTTGGTTTATTTTTTCCATATTATGTTCAAGTTTATGTTTAAAAAGGTTTTTGTTTTTATCACACATCTTTCCTTAAAATTTTATGGCTTCTATTAAATTATTTACTCTTACTGGGCATCTTTGATCACCCCTTTCTTATGTTTTATTTTCATAGGATTCCAAGAAGTGTATTATGATTAATATATAGGGTTAAGCTAAAGGGAATAATGGTGTTCTCAAATAACTATCTATGATATGTATTATGTTTGAAATTATAATGTAATTTAATGTATAAAATCTATTTTCCAAGACTGCTAAACTGATCGGTCCTTCGGGACATGATTCCTTGTAATCATGCCAACGTTTTAAAATAATGCATAGGCTCTGGATAACTGGGGTTGGGGCATTACATCTCCCCATACCTGAGTGGAAATGGGATGATATTATGATGGACATTGTCATGGGGGTACCAATGGATCATAGAAGGAATGATGAAATATGGGTCATTATTGATCGTCTTAACTAGTCAACACATTTTGTTTCTATAAGAGAAGTTTTACAAACTGAATTATTAGAAAGAAAATATATTAATGAAGTTTTAAGACTTCATGGTGTATCCTTGTCGATTGTTTATGAACATGATCCCCATTTTACATCATGATTCTGGAAAAGTCTTCATAAATCCCTAGATACTGAACTTCATTTGAGCACTGTCTACCTCCCACAAACTAATGGACAATTGGAACAGACTACTAAAACTTTAGAAGAAATGTTTAGATCTTTCTTACATGACTTTGAAGGAATGTGGGATCAGTATTTACCTCTGGTATAATTTTCCTATAAAAATAGCTTCCATTTAAGTATTAAAATGGCACCATATGAAGCGTTATATGAAAAGAGATATCACACACAGACAAGTTGGGATGATATTGGTGAAATAAAACTCATAGGCCTATAACATGTTGAGGAAACAATGGAATAGTTGAAGATTATCCAGACCCACATCAAAGCAGCTCAAAGTATGAAAAAGATCTATACCGATAACCAAAGTAAGGATTTGGAATTTCAAGTAAGAGATCATGTTTTCTTGAAGGTATCACAATGGAAGGGTGTTATACGATTCAGTAAGAAGGGTAAATTAAATCCTAGGTACATTAGACCTTTAAAAATTATAGAATTAATTGGAGTTGTATTTTACCATTTGGAAATGCTTCCAAGTATCTCCAATGTTCATAACGTGTTCCACGTATCACTTTTGAGAAAATACATTCCTGAACCAATGAATTTACTCACCTATAAAGAAATAAAATTGGAACCTGGTTTGTCTTATTACAAAGATCCTATCAGAATTCTTGATACCAGAGAACATGTGTTGAGAAACCTGACGACTCTTCTGGTAAAAGTTCTTTGGTGAAACCATAAAATGGAAGAGGAAACGTGGGAACCTAAGGGACTTATGATGAAGAACCACCTGAATATTTTTATGAAGTAATATTCTAGAAATTTCGAGGACGAAATTATTTGAATGAGGGAAGAATGTAACACCCCAAGCTTCCACAGTACACTTTTCTTTGAATAATACAATAGCTTGTGTTGTATACAACTTTCAGTTCTAGTACACCAAGACCAATCAAACTAGCCGTTTAAAAAGTGGGTATGAATAGTAATACTCACTTTTTGAAATTTTATAAATTTTATTTTTCAAAATGGACTTCATTTTTGGATTCGTAATATCAAAATTAGATATGCATGAATTTTTGGTATTTTTTTAAAAAGATTAAATTTTTGATGAATAGTTAAAAACACTACGTTATTGTTTAAAATTGAATTTTATTTAAATAATAATATTTATTATTTAAATTTATTTTAAATTAAAACTATGTACATAATACATATATTATTCCAATGTAATTAATTGAATTTATTTTATAATAATATTAGATATATAAAATTTTATTGAACTTTTTACCGTCTTTTACCCACCTTCTAGGCATATTTGAAAATTTGAATAAAAAATAATTTTAATGCTTCTATGAATTGGATTTAAAAACATTGAGTGACACATTTGACATCAGTAAGTAAAATCTGGTTCAATAGGATGAAAATATTTTTTGTTTAATAGTAACTTTTGAATTTTATTTACCACGGTTAAAATAAAATAGGGTAATTAAAGTTAAAAATAATATTATAATTACCCTAAAACATGTACTAATTCAATTGGATAAGTGTTTTTAGACCAAAATAAACCTTATGAGAAAAAATATGATCCTCTTTTATTCACTTTTATTAGATCAGGACAATTATTATTATTTTATTTAAAGAAGAGTTAAAAGTCTAAAATTGAAATTTTAATAACTAAACTATTTTTAATATAGGGTTATTCATAAGATATATTTGACTATAAATATTAATTATAAATATAAAAATATTTAATAAATCAAGGTATTTTATTTATAATTTTTAAACTTTAAATAATTAATGTTATTTATGACACAAAGATGATACTATAATTACCTTATTAACGAATGATTAAAATAATTGATATTATAAATATTAAAATAAATGTAAATTGATACTTTTGATGCATTAATCTAATTTTATAGGTTAATATGACATGTTAGGGTTTATTAAATAAATTTTTTTCTATGTGATAATGGTCTTATGACTTTCAAAAAAACCAAATACTAAAAAGTGTCAAAATAGACATAAATGAGTTTTTAAAACAAATACTATTTTATTAAATAATATAATATTCCAAAAAATCTATGGTTTAGAAAAAGGACATAGATAAGGTTATATATTTCAATAATGAACTACTTGGTGTTCTCTTAGATTTTTATAGTATGTTTATTAACCATTTATTATAATAATACAAGAAGACATGGTAAAAGTTAAACTATTTAACTAAGAGTAACATCTAAAATATAAGGTTAATATGGTGACCAAAACTTGTTTAAAATCTAATGGTCAAGGGTTTTTAAACCCATACACACCTTAAACTCTAAATAAATCCATTTATATTCATTAGTAACCAATTATGATTGTATAATAAATTAATATTTCACGATTTCCTTAAAGTGACCCCCACCTCTCTTATAAAAGGGTATTTCACCTTATCTTAATTTCACACCTCCAAATACGTTTATCTTAGTCAAGGATAGATAACATATCCTCCCAAATACATTAAATTCAAACTATAGGCCTTAATTGGATCATAAATCCAACCTAAGTATCCATTTTGTTCAAATCAAAAGGAAGCACTTGAAGAAGAGGTAATAATTTCATCACCTCTTTCTAAGTTATTTTCTTCTTCCACTTCATCTTTCTTTGTTATTTCTATACCAATATAGTAACTCCAGTACCTTATACATAATTTTGTGTTATTATAAATATATTACAACCATATTCATTATGTTATCCATCCTATGAATGAGAAAGTCACCATATGTGCGTACGTACGGCTCACCGTCTCCACGTCGGGGTGTAGTTTGTTATTCAACAATTCATTATTTGGATGGGTTTAATAATGAGTATAATTGATTTAAATAATTAATATAACATGTTAATTATTTTATATATATGATATACCATCCAATTACATATGATTTTACCATTAATATAATGATATTGTCACTTGTGCGTACGTACGGATTACCGTCTCTATGAACGCGATGAGATTCATTAACCATCATAACCATTCAAGAATAATTTTCATTTGATGATTTAAAAATAAGAACATAATATAATTATTTATATGAATTAAATACATCCTATCCATAAAAAACATGTCTTACATAAGAAAACATATAAAGGAAAACAAATCAGTTAACCCCTGAAACAATGATACTACTGAAATATTTTTAACAAAGCAATATTAGAAGATCATATATGATATCATATTTATGTATGTGGTTCTTATATAATTTAATAAAAATTATTTAAATAGTATATAGGATTTTGAAGTACCCTCGACCAAGGAAAAGTAAAAGGTAAGGTTTAATTTTACAATCTCTTTATTTATCTGACGTCATTTATTCGTAAGTATCTACTGGGAATTCTTTATCATCCTCATCCATGTTTATTAAAAAATGTATTTCAAAACATTTTTACTATTTACTAGAATATGGGTTAAATTAATTTATACCATTGTTTAAATTTTTATAATTTTTTTTGAAAGGAATATTTCTGTCATTTTCCAAACAAGGTACTTAATGACCTTTTCAACAAATTAAGGTAAGAATGTATTTTTAACTTATATGGTTGGTGAGGATATTTTTACACCGTTATAACACCTTCGAAGATTCCCTTACAATATTATCAGAATATTTTCAAAATAACTGTTTTATTTTATAATTAAATGACTTTTAAATAATTTAAAAATAGAAATAGATATTTCTCTCAAATAGTTTTTATTTCATCTATGTCAACATCCTTTGATGGATTTTAAACTTGTTTGAAGTTTATTTATTATGATACAATCTTCCAAATTATATTGAAGTTTCTGAGATATGTTTTACCATGGATGTGTTATTTTTATACCATTAATGATTTATGGTTAAATTATTAACATTTATTATGCTAGTTTTAATACAAATATTTATGTTATGATTCAACTTTTTCATATGAGGAATGAGTTGGACTTAGTAAGTGGCAGGTGGAGCTCGCTATAGCTCCTTGATGTATTGGTAGGTCTCATATAACTAACTAGTGTCTTGGAAAAATTCCTTGACAAAATCTTATTTTTATTCTTGGAATAAGGCCTTGAATATGTGGTTATGATGTCCAACATTATGTATTCCATCATTATGAAATTGGATATTAATATTACAAGTGATTATTCATCTAGTAGAATATCCATGAGAATAAGTAAATGGAATTATTTAATTTATTTTTTCTATATTATGCTGAATTTTATGTTTATGAGGCTTGTGTTTTAGTCTTATACATTACCTGAAATGTTTATGCTTATTTGTGATAGTTTCTTCTATATTGTTATCCTTACTGAGAATCTGAGATCACCCCTTTCTTATGTTTTATTTTTCACAGGATGCGAAGAAGTATGTTACGATAAAACTATAGGAATAGGCTAATGGATATAAGTGTGTTCAAAGGGGACACAATGTTGTTTTTTTATTTCATTATGTAATGTAAACCTTTTTTATGTATCTATTACTTCCAAGGATACTAGACTAATCGTTCATTCGAGACTTGATCTCTTGTGATCATGTCAATGTTATGTAATAATGCACTAACTCTGGGTAATTGGGGTTAGGGCATTGCATGGAAGGTATTTTTTGAGATAGAAATTTGGATGTATAATACTTATAATTATTTTCAAGATAGTAGGGCGTATAAAAGTATATTTCTGTTACTTTAGTGATTCTTTGGGTACCTTTTTAATTATAAATCCTCTTTGATGGGTTAGGGGATCATGTTTGAGGATAGTGTCTGATGATTTCTTATATAAATATGTTAATAGATAATATAATGGGATAACTATGTAATTATGGTAGGTGGTTTATAATATATCTTCCTTAAATAGTTATATATGTGCAATATGGATTGTAATCTTGGGAAAGTGGGATCAAGAAACATCAGATGAAACCATGGGTGGGTTTTCTCTATGTAATTTAGATCAAGATAGATTTTTATAATCTTATTGAGCCTTTAGGTGTTATGTTTTTATGATTCATCCACTTATGGATTCATTTCATATAGGTAAGGCTTGATTTATATGGGATTAATTAGAACCCAAAAAGGGTGTCTAGGTTTGAGTAATGGATCTTGTGAACTTGGGTGGTCTTGTTTGATATGGGATGCTCACCTAGAGCATTGGATATGAGTGGCCTATGGATTTTATCATTATATTGGATTTATGGTACATTATCATAAGTGAGCATATGACGATGAATCCCAATATAACCAAGTGGGGTTTTCTTATTTGTTGAGTTATGGTAATGTACTATCTAAATCATGATAGGCCCTAGAAACCTTGAATATTGAAAAATGGATGTCAATGAACATGTTTCCTTGGAATGATGGTGAGGAGCCTATGGAATGGAATCTTTAGGGGGTTTCATTTTCCCTATGTTTTTATATGGGACTTTTATATAATTCTTGATTATTTTGATATCTATATAAGCTCATGTATTGGTTAGGATAAGTGGTGAGCTGGCATTTGTGGTGGGAATCATGTATGAAGAGTGTCCTATTAGCATTTTTCATGTGATTTTAATGATGATATGGGTTATAAATCCATGTTGGGTAATGTATGATCTTGGTATATGGGTATTGGAGATCTTATATTATGGGCATGGATATCCTAGTGATGAATTGGGATATGGAAAAAATGAATATGGTGATAACTCATTCACTATGGCTATGATTTATAATGATTAATTTGTGTTTATAGTGATTATTTTTTAACTTATATTGTTTTATTTGACATGATTAATCATTAACCATATGTGTGGTGAAAGTGAAGCATCCTTAAACTAAGAAAGTACACTTCTACTAGATCATCCATCTTAATTAGTGGAATTTTTTAGTAATGAATAGTTCACTTGGGAGAATATGTTCTAGTGATATATCATTCACCCATGATTTATATTTTAGTGACATGTCATTAAACTTGAGTATTATGGATAGTTGATATATCATTCACCTGACAATACCTTATTTTCTATATGTTTTTTATTTAGTGATGTATAACTCACATTAAGGGATTATGTATAGTGATAAATTATACACCTAATATTATGATTCGAAGATGGATATTTCACTATAGAGGATTATGTACAGTTATAGATTATTCAATTGGGGTTTATGATTTAGTGATAGATTGTCAAACTTGGGAGATTATATACGGTGATAGATGATTTACCTTGGGATTATGGTTTGATAAGGGTTTATTCTCATTGGGGGATTTTTTTTATTGACATATTATTCACTTGGTATTGTGTTTTGGTGATAAATCATTCATCATGGAGATTTTATTATAATGATATATCATTCACCATGGGGATTATTATTATGGGAGATCATCCACCTTGGGATTATGATTTATTGATGAATAATTTATGATTGGGATATGATTTGGTAATACATAATTCACAATGGGGATAGTATTAGTGATATTTCATTCATTATAACTATCAGAGTGAGTGGTGGAAGACAGTTCACACTTATCTTGTGATCAGACCATGGGAGCATTATCCAATTCCAACACTAGATAAAGCTGGAATGATTCAACCATCAGAGTGATTTATTGAGTACCATATTAGAAAATAGGTGTATTAATGAATTTTTATTTCTTTCTCTCCATTCAGTTCATGCATGTGCATATATAAAAAATATTATTTTATACATCGACGGTGGACTATTATTTTTTATTCTCACACTTAGCATAAGCATTTTGGTGCACATACAAATATTTTGATTAACATACAAGAATGGTAGATAGAACTAGCATAATTGGATGAGGTAGATAAGATTATATGGGTTTGGGTATGGGTATGAGGTGATTCTACAAATAGTTGTTGGTTCTCTATATGTAACATCTTTATATTTTAGAAAATATATATTTTTTCAAGTTTTTTTATAGATTACTTTACACACACAAAAATTAATTAGTAGAACTGTGATTAAAATATTATATTATATATAACCAAACTATTGGATTGATTGGTTTAGATATTAGTAAAACATTATTAAATATGTATATAAAATTTTTCCATAATTTAAATTTTTTGAACAATTAAAAGAAAAATGAGTACTATATTTGAAATATTATGAATAAAATCCTTTAACATTAACATGTCTATTTTTCATGGTATTTTGTTTTTCTATACATTATGTAACATAACCATTAATGAAATTTTACACTGATGAAATATATTGGTAGATAATAAATAAAAACTCATACATTGGTTATCTATTTAATAGATATAAAGAAAAAATCATTTGATGGTAAAAGGTACATTTTTCAAAAAATTATTTTTAGGTGCACAATGTATTTATATATTAATAATTAAAATAATACTTATTGATGAATTATTTTAATTTTTATATTTTTTATCCAAGGAAATAAATTTTAATTAATGTAATTATTATTATTTGTAAAATAATTATATTAATTTCATTTTATTCCATAAATGTTTTTTAAAAAAAAATTGTTTTCTTCAAATTTTATGGGTTTGTTCATAAATTAATTTCTTCCACTACTAGGAATTTAATTTTAAAAAATGGTTTCTATATTTTAAATCATTATTTTCGAAAATTTTAAATAGTTATATTTAATATCTATTTATAATGAATAGTAACTACTTTAAATATACATTACTATGGTAAAGGTAAAAATGATCAATGAGGTGTTAAAATAAAGAAGTAAGGGTTACAATAACCAAAAAACATGAATAAATTTTATTTTTTGAATTTATTGTGACACAATATCATTCTAAAATATAATGGTTACAAATTTTTAACAACATTATCTTGAAATATACCTTATATTATTTTGATGTTTATAATTATTACTAGTGTTCTAGTTCCCTAACTTATAAATGGGAACCTCCATTTATATATTCTCCACACCTTTTTGAGGCACTTATCATGACAAAAAGATTCCAAAATCTATTTTCCAATTCCATATCCATGTTATAGAGGACTTTCTATTGTTAAAATACCAGCCCAATGGTCCTTAAGAAAAGGTTCAAAGGAGGTCTCTCAAAAAACAAGTATAACTCTTATCTAATTTCTTGCATGTTTATATCTTCCTCTACCTCTTTAAAACATTTAATAACCACAATGGTATAATAAAAAAATTATATCCAATAAAATAAATGTTATTATTCTTCTATTGTACCCCATATTAATCTCCTTTTACAAATCATAAGAATCAAAACATCACTCGTGCATACATGTAGACTACCACCTTCACGAAGTGATGGGTTTCATTTTTCATCCCCATCTGTCATGGATGGTTATATTGATGATTTAGTGAATATATATATATATGTGTGTGTGTGTTATATTAATTATATAATAGGGATTCTGGAAAGGTGAATTATCATTTACCATTCTATCATTCCAACCACTAGAAAATGGATATATTACTCATGCATACTTAAGGACTAGGATCACCATAAAATGATAAAATTCATATTTCATCACCACTATATATGAATGGTTAAAAAATTTCAATTAGTGAGTAAATATTATATTTATGAAATTATTTATATTTTGTATATGAATAAAAAATTACCATGTTTCAAGGTTTGGAACCGTTGAACTGGAACATATATGGAAAACATAACAATTTTCAACAAGAATAATGATTTTAAAGAAACATTGTTAATAAAATGGTAATATGAAACTACAATGGAATGATAGATAATATATATATATATATATTTGTGTGTGTGTGTTTGTGAATATGGTAATATAATAGATGAATAATAAATAATATTTATTTTAATGGAGGTTTGAATGCATACGAAACAATATGGGACTTGAGGTAAGGGTTTATGTTAACATATCATTTATTTTCAAGATTGGGTAAGTTAAATTTATATTGAGGGAAATGATTTTATCCTTATACTTTAAACCCCATATATTTTCTTCTGAACATGTAGTTTATAGAGTTTTCTTGTTTCCCTTTCATTATCCTCTTTTTGTTACTTAAAATGAATGAGAAAATGTTTCTATGAAAAAAATGACCATATTAAGCCTCTTTGGACAACACAACTTTTATTCCTTTTCTTTGTTCTTCAAAATTTTTTATTTAATTTTTTAGTTCTACTGAAAATATTTTAAAATATTAATTTTCACTTCCTCTTAATTTATTTACAATGGTTTAAAAGGAATATTCATGAAGAATACTTTATTGTTTTCCATATTTTTTTAAAATAAAACTATATTTCATTTATTATTTAAATATTATTTTTACATGATATGAAAATAAATTGGATTTTTTCTCCTGATTTTCAATGTATATGTTAAAAGATTTTATAAAATAGATTTATCATCTATATCAGCATCTTTTAAGGAATTTTATTTTACACCAAGGATATGATCATATGAAACTATCCTATTTCTTTTCCTGGATAGACTATGATGATGATGCTTAAGGATGATTCAATTAACCACATTACTTTTAAAATGGTTAAATATTTTTTGGCTATATCATTATGAAATCTATCACCTTCCATGGGTTATGGTATGATGAATGATTTTATGATCACATGGGATTCTTATATATTATTTTCATTATTTGATGGGTGTACCTATAATTATATGTACCTAAAATTAATTAGGTAAAAATTTAAATATACTGAGATAATATGAACTAGAATAGGGAAGGAACCCATTTTCTAAAGGGGCTCTAGCCACTATGATATTCTATTTAGTGAGCCCTGACTAAAGAACTGATGGAATGTGGAGTTAACCTAATATACTATGGGACTTTTTCCACTTTGAAAGTCATGGAAGATATCCTTCACTAAGTTATTGATTTTATATTATTATTTTTACACCAAAAAACTTATGTATTTTGTTTATGATATGTTGTAATTGCACATGATTTATTATTCGTGATCCCACACTCTTATGGATTATGCCTTTCGTTATGAAAAATAACTATATATTGACCCATAATTAACCATTTTGACTTATTGGGAATAAATTTTATATTTTATTGTCATTTTATTAAACCCTTATTCTTAACTTATGCTCACATATAATCATTGACAAATATCTCCTTTACTTAACTTTACTTAGAATATGATATCACTCTTTCATATGTTTTAATTTTCATAAGTTATAAATAACTATTTTAAATAGGGTATTTCTGAGGAGGGTTCAATATGAGGAGAATATTTTTGGTGATGTTAAATATATTAAATGATATAATTTAATTAGGTATATAGTCCCACAAGACACTAAAACTTTATGTTTATGGGTCATGAGTTTTTATGTGATGTGTTCAATATTCTTCTAAAATGACATAATATTTATGTATGAAATAATTTTTTCAACTTAGATGATAATATAGTAGGGTTTAATTTTTTGGAGATTAGGAAATCATTAAAATTTGGATAGAACCTAATAGAACATATTATGAACTTATTGTGATATAGTATGAACCTAATGTGTCATAGGATGATAATATGGTTTCATAATGTAAGATATATTTGAAATTATTTTTATGATTATATGATTTCTCACTCTGATTTATTGATTCTTGATTCTCATAATGTGATTTTTGGTTTTAGTCAATGATTGTAACCAAGAGTAATTCAGTTAATAATGATTGAAACTACCATTATAGTTATGGTCTATAAGAGAAACCAAATGAAATGGCAGTTTCAATGAGAAATCAAGTGGTTATTCTCACCAATCTCTCAATCAATGAATGATAATTTGAATTTTTCTAAAGTATTAATTGGAAAAAATAAAGAACAACTCGCTATTGATTATTTTATGTGGAAATGTTCACATTCCATTTTTTGTTCATCCAATACACTTATTTCTAGGAAATAGATAAATGCTATGTAAAAGATATTCTATATTTTCTAGTGTTTAGACCATGGTATGTTTTACCCCTGTATTTTTTTGAAGTTATATCTACTCAAGGGTGGATCCTTACCAAGATTGAAATACAAGAGGAAGAAATTGACTCCATGACATGGGAAGAGTATAAGAAGGAATTTTCTAATAATTGTTTTCCTCAAATAATTTGCACTAAAATGATGACTGAGTTTTCGAATAATAGAAAAAGGATAATGGGTCCATCAGTAATTATGAGGGATATTTCACCAAACATTCAAGGTACTCATTGAGTTTTTTCATTTACCCTAAACGAAAAATTGTTCGATTTTTTAGTGTATTAAGGTCAATTATTTGATATTCATTGACTATAAGATTAATTGATAGTTATAATGTAATTATTTGATGTGATATTAATATATAAATTGATAATGGATACTATCATTATTCTAATGGTTTTTGGTATATGAATAGAAATATGTATATTTTATTAAATTCTAATAATAATACACACATAGAGAAAATAAAATCAATCTTACATAATGTAAGAAGTGTGGAAATAAGAATGGGGTATGATTCCTAAATGGTGTTGATAAATGTTTTATGTGTGGAAAATGTTTATTGAAAAAAAGATTGTCGAAGTGATGTGAAGAAATCGTCTAATAAAATATATGGAGAGAAATGTCTACTAAATATTCCATACCCATTCCAATTGTATAATTTCAAGGAGTTTGGGAATTTTTCTAATAATTTCACGAATCCAAGGTTTAATGATGAAAATAAACATCAATTACCTCTTTTGAAAAGAGATGAAGGTAAATATCATGTGATCAAAATTATTAAAGTGGGTCACAAGAATGGAGTGGTGATGGTACACATAACATCCACTCTAAAACTATAAATTTCTTATTTCATTTTGGATCTAACCAGTTATTTATATCTAAATAATTTTCTATGTATATCACATAACCAACTTAATTATTATATTTTTATTTCTTTTTATAAACTCATAATGGTACACTGATCAAATCTCATGTCTATAACTTTACTTTGATCTATTTTTTTGGAATGTTCATACTTGAAATCTTACTACACTCTCTCAAGTAAAATTGTATTTTTATTTGGATATGGATTGGATTTATTTATATAGGTCATACATCAATTATCAAATAAGGGAATACATATTTTATTTTATGAATTAATATATGATTTTTTATCAGTTGGAAGATGAATATGAAATTACAATGGAAATCACATCCCTTGTGTGGGTTTTGAGACCTATTCATTGTATATATTTATCACAAATTGGTGGGGAGAAACACAACATTGAAGATATTCCCATTTCATGGGAATATTATAATGTATTTCCTGAATCTTGATCTTGTTTAACCTTAAATCATTATATTATGATTTCAATATAACTCATGCCTATTGATACACCTAATTCAATGAATCCATATAGAATAAGATTGATTGAGTTGCTGGAATTAAAGAAGTTACTCTATAAGAACATAGATAAAGGATTAATATGCTCGAGTGCATGTCCATCGGGTTTACTTATTCTTTTTGTTAAAAATAATCATTTTTAAAGGATTATTTTCATTTATTATCATAAAGATAACAATATCACTATTGTGAGTAAGTATATTATACCCAATATTGGTGACTTGTTTGACCAATTACATGGAGCTCAGTACTTTTCCAAGATTTTCATTCAATATGGATATCATTAATTGAGGGACAAGAAGGAAGTTTTGCCCAATATAGCCTTCCATATGAGGTATGGACATTATGAGTTTATAGTGATGTCATTTGGACTTACCAATTCCACCACTATAATCATTTATATAATGAATAGTGTCTTAAGAGAATACCTTGATCAGTTTAGTATCCTTTATAGATTATATTCTTATATATTTAGTAAGGAAAGAAGATCATAAATACAATTTTCGGATTATGTTGAAGACACTAGGGAATGATATGTTGTACAAAAAATTATAATGTTTTTATTTTAGAAAAATAATGTTTCATTACTGGGTCATATAATCTCATGTAATGGTATATCAGTGGATCCTTTAAAGATGAAAGTTCATCAACAATAGCCTAGACCAACCACAGTGACATACATCCTTATATTTCATTGGTTATATAGATTCTATTGAAAAATTTTGAGAAATTTATCATGGATATTTAATCCAATAAAAAAGTTGAAATAGAAGGGGTATAAGTTCCTTTTCAAAGATGAATGTTGGGAAAATATTAGTGAGACAAAACAAAGGTTTGATAGTAAACTTGTACTCACCCTGCCTAGCACTGGAGAAGGATTTTTGATCTGTAATAATGAATAACATATGGTACTGGGATGTGTTGCTACATAGAATTTAATAATAGTATCATATTACTTATGGAAATTAGTGGTTTATAAGAAAAATTACCTAACATTTAATTTGGATCTAGAATTGGTAATTTTTTATTGAGAATATGTAGGAATTATCTATATAGTGAATGTTTTGATATATATACTTATAATAAAAACATAATAGGTATATTCACACATAAAGATTTGAATATTTCCCAAATGATATTGTTTTAGTTTATTATTGATTATGATTTCTCAATACAATACCACACCAGGAAGGTGTAAAAGTTGGATGCTACTCTAAGTCCAAAGGACCATTATATTTTTTCCAAGATGAGGATCGAAAGATATCTAATAATTATGTATTTTCATAATTTGGATCATGAAAGTTTAAGGAAATGGGACATATATTATCTTTCAATGATGAGTGTCCAAGAATATATAAATGTAATGACTAAATAGGCACAAAAAATGTTAAACATAAGAAGAAAGTGAGAAAGGTTCCTAAGTTCAACTATTATTGGGATGGAATGATAACATTCAAGAATATAGTTTGTTTCCCATAAATATTAGACTTGAATAAGGAACAATTATATGTAGCTCATAGATCATTATTTATTATTCATATTATAAGTATTAAGATGTATAAATATGTTAAATATAATTTATATTTGGGAAACATGAAAAGGGATATTACAGAGTATGTATCTTGAGTCCTACTATCATGAATAATTCCCCCTATGACATGAACCTGGTTGTATGACTTCATGGGTATTCTATAATAAATTAGTTTCCTTTCCTACATGCCACATGTTATTATACCAACTAGGGTCACTTATGAGACTAATTAATGTCCACATAGACCAACCCATGTTATTTTTGTGTTCATTGTCCTCACTCACACACCCCCTAATTAAACTCCAAAAATTTCACCTATCCTATCACTATTGTGGACCAAAATTTCTAAACTATGGACTTCTAATCATGAAGGCTCCCAAAATAATGCTACTCCTTTTTTCATGAATAGTAACATGGGGTGTTATATTATCAATCCCATTAAAGCATAACCACATCATTGTAGATAAAAACATTAATCTCATGAATTTCCTCTAGAATTAGATATGGGTATTATATTTGATACGATTTATCATGACCCAACCTATCCAGGATATGAACTAGGTCATATGAACCCATGGGTCTCATTTAATACATTGGTTTCCTTCCAGAATCACTATAATCATTATACCCATTGAGGTCACATATCAGACTAATGTATATCCCCAATGTACAATACATATTATTTTAGTTTGATTTATCGTCACTCAAACACATTATATGTAACATCATATGAGTTCAACCATATAGAAACTACTCTAGGATAATATTACTTTACAATATATTTCTAATTTGGTAAGATCTAAAAAATAAAGGTTTACCTTATTTACACAGGTAGTAACATTTATCAATTTATGTATAATTTTTCACTAGGTGTTATACCTGATATATTAGCATGTTAAGGCTAAACCTTAGATATCTAAGGGGATATTACAACCATTACACATACTAAAATAGAAATGGGAAAACATCACCACAAATATCATTGTAATACTTTCCAAAAAATCTAATGTTATTTTGTTTGTAGTCAATCACCATATGATGTTTGAAATTTTTAGTTCTATCAGTGAATATTTATGTCTCGTTCATATTTCAAATATATACATTAAGGATGTATGAAAGTTTTATGTGGTACCACATTTTATTTTATCTGATCAAGATCCAATGTTTTCCTCAATGTTCTGGAGAATCCCTTAAAATATTTGAATACATAGTTGAACATGAACACTGCATATCATCCTCAGATAGATTATTAGTATTAGAGGACCATAGAAACCCTAACATATATATTAAGAGCTGATTATATGGATTTCAATGTTGGTTATGATCAACAAGTTCATCCAGTAAAATTATCATAAAACTATATCTTTCACTCTATCATTCAGATGGCTATTTATGCATACCTCTTTGTAATGAAGTGTATAACTCCAATGTTTTATAATTAAGTTAAAGAAATAAAGCTATCGGGGCATAAGGTAGCAGAGTAAATTGTAAATAAGGTTATATCCATTAAGTAGAACATCAGGGCAGGTCAGAGTTGATAAAAGAGTTACGCTGACAATCCTTGATGAGATATGGAGATCAAAGTTGTTGAAAAGGTATTCCTAGGAATATCTTACTATAACAAGGTTATGATATTTTTTTTAAAAATAAAACATAGAGCCCAATATATATTGGTTCCTTGGAAATTTTTTACCGTATATGGATGTTTTCTTACCGTGTGGTGATCCCACCTAATATCTCTCATGTTCATGATATGTTCCATGTGTCACTTTTGAGGAAGTACATACCTGATATATCCAATATAATAAACAAATTTGTTGTACTATAATAGAAAAAAATTTCTTATGAAGAACAACTATTAGGGATTCTAGATATAATAGAGAATTTTCCACAGAATAAGGCTACTCACCAAGCCAAATTTCTATGGTGAAACCATAAATTTGATGAAGGTATATGAGACCCAAGGTGGTGATGAGGCAAAATTGTACTCATTTTTTTATTGGAGTAATCAAAATATGAGGATGAAATTCATACAAGTGGGTAGAATGTAACACCGTGTTATTTCAGTATATATATATATTCAATGTATTCAATATCATTATTTACAAGCAATGATAAACTTAAATTAACCATGATTGAAATATTACATTATATATAACCACCCATTTTTATTTATGGATATGAATAAGACTAATTGAATTATGTAATATATGAATAAAATATTTCTTTAATATAAATTTATTGAACAATTCCAAGGAAAATATTTACACATTTCAAAATGATAAGAATGAAATCGTTTAATGTAAAAGTTTCTATTTTCATGATATAGTTTTTTTCAATAAATCATGTGTCATGATCAATAATGAAATTTTAATTTTATTAAATATAGTATAAATTAATGAATAATAATTCCTACATTAGTTATAATTATAATATAAATAAAGACAAATTCATTTGAATGTAAAAGGGACATTTCTCAGAAAAATGTTTTTAAGTAAAAAATGTATTTCTGTTTTAAAAAATTAAAATACTAACTATTGAAGGATAATTTTAATGTTTATAATTTTTATTAAATTAATTAAACATAAATTATTATAAAAATAATTACTTAGAATATAATTAGAGTAATTAATTTTATTATTAAAAAATGCATTTTTCTAAACCTTATTTTTATTGTATTATATGGGTTTCTTTTCAAATTACATTATAAAAATTATATGAATTAAATTTGATAAATTTTTTCCATATTTTAAATCATAACTCCCAAAATATTTACATAATTCAATTTCACTTTTGGTCATAATAAATAAAAATATAGGTAAAACCTCATTACTATAGTAAAGGTTAAAAGTCATAATGAGGGATTAAACTAAAGACATACTTGTTAAAATATCCTAAAAATTCCTAATTACTATTTGTGAAATTTATTTATACCATATAATATCCAATATTATAAATTTATCCAATTTATATTATATTTACCATGAATGTGACCTTAGATTATTTTAATGTTTAAGAATAATTACTTGTGTGCCACACCCCTTGCTTGAAAGAGGAAACCTATTATCCCGTTTTCTTCACCCCTTATTGAGAAACCTATCTCAACTAAAAAATACTTGAATATATTCTAAGAATTAATAGACACATTATACATGTGTGTTTTCTTATAAAAATACCAACCCTAGGATTTTTATGTATAGATCCAAAGAATGTTTCTCCAAGAAGAGGTATAACTCTTAATTGAATTCATTCATGTTTATTTATTATTCTTCCACCCAATAATCTATCATAACCATGTTGGTATAATAAAATAAGTATCTAAAATATACATAAATTTTATTAAATTTATGTTTCACCCCTTTTAAATCTTTTTTTTATACTATGGGAAATGATAACATTGCTAGTGTGTACATGTGGAATATCAACTCTAAGAAGTGATGTGTTTCAATTTTCATATCTTTCTCTCAGGGGAGGTTATATAGAATAATTTAATAAAGATATAAAAAAATTATGATATAATAATTATCTTGAAAATTATAATTATTTTTTACCTTTCATGCATTCCAACCGTGTAAAAATGGAAAAAATAGTAATGTGTACGAACAAACTACCATCATCACAAAGTGAAGTAATTTATTTTTTCATCACCACTATATATGACTGGTCATAAAAAATTATATAATGATTAAATATGATATTTATGAAATTATTTAGGTTCTATTATTATTATACCATGTATAAGGTTCAAGGATCAGAACCGTCAAACCTATACTTGCAAGAAATACATACCAATTTTCATCTGAATAATGATTTTAGTGAAGAATTGTTAATAAAAGGGAAATTGGAAGTTATAATGGAATGATGTATAGAAATATATGTGTGTGTGTGTGAGTTTGTGTGGAATTTTTTCTTGAATATATTTATTAAAAACTATATTTATCTTATAGGAGGTTTGAACAAATAAAAATCAAGATGAAACATGAGGTAAATGTTTATGTTAATATCTTTTATTATCAAAATTGTATTTGTGAAATTTTTATTAAGGGAAATTATATGATAATTATATTTTAAGATACATTTATTTTCCACTCATATGTTAATTTTAGGGTTTACATATTTTTATTTCATTATACTCTCATTGGTACATAAAATGTTCAAGAAAATGGTGTTATAAAAAGTTTAACTTATTTATTCTCTTTGGTCAGAAAATTTATTCTTCAATGTCCATGTTCATAAAAATGTTCTATGGAAGTTTATATCTCTATTTAAAATATTTAAAAACATCAATTTTGACTACCTTTTAATTTATTTATATTTCTTCTAAATTAGTCTCTTTAATTATTTTTCAAAATAAGTCATTTTCTACTACTTGAAAAGTTTTAAATAAATGTTATATTTTAATATAATCAAAATTAATAGATTTTCCCACCTCCATGTCCTTACTTCTTCATGAATCATACTACAAATGGTTTATCCATGAAAACACTATTTCTTTTATTTTTTGTTATTTTATATTTAAAATTTACCTAATTAAAATGGTTTTTTTCTCTTGATTTTTAAATATTCTTTTAAATCCTTTTATAAAAGTGATTTTTAATCTATGTTAACATTCCTTGAGGATTTTTATGACTCAGTGGGTATATGATCATATTATACCATCCAATTTATTTTCTTATATATCCTAGGATTATATTCATTCATTAAATATTATTTCATATAACCCATTATGTTTAGAAGGGATAATTAAGTTATGATGAAATATTTAAGAAACTCATTTCATTTATATGGGTTATGATATGATAATTTTTTTATGATATTATGTACCACTTATATACTATTTTCATTATGTGATGGGTGGGAACACAATTATATTTCCCTCTAATATATTCAGTAAGGATTTATATCACTTGAGATAATTTGAATGAGAATGGGAAGTAAACCCAGTTATATAAGGGACTATATCAGTTATGATAGTCTTGGTAGTGATCCTTTACTAAGTAAATGATGGAATGGAGAGTGAACTCAATCCATTATGGTAATTTTTATATATCACCTTGAGACTTTACAAAATTTTCATTTCTGAATAAATTTAGTTTTATTTCTTTCTTTATTTTTACGCAACACCATGTTAAACTTACACTACACACCATAATGAGTTGTCCTGCATTACACTCAAGTCCCCGTTTTAATGAATAATAGTATATTAATAAAATATTATTATTTAATATAATACATAACATATCCATTAAATTAGCGGTTATGAATAACATTAACAACATTTTTAATTTTATATATTCCATATAATTTTAACATTCATCTTATGTATTTTTTATACATGATATAATAAAAAAATCAATTTTTTAGATAAAAGAAGTATTTAAAAAAATGTAGTTTTTCCGCCTCTTAATGGTTAACCTATTTTAAATTTAATATTTGAAACTTTTATATAATCAATTTAAAAAGTAAACTTCTCATTTTAATGTTTGATATCAAATTTTACTTAAATTCAATTTTTGGTATTTTTTGGAAAAGTTTTATGCTTTAATGAATAGTAAAAAATACTAAATTTTAATTGAAAAAACAAATTTCATCGAAATAATTTATAGTGTTAAATTATAAATTTTATTGGTTTTAAAGTATAAATAGATTATATTTTTATAATATAATTTAATTTAGGTCATTGGAATCGTTTTCACATTGAAATTGGATATAAATACATGTTAATCTTTCGATGGTTCTTACTTTTAAAAAGATGTTTTCTCATTTTGTAAATGGGGATTAATTTAAATTAATTAATGAAACTTTTGGGTTTAAATTATAAAAAATGGATTCCATATTTTGAATCATTGGTTTCAAATTATGTTAATTGGTTAGTTTTATTTTTGGATATTATTAATATTAACATTAGTAATTTTTTTATTATCATGGTTAAGGGTAAATCATGTAATTAATGGTAAAAATGATATTATTAAAATACTCTAACACCAATAAAAATTATATTGGATGACTAAATCTGACCCTTATCATCTATATTTCTAAATTTAATCATTTAATGTACCCTTTTTCATTAACATGACATGAATATTATTAAAATTAATTATTATGACAAAATGTCACCCTCTCATTTATTATAAGTATAATAATTTTAATATAAAGATTACAAGGAGTTTCCATTAATTAAAAATATTATATGGAATTATAAAAAAAGTACCTACATCATATAAATTTATTTATAATTTTTATATATTAAATAATTACCATTAATGATGACACAACAATGAAGAAGAAATTATTTTATTAATAGAAATATGAAATAAATGATATTAATAGTAATAAAATAAATATAATTTGACTTAATTAATGAGAAAAAATTACTTTTTAGATAAAATATATATGTTAGCGACATATTTTAAGTATTTTTTTGAATTTATCATGTTGGTTTGATATTTTTTTTAAAATGAGAATATTGAATAATATCAAAGTTTACAAAAATGATACTTTAAAATAAATAATATTTTATTTATTATTATAAAATTGATAAAAATATAATGTTTCTCAAAATAAGTATTATATTGTTAATTATTTCATAAATAATCCTATTGGGGTTATATTTTCATTTTATAGTAACTATATTAACCCTGTATTATAAAAAGCTATGTGGACACGGTAAGAGTTAAATTGTTTAACTAAGGGTTAAATCCAAAATATAAGGTTAATTTTGTGACCTAAATTTGTCTAAAAATCATTTTTTTGAGCTCATTTGTACCCATAATCATCCTAAACTTGAAATAAATCACCTTGGAGCTATTTAAAATTGAAAATAAATTTATAATAAATTAATAAATTTAGAGTTTCCAAAAATATCCCTCCCCTCTATTATAAAATAACACCTCTACTTCTCTTTTATTCACACCTCTAAATCCATTTTTCTTGGAAACGCCATACCCAATTATACTCCCAACATCTCTAAAATCATCTTATAGGTCATACATTGGATAGAAATCCAACCTACTGAGTCCTTTTGTTCAAATCAATAAAAATACCAGAAAAATAGGAGATTAACGCACCCTCGGCTAAAGGAAAGTACAAGGCAAGGGTTAATTTTGAAATCTCATTATTATCTGATATTTTATATATATAATTATTTAATTTGAAATATGTATCATCCATGTCCATGTTTCTTAAAAATATTTTCAAATGAATCTTTTTATGGTGTTATGTAAGGGACTGTTTAACTAAAACATCGTTTTAAATGTTTCAAAGTTTTAATATTCTTAATATTTCTCATTAATGTCCATGTTTTCAAAAGGAATTTAAGTATTAATTTTTATTTAAATTAATAATTTAAAATTTTAATTCCTTAAAAATGTTTAAAATTGGTATGAGACACTTTGATTCCAAAATCTCTTTTTAAATTTATTTTTTATAAGTGTTTGGCATCTGAAAAAAAGATTTCAAATAAAAGGGGTATTTGTCTCAAGGTATTTCTAATGATTTTGTTTGAGTATTTTTAACGATGTAAAAATACTTTGTTTTATTTTATGTATAATTTAGTTTGATCTCTTATGATACCATTTACCATATTTTTTTGAATGGTTTATGATCACTTTGATTGTAGATGTGCTAGTTTTATATCATTCACAGATTATGGTAAATGTATTAAAATTTAGTATGCTAGTTTTAAAATGAAATTTTATGTTATGTTTTACCCCATTCATAAGAAGAATTAATTGGATATAGTAATTGATGTATTGGGCCAGTTATAGACCCCCGATGCATTTGTAGGTCTCATGAGACAAACTTTTTTGGATTTTTACCCATTTATGTATGGTATTGGAATGAGGCCTTGATTGTGTAGTTATGATGTCTGAAATTATGAATTCCCTAATTATGGGATTATTTAGTGATATTACATGTTATTATTTGACTATTAAAATATCTATGTGAATACTTAAATAGAATTATTGGATTTATTATTTCCATATTATGCTGAAAATTATGTTTAAAGGCTTGTGTTTCATTTTTATACCATGCCTTAAGAGTTTCTACTTATTTATGAAAGTTTTTGCTATATTTTTTATCCTTAACGAGCATCTGATCTCACTCATTTCTTGTGTTTTACTTTCCCTCGGATGTCAATATGTGTATTATGTTTGATATGTAGGTTTATTCTAGTAGAATAATGGTGTTATCAAAGGATTGCCTATGTTTTATTTTATGTATGAAATTATAATGTAAATTTCATGTATGTAATATTTTTTACAAGACTACTAAAATGATCGGACATTCAAGATTTGATTCCTGGTAATCATTCTAATGTATTAAAATAATGCACCAGCTCAAGGCTTATGGGGTTGGAGCATTACATTTTTCATTATTATAGTTTAGATTTATTCATTAACTAAAAAAATTATTTTATATGATTATATGTATTCCAAAAACATATATTTTATACTTATAATACGTTATCATGGATTGTGATTGGTTATTTACTATATACACCCTTATTAATTATATATTATATTATAATAATGTTTTATTCTATGACTCATGATTAATAATTTTAACGAATTGGGTTTGAATTTCATAAGTTATTATCATGTTTTCATTCCCTTATACTTATCTTATGCTTAGGAATGATCATTGATTGATATATCACATATGTACCTTAACTGAGCATCCATGTTCACCCTTTCTTATGTTTCTATTTTCCTAGGTTATAAAGAAAAGTTTTAAATAGTGTTTTTCTAAGAAGGGAAAAATTTGAGGATAAATTTGTCGAAGATTTTGAATATATTTGATGAAATAAGTTGATTATATATCTAGTATCCAAAGATAGAAAACCTTTATAGTTCTGGTGAATGTATTATTATTTGATTATATGAATATTCATCTAAAATGACATTATATTTATGTAGAAAGTGCTTCAGTAATATCACTAAGTCTTTTATTTTAATTTTATCTTATACAATTTGTGGTTATCCAATTAGGTGATCTGTATATGATGTATGTTTTTAGGGACTTCATGTATATTTTTTTATAGTGTGGATTTGTTATTTTGAAGGATTATTTTTATATAATTAAATATTCTTCAATATTATGAGTTTCTAAATTTTTATGTTTCAATTTTTATCTAGTAATGGATTCCATGATACATGAGAGTATAGCTTATCCATGTGGTTTATCATACCATTGTTTCTTATTGGTAGCCTCTATTAAATAGGGAGGTGCAATAGTGGTCATGTGTTGACATAGTCGACACCAACATTCAGTGATTAGGCAATGAACATTTCATAATATACATTCTCATTAATGTGATTGAAATATTAAAAATATCGCACCACCACATTCCTCATTCACTATTTTTTTAATATGATTCTTAGGATTTAAAATTTACACCCTCATCTCTAATTCCATAACCGTGGTGGGACCTAACCGCATTATTTACCTTATACAATGTATTCAATGATATGAAAATATATCTTAAAAATATGTTTTGTAATTTTTAATAAATAATTACACACAATAACATTATATAATATTCAATATGTAATTTCTTAGAATATTAGTCCACATACAATTAGGGTATATATAATAAAAATTATATCTTCCCCAGCTAATGTTATAATTATATTTAATTATATAAATAATTATGTTCATAAATTTGAACACTTGATAAAATAAAACCATACGAATAATTGTTTCTTTAGAATGACATATGGAGAGGGTTATCAATGTAATAATAAGAAATATCAAAATGTATTAATGTTTGTACAAAAAAGAATTAAATGGATACTAAGAAAGTAAGGAATAGTTTTTTTTTATAAAACCTATATTATGTGATCAATATATTATATTCACATTTATAACTTAAAACTGTTCGTTAAAGAATTTATAGGCTAGTCAACTTTGATACTAAATGTTCACTTGTATCAATACAAAGAGTTATCATGAAGGTCTTGATAAAGGGATACTTGAATATTTATAAGACTTCATTTCTATAAAATTTCCCTATATAAAATATTCATCATCAACAATACAACATATACATGACATAAAAATGAGTTCAAAAAATAATTGCTTTAAATTTTTTGAAAGGATAATTATTCTAAAAATTTTCAGGATTTAGGAAAATTTTTTATAGTGATGTATTGAAAAAATATTATTAATAGTATATAAAATGAATATAATACAATTAGTATATAGGTGTAATTATGTAAAGAAATTAAATTTAATGTTTTTTCATAAAATAATTAAAATAATTTGAGAAAGGAATATAGGTAGGGGAGAAAAAATATCTTATATAGATTTTGTTCCTTTCTTAATAATCTATAATTTTTCATATAAAATTCATCAAATTTGATTGGGAATCGAGGGAAATTGATATTATTAGAATAAAAAATGGTGTGAGGATAATTAAAGATAGAATAGAATTTTATTAAGGAGATGATGTGATATTTCTGAACATAAAAATTAATAAAATCATAAAAAATTGAATAAAGTATAATTCTATCTTAAGATAAAAAATAATGATTATTCTTGTGTCTATAAAAGTTAATCAATTTATGTGATTTTAATATAATAATGTTTATATCAAATATTAATTTTCAACCAACTTATTTTTATTAACCATATAACATATTTTACTATATTTTTCTATTTAACAAATTACTTTATTATTTATTGAAATCATAAAAACATCAAAATTAATTAATTTGAATTTATGAATATAAATTTAAAGTATATAGTATTAAAATAAATTTTTATATGGAATAAAATTACTTATAAAATAAAAAATATACATTCATTAAAATATGCATGTTTTAGGTGGATGAAAATTTTATTTTCTTCATTATTTATCCAAAATTATTATTTTTTATTTATAGATTAATAATTACTATTGATATTTAACTTTATTTATTTTTTTTATTTTTAATGGATATTTTTAATGAATATATGAAGATTATTTCCAATGGTCAAAAAATGACAATCTCATTGGTTATTTTATCATCCATCAAAGATCATGCTATAATTATTTATACCATTTACTTTTTTATTAAAATTTATTCATTCTAATCTCAAAAGAACCCATATATATATTTTAGTTTTTCTCTATAAAATAGTTATTCAACGAAGTAAAATGTTTTCATAGTGAATGAACTCATTATATTTTTTTATATATTTAGGTGACAACGAGATGATGGAATTATAAGTCATAGTAAAAGCATGTATTTTTGTTTTTTGTCCATTCTTACTTGTCAAAATTATGATTATTATAATATCTAATTTTAAATTTTATCATTTAGATATAATATAAATCTTTGGTTTTGATATTTTTTAATTTTATAAACAAAATATTTCATTATTATATTTCATCTAAAATTTCACATTCTTATATTTAATGATTCTAGAATAAATTGACACTCCCATTGTACATTTCAACTCCTAAAATTGATATATTGGATAAAAATTAATTTGAATAATTTAAATAAATTTTTTTTAGAGAAGTGTCTTAAATTTTGGAAGTTTATTATGGAACAAAAATATTATTTACTCATAATTCATTACCAAATATACATATTTTTTTATGATTTTTAAGTGAAAATATTTCTTCTCTTGAATTAACGATAAACGATCATCAATGAAATTCCCACTCAATTTAGATCATAATGGAATATAATTAATTAGTAATTGATAATTTATATGATGGTTAAACTAAATTTAATGTATTCATTAGTAAATACAAATTATTTATAGATTTAATAAATTTCCAAATGACGGTTTTGTTGATCATGACAATGTGATCATTTTTTTGATTAGAAAGTTATATAAATGGTGAGAACCTAAATAGTAATGAAAATAGGGAGTAATTATAATGATTTATAAAAAGAGGAGGGATTTATTAATTTATTTTCAAAAAAAGTGTGTTGACCTGTAGAATTTATATAAAAATATGTGATTTGAAGAAAATATTTTGTTACAATTATTTTAATATGAATGAGATAAAAACTTATTTATAAGGATTTTTATCCAAGATATTAAGATTCATAAAAACATTTTGATTGATTCTTGAAATTGGTTTTCAAAAATATTGATAAAGGAGGTGTTAATAACTTTACATGTCCTTCTTAGCCACCACAATAATATTTTAACTACAACATTCAAAAAAATGGACATTCCTAATTATCTACATGGTATGGTGAATTTTCTAATAATTATTCTTCTAAGAATCATATAAGGTATGATATTATACTAATTATTCCTTATATTAATCCAAAATTTACATTATTGGTATATTCATTATAAAAAACTTTATTGAAAATTTATAAAATATCTTCTTCTTCCAGATCCAATACTTCCTAAGAAAAACATTCCATTTGAAACTAATTTTAATGACCTTGAAATTCCCCTTAAAATTGGTCCTTGTACTTGATGAGGGGTAGTGAATTAGGTGTTACTTACTTTCTCCAAATCACAAATATTCTTTTTAAATTTATACCTACATTGGTATAAGAACAACTATTTCTAATTAATAAAATTGTGGATCTATTTATTATTTTTCTGATAAGAAACACCACATGCAATGTATGAAGTAGTAATGTATAGAAAATGTGTTTTTATAAAGTTTAAACCTAACATGGTAAACTTAATAATTACTATCATCTATTATCCACCATGATCATAGATTATCCACTAATAATTTTATCATTAATTACAATTGGTTTGATAAATTATCATCCATAACCAAATTGCATCACAGACCAACACAATATCTAACTGGGCTTACAACTACAATAATATCTCATGTCATTTCACTACATTTTTCAATATAAACCATGAAAAACATTTATATATATATATATATATCACATTTCAATGTAGGATGTCACTATATCCAAACAATCTGATAAACTTCCTCACTAATTATTAAAATCTATTTTAATATTCATGAATTCATGGATATAATTTTTTATTTGAACATAGAGGAAATTCCAAATCTTTTTCAGCATCTATCTCATAATTTTTATCAACATAGGCTAAAATGTCTTTTACTGCTAATATATTGTTAATAAAAATTCTTATACATTTCCCTCTTTCACTCTTCTTCTTCATTTATTATTTCTAAAAATAATTAAGAAAATGGTTATACTCATGTATAGTTAGTTGAATTATTTATTTTTATTTTTTCTTCAGTTGAATCTTTTTTATATTAAATTCCTTAATGGTTTGGTCTTATAGTTCCTTAGGATTTTTTTTCTCTATACTCACCCAACTTCAGTTCACAACACCCAAATTCTATCATTTTCTTTATTTTTCTTGTTTTCAAAAAAGGATCAAAGACCATTTATCTCTATGATTCCCACGATTTATTTTAGGACCAATAAAATTTCTATAAATGAAAATATCTCAATACAATTAAGAAATACTAATAACCGTGATGATCCGCTAAGATTTTAAACCTTTTTTTCAAATTTTGGTCTCCAGTAAAATTACTCGAGTATATTTTTATTTTATTTTATTCTTACTTTCTGATTTAACTCTATGTATAATGTTTCATCATTAACTATTACAATAGAATCGAGAAGATTTTTAAAAAAAACTCCATAAATTATCTCCACATAATAAATATCTATGGCAATAAGAAAATGTAGTAATAGTTTCTATATAGACATTATCTGGTAGCATGAGTGCCTAAATGTTTTTATAAAATCTCAAGATTGTATTTTTAAACATTATATATAATCTTAACTAACTTTGTTCCTTTTCAAACCAACTTGAAATTTTCAAAAATTAGTAATTGATATTTTAGAGCACTCAACATTAACAATGAAATCCTTAAAGTTATTTTCAAATTCATTTAATATAGAAATTTTCCCATTTTTAGGATATTTCAATTTCTAAGCATCCACCATAACTTGATATTATTTTTATCGAACATGAATATTAGTCTATCATTTAATCTTCTTGAATCAAAAATGATTTGTGATATTGAAATTATTTATAGTAAAACACATAAACCATAGGATTGATATCTACATTTTGATAATTTATATTGATTATCATATATATTCATTTAAAAATGATATAATCAGTGTATAAATGATCATATCAATCACATCAACCTTGAATTTCCAAAAATTAGTTCTTGAATCATGTAAAAAAAATAATCATGATGTTTGGATCATGATAGAATAACATCATCCTCCTAAAATATTATTTCCTTCTAAAAAAATTATTTTGGAAGTTCTTTATTTCAACCATCAAAATTATCAAAATATTTCTATGTTTATGACTCTTATGATGTTCTAGTTTCTCTTCCAAGATATGGTTACTCCTTTAAAGATACTATTAAAAAAATTTAAATTTTATTGTATGGTATACCCTTTCAAAATTATTTTTCCATACTGATACCCTTTTGATGTTACTCTTCTAAAACATCTTACTCATCTAAAATATCGCATTACTCTTATGAACTTTTATTTACTCCAATAAAGTAATCAAAAAAATTTCTAAGTGTTTAATGTATCTTAATAATTCATTAACGACCTATTCAAATTATTTATGATTTTTCCAAAATTTCTACTCCAACTGAAAAAATAAATAATTCTTTAAATCAATAAAAAATACTTTTAAATTAACTCTAGGATTATAAAACACTTATATCACTTCATAATGGATTCAGATAATTAGGGTAATTATTAAAATATTTCCAAAACTACTATATATTTACCAAGGAATTGTATGAGCATCAAAATAATCAAGATAGAGTATTTCATGTAGTTAACTACCCTATTATTTCATCTTTTAAATCATCCTTCATAAAGCTTCATTAAAGAAATAATCATCACTAAAAATAATAGCCTTCAAAGTAAATACTACTTGGATTTATCTAAAAAATTCAGATATAATTTTAATCTAATAATATCAGATCATTAATCAACCCAGTATCAAATATATAAAATTCTTTCATAATACTGTATAAGGCAAAAAAAATCATATCTTAAACACTCTTTTTTAATTTAAGTTCATCTCGAGAATAATTAGATCTTGGTTCAATTTTCTAAATATGTAGTTGTATATTTCATTAACCATTAATTAATTGGAAACCCTTCAAGATTTATTGGGTGGATACATATTACATAACCAATATTCTCAAACACATACATATTCAAACTTATTCAAAACAAATAAAACCAAAAAAAACCTTTTGGGACATTAGTCACACATTTTTTTTTTGTTATCAGTACAACTAAAACACCATTCAAATGTATAAAAAATGTATTCTTTAGCTTATTTAAAATAAATGTTAATAGGTATGGTCTGATCTAATTATTTATTCCATGGGTAAAAGGGAAGGTACTATAATAAAAAAAATCTTATCCCACATTAAATTTTAATTTTATGAAAAATATATTCTCTACTTTTACTTTATTCTCCCCCTTATTTAGTAATTCCATAAATTCAATGAGAGAATGGTGAAATCGTATTTTCTCTTACAAAATTTACATAAACCAATCAATTCTAAGTCTAACCAGTATAATATGTTGTGGATAATAAGTTTGATTAATTTAGACAAATAATATATCCATAAATATTTCATAATTTGATGAAAAATAAAAAATATTTTCATTGGGAATGAAAAAATAAAATTTTTTAAAAATTATGAACCTATAATCAACATCAAAAAACACATCAAAACATTTAAGTGAATGTTTTTTTTTTGATCCACCAATTTTTAGAATGTCACCCCTTGATAAACTTGCTCTACATAATAAAATGAATAATTGGAAAGTGAGAATAATTACTCATAATTAAATTTTTGAAGGGACATTCCATTACTTTTTATTTATAAAAAATGATAAAATTATAATAGATTTGATATTAAAATACCCACCTCAAGTTATTATCATAAATTAACATCATCACGTATGATTTATTTTAAATAAATTATCACCAAAAAAAATATATGAGTTATGATGACTAATAAAAATTGAGATTTAAAAAGTAATTTATTGTAGGGAGAACTTAAGATTCTATATAAACAATTATCTATGATGGATGAATTTGTTCATCCTATAAAGAAAATAGGTAATTAAATATTTTAATATTTTTCAAGTTTCACTGTAAATTCCATCATCTAAGGTGAACAACCAAAAAAATATGATAATAAGGTTTGAATTCCATTATCTCTTAATTGCATGAAAAATGTATAAAATTTAGATGTAAACCTAGATACTACTTTTCTTAAATATTTAATTTGTCTATATTTCTTCATGAATGCTCCATTAATGATTTTCCAAATCTATTACCCCTTAGTAAGAGTGGCATTCCTTTAATTTTTAGTGTTTTTTATTTAATGGAAATGGATTTTTGATTTTAGTAATTAATGAAAATTAATTTTTCTCTTATATTTATTATTCCTCATAGCCCCTTCCAACTGGGATATCTATATGATTAATTAATCAATTTTTCTATGATCATTATTTCTTTTGTATATAGAATCAATCTTTATAGTAAAATTCTTGGTACATGGAGTCATTGGTAATTTAACTTTATATAATAATATCTTATCTTGTTCTAGTATCCATACCACATAGATGGTTTGTTGTGGTTATATTTCTTAATCCTCTACACAAAATTTTAATTTTCATTGAGTTACCATTCTTGGGAAACATTTTAAAATATTTTTTTGCAGTGTGAACCACTAAGCCAATCCTACTATCTGTTTCATGAAATAACTATTTTATTTTAGATTTCAAGATAATCCCTTTAAAATTTATATTTATTAAAAAATTTCAATGGTTCATAATGTTTTCACTCTTTAAATAATAGAATCATATTTTCTTCTAAATAAGAATGACATCATTATCATCCACCATCACTTACCTCATGGGTGTTATTTTTTCCACAAACTTATTAAATGTTTTTTCCAATGTAGACTTTCATTCCCCAGTTTTTTCTAATTTTATTTCCTTTTCATCTATTTAGTATAAGAGTTTTAATGGATTCGTAGATACCAAAAAATATAATTAACATGACTATTTACATTGTAGTATCAATGAAATTATTAAAATATTAAAATATGTTTTTTCATGGATATATTATTTATTCACTATGATATATGAAACTATACATTAAGTTTTATTCTAATTTATTCTTTACTCTACCTTAATTTAGTTTTATTATAACCTCCAAATATTAAAAATTTATTATAAAAGTATATATACTTGTTTACACACCTTTGGTAGGACCAAAAATGACAAAAAAATATCATTCTTTTATGAGGTGATTCAATCAATCGAGATTTTATTTATTATTTTCAGATTAAAACACCATTCATCTGGGGCCTGTTTTAGTGTATTATTTTATTTTAAACACTTTAATTCACCATGGATATTCGTTTTTTGAATTTCTTTTAATTTTTATCATTATATATTTTTTAATTTTTTTATTTAAAATCAATATTGTGTGTTAAGACTAAAACAGTAGAAACATAATAAAATGATTTATGGGTTAGATAATTAACTATGTTGGTTAAGGTTTGATCATGATATGATTTCCACAAATTAATTCCATTACTAGAAGCCTAATATAAAGTATGAATTACTTCTTGTGTTTGTATGGAAACATTTATTTCTTTATCCTTTTGTAAATTACAGGTTTTTTCATCGTAAATATTTTCCAGTTAGATTTACATCTCATGGAATTAATAGATAAGGTTGTTCTAATGAGCTTAATCTTTGCTCAATATGGCTTACTATTATTTAATTATATTTTTAATTTGATCCTTATAATGTATGTTTACCTATTTTAACTCTTTTTATGAGTATTTCACTATGTTTTCCATGATTTGGAGTTGATCATTTTTGACATCTACTGATAATTTTTGGACATTTTAAATGAATGTATTACCTTATGAAATATTTTTTCAAACACTTCATTCTCATATAAATCCTTTTGAAAATATTCACCAATATAGGAATATATTTTATTGAAATGTAAAATATATTTATCCTTGGAAACAACATGATTTGTGAGATAGTTACATTTACTCACTTTCTTAATTGATGCATCTTTTATTACATTGTCTTCATACTACACATGTGACTTTTCTTCCCTTATTCTACTAACATAGATAAATATATACATATCAACATCTATTGTTATATTCTTCATATAATATTTCATTTCAAAATATGAATTACTAATTGATTCAGTGAACTCATATTCTTTATAACTTGAACTCAATTCAATAGTGGACTAAAGTTCAGTGGATTTATTAATAAATTAACCTTGAAAACTAACATCTATGAGTGATGATTTATCTTATTCATTTTCAATATTCCTTAAATTCATTTCAAATCTATTTTCCATAATTTTCAATGTATTGTCCAAAACCTACATTTTAGTAGAAATAGGATTAGAACTATATTCTTCCATATGAGGGTATTCTAAAATAGTTTAAATATACAATTCATATATATACATATAAAAAAATTATAATGGGAAATTTTATATCCAATCCTATGGAATATTGTGGTTTGCTACAAATAGGAATGCCCCTTAGGATCGATGCACACACCTAATTGGGGTGGGGAATTATGTGTTTCTATCTTTTTTCTAAATCTAAAATATTTTTTAATCTGTTACAACCATTTGTATTTTAACCTCTATTTATGGTTAAGAATATAGTGGATCTATTTTTACTCTACAATGACAAACGCCACATACATTATAGTAAAGAATAAATTTTTGAATATGTATTTTTATAATTTTCAACCCTAACATATGAAACATTTTCCATGTTGTTATTTCTTATTCACTATGATCAAAAACTATCTACTAATAGTCATACAATCAATTATAAGTGGTGTCCGATTTTTTCATCTAAACCCCTATTACATCTCATATAAACACAATATCACACTATGTATACAAAATATAGAATCTCAATGGACTTTATAGTTTCTTGTAATTGGTTATAAGCTCTACCACCAACCACTATATCACCTTTCAATATAGGATATCACTATATCTACAAAATATAATTTTCATCCTCACAGAGTATTCAGGTACTTTGAGAAATAAATAATTCATTCTTATAACATGTTCTTCGATCATTGAACATATTCCAGAGCTTGTTCAAAATATATTTTTTGGGTTTCCTAAAATCAGACTCAATGGTTTTCAACAACAAATATATTTTCATCAAAGATTCATGAACATCATCTTATTATTACTTTTTTCCATTATTTCTCAAACTACTTTCAAACACTAGTTCTAACTCAGGAATAACTGGTAAGACTATTTCTCTTATTCTTTCTTTAGATCACTCATTCTGATCTCATATTCTTGTCCGTAACCCTCTTTTTCTTCCTTGAGAATTCTTCTTTTCTCTCATATCACTCTACTTTAGGTTGAAACACGGTATTTATCTACCTATATTGATTTCTAAACTTATTTAAAGAGAATCACACACCTTTTTTGAATGTGATTACTAAAATTTTCTTTTTGGGTTTTATAACATTTAAATAAATTTAAATATTTCATTTTGTGAATAATAAAAATCACTCAATGATCTTCTATTTTCTCTACACATTTTATTAAAATAAATGTCTATGGTAAAATTAATGAAGTATCATATTCTTTTTCTTTATTTTTTATTTTATTCACTTCTCCCCAGTTAAATATGTCTTCTCTAAATCTTCCTATATAATTAATAACCATTTTCCCCTAAATAATCCAAAAATAGTCTACACATAATCAATATCCATGTATGTATAAAAATAATTTAGTAATTTTAGTGTAAACTTTTTCTTTTGTTGTAATAGATTTAAAAAAAACTTGTAAAAGATCTATGTTGGATATTTAAATATAAGATAACAACTTAACACATTTTTCTGTAACACATCCCATAATAAAGATATCTCCAATGAGGTTTTTCCATTTTCAAACACTCAAGAACTGCTCTAGATTCTTCATAGTTATTTCCAGATTCATTTAATCTAAAATTTATCTCATTTATGGGATATTTAACTTATCAAACTTACATATCTCCATGATTTTTTTCAATCATGGAGATTAGTATTTAATTAAACATCATCAATCACAAATGATTTGTGATATTTTAATTCTGTGATGTATAACACATGTATCATTTGAATTAAATATATATTTGGTTATACAAATTAATTTTCAAATATCCTCATTTGAAAATAATAAAATTAATGGACTTATCATCATCTCAGTCTAATCTTCCTTAACATTATTGAACTAAAATTTTAAAACATTTTCTTATTGTATCATGATCTTATAATCATGAAATAATATATTAAACATTATAAAATATCATTTCCTTATTCAAAAATTTAATTCTGGAAGGTCATTTTTTTCCTTGAATTATAAAAATTTTCTTAAGTGGGTGAATCTTAAAAAGTGGCCATTACTATTCCAAGATAGGTTTTCCCTTTGAAAATTACCATTTTAAATTGGGTTTACTCTTATTTGGTACCCTTCTAAATATAATTTTCTATGTTGGTACCACTCTAATGTTATAGTTTCAAAAACCCTATTACACTTAAAAAATCTCACATTACTAATATTATGTTTTGGTTACTCTTATGATGTCATAAACGACTCTTCATAAGTCTTCAATAACACATCCAAATTCATTATTAACCCTTTATAATTCTACAAGACTCATACAAAATTTTATCTCCACTTCAAAATTCAATAATTCATCAAATTAATACAAAATCATTTTGAATCATCTCCGTTATTGTATACCACTTTTATTTACCGCATAATAGCTTAAAATAATTATTGGAATTACTAGAATGATCCAAAACATTTTTGTCTAATTACCTAGGTCTATTTACAGCATCTAAATACTCAATATAGATTATTTACTTTATTTCACTATTCAATCCTTCAAATAATCCTTCACAAACCTTAATCTAAGAGATAATAAACAATTATAGTTGGGGGGTTTTTCTCAGTGTTAATCACCCCATAATTATATATTAAATGATAGGGGTTCAAAACCCATTAGGTACATGTACTATATCGGTACTATAGAAGAACTGTAAAATTAGATAAACTATAGTGGTGGTGGTTATTGTAGCATGAATAGTAGTAGAGGTAGCACTGTAGAATGTATTGTAGCATCCTGGGGACTGAAATAGTATTATTCACTAGAGGTCCTTTGGGTAACAAATATGGGCCTTTAGGGCCATGGGATGGGCTTTAATGACCAATGGGACTACAGGCCATGAAATGGGTCTCTTATACAAAAAAATATATCCATTGTTTCAATAAAAATGAGGATTCATCCTTAACTTAAAAAAAACATAAAACAATAACCCTCACACAAAATACTCCTTGGATTGTTCTTCCAATTTCAACTATCCTTTCACTCAAATAATTTATAGTCTTCAATCTCCCCATTAGAAAATATCTGAACTTATTTAACAATACTATAGTATAAATAATTTTTCCACATTTTAATCAATTGACATTGACCTGAAGATCAACTAAAAATCATTACATATGCGGGGTTTCTTTCCAATGCAGTAGGAAAATATTCCTTTACACATGAATACATGGGTAACACCCACACCTTCCTTGGGAAGATAATTATTCCTTCTCTCAAATTATACAAGAAATATATATTGACACTTATTGTCGTAAAAAAAACTAAAAACAACTAAAATAACCTTAGGTCACTTCAAAAATGAATTATTTATTATAATTTTACATAATATATTATTATTTATGATTACATTCCACACTTTATATAATTAAACATAACTCTTTTATATTAGTTTGTTATTAATTTAATGATATTTTTGTTTCTATATATACTATAGTCACTTAACTATAATATATTTTCATTTAAATCTAACTAATGATCTAATATGGTAAATTAATGATTATATTAATTTATTAATTATTGTTAGATGGTCACATAAATAGAGAAAAATAATGTAAAAAATCTAATATTTTTTGGTAATATAAATATCTATTTTTAAATTAATATATGATATCCATATATATGGGTAATAGTTTGTTAATAATATTACTATATATTAATTTTTTGAAAGTGGGAGATTTTTCTATTGAATAATAGGATTTAAACCCACTTTATTACTCAATCATGTCTTGTTTTTATAGACACAAAAACCATTATATTAATTACTAATAGTGCTTTATTTTAATGGTAAAAGGATTATTAAATTAATCTCATGTTTTTATTATATCAAAATCAATAAAAGTGAAATAATATCATAATATAATTGAATTTTAAAATACATACATATATAAGGAAAGAATATACCATATATGATATTTTTATAAGATATAAATTTTGAATAGTTTTTAAATTTTACACACAAAACATTTTACAAACAATTAGAAACAATTTTTTTTTAATGAAATTCTATCATACAAAAATAAAATATATAAAATTATAATATATATATATATTAGATATAAATATATAAAAATGATTATATACCAGACATGATTTTATATGACCTGATAAATTATTCTAAACATAGAATTGACATATTCAAGTTTATGAGATATATATTAATCAACATACTAAAGGACATGCATTTTTACTGTATATAGGTTACTCAATATAGATCATTACATCTATGTTTATTATATATGGGTTACTCAACATCAGTTACTTGGCTCATCATACTATACACAATTTATTATATGACTCTTTTTCAATCATGGTGAGATTAATAAGCATAATATACATAGCACATATTACTAGATGAGATTTGAAACTCACAGACTTTTTATTATGTGATACTAAATGAAATTTAATAAATATGGTTCCTGGGATATGAATATTAAGTCTTAATTTACTTAAAACAAAATATGAAATGAGATCTAATATACATTAAATAATATATGTAATGGGAGGGTATCTATTATACAGAAAATATTTTAAATTTTTTTTATATACATCATATTTCTATGATAAGAATTAATAATTTATTATAAATATACTATTTAAATTAGAATAATTCATTAAACAGTTTTCAAATCTTTGATAGAATGTTGTTTTTGCGTGAAATAATAGAATTTTAAGGCTTTTAAATAGAAGAACATTAAATGTTATATGGTAGAACCACTCTTATAAAATTATCAATTTAAACACAATAATTTTTGAATAATGTGATCTTAAATAATTTCAATGATTTAATACCAAATTTATATAGAATCGTATCTACCAATCGAGATGATTCTGATAAGAAGAAGGATCATAAAATAGATAAAAGAAAACAATTTTGTAAAAATTTTAATTTAAAAATAAAGATTTACATTTTATTATTTTAATTTATAAGTTTATAATAAATTAATTATATATAATATTCTTTATTTTTTATTTATAAATTAAATTCATATTCCACTATTAGTACTTTGTGATCCTGATCCTACATTTATTTTTTATATAGAACGTCATTTTAATTAATTTTCAATATTACTATTCAAAAAAATGTATTTATAATATACTTTGATAGTGAAATACAAACTAATTGTACATAATGTTAAATTAATATATATGAAAAGGTATTTTAATTTAATGAGTTTGGGAATAAATAATTAATTTTCAATATTAATAATTAGTTTATTTAAATCAACCATAGAGAACTCTTTTTGGATTATATTAATATTAAAACTCATAAGACCCTCAATGAGTAATGGTGGATAGGATTAAGAGATGGGTTTTATGTACAAACCGTAATAAAAAATATTTTTACCTTATTTTAACTAATTTAGTCTATTTCTTATATATATAAAATTTAATCAATAGATGATATAACTAACTGTATTATAAAATATTTAAATATTTCCATATGTAATAACTATGTAATTTTTAACGGAATCAATCCATACCCTATTTATTCATATTTGGGAGAATTAAAACTATCTTGGGATTTATTAGTACATCCTAACCATCCCCTTATCTTTATCAAAAATTGTATCATTTTACATAAATTTTGAATTTGGACCCTCAAGTATGCGAAACACATATTTTACTGTTTTATATTTCCTTTATTTATTGAATTGAGAAACCACACATAAATTTTTAGTGAATATTTTGGGTTCTCTTTCTCATTTTGGGGTGACAGGGGAACCTTTTTTTTTCAATTAAAACCTTTATGTAATGTCTCATGTGGTAACCCCTCTATTAGAGTGGTAAAATAAGGTTGGGATTTTTATTTTTTCCTTTTACATGCTATGAAATTTTTGGAATCTCAAATTATTATCCTTAAAATAAATCGTCCATAGTTTACCCAAACAATTACTACTTTGATTATGGTAAGGGGTAAGTATTGTGGTTTGGATTTGTATGAAACGTTTGCTTCATCATGAATAGCTTACAAAATCTCAAAGATATGTGAATTTTGAACATGGTTTTTTAATTTAATAGGATTTTAGTATAGTGTAATTGGGATTTTAATAGAAAAGAAAGATAAACTAATTAAATTTTATTTAGAATTATAAAATTATTAATATTATATAACAATATAAAAAATTATTTTTAAATAATGAGTAAAATTAATATATAAAAAACAAAGCTTCATAAAGTTATTATGAACAACATGGGTAAGTTTCATTTGATTTCAAGCCATTATTTATATTAAGGGGTATTTGGGATAGATCATTGATACATTGAATTATATCAGACAGAACAACAATAATATTTTAGTTTCAACAAGTCTACTACTTAATATTTAACTGATCATAACTCATTGATTAACAATGACTGTTGAAAATTAAAAAAATAAATTTTGATGAAATATCCACAATCATTCAGGGAATACATGAAGAGCGTAATATAATGATCATATTTATATAGATATTGTTTCTTTATTATGTTCTTATAACTCTTACTTCCATACTACTGAGTGGGAAACGATGTATTTGAAGGAATTATATTATCCATTAAAATATTAAATCAAGTTAACATGTAAGATAATAAAATAGTAAGCTTAATATATTATATAATTTTTTCTATTCATAAAAACATTATAATTCATGTTAATATTTATTAGTATACCAAAATAATGAAAAATATTAACAAAATATGAAAACATATTAATAAGTGACCAGAAATTTAGAAATGTAATTATCTTTGTTTAGATCAAGCATGGAACTATGAATTATATCAATATATACTCTTCTATTTGATCATTATAAACATAGTAATACATGGGGGATAAGAAAAATAAAAAATAATAAAAAATAATTTAATCATCTATCCACTATCTCTCATAACAGGAAATCCCCTTGATAATTAGGTAAGAGATTCCGAAATTAATAATTCTCTAAAAGTATACATATAATAGGTTAAGGGTTTAAGGGGACACATTATTTATTCTTGATAATTTTTTACATAGTTTTTGAATGTGTGAATAACTAAATTATTAGTAAAATTTGGACCTAAATTTCTTTAGCATGGTTGGATATGAAATATATTTCCTTGGAAATTGGAATAAGAAAATTAGTTCCTGTTAACACATGTTAAAACCATTAACTTCATGTTAGTCAATTATGCATTGCCTAAAGCTGTTTCTTCTTATAATATTCAGTTGGGCCTCATGTTATTGGAATTATCTTTTAGTTGTATTAAATGATTGTAACCCATGAATGATGAATCCTGAAAAAATAAATTTCATAATCTTTGATTAGTTTAATATTTTTATGTTAACAACTACTAGCATGTATTATAATAGGTTAAATTTCTCAATTATTTCAAGTTTATATTTATGACCCAACAATGGATAAAACTATAGAATTGTTTATTTGAAATTTTTTTGTATGAATAGAATAATGTTAAATATTATAAATAAAAGAAACACATCAAATCCCAAAACCTTTGTAGCTTTTCACTATTGGGATATAAGTCTAAATTTTAATAATCATTAAATCCATAGAAATTAATCTTTCAAATTTTATAAAATGATAATTTTCACAAGTAAAATCCAAAAATGAAATCATGGTAGTGAGCCTCTTGTTATATTTTCAAAATAATTGTATATGTTGAAACAAAATCATATATTGAAATATATTTTTAAAATCATTTCCCTCTCCCAAATATCACCAGCATATGTGGTGTGAGCCTCTCATTTTTTTATGAATAGAATAATGTTAAATATTATAAATAAAAGACACATCAAATCTCAAAACCTTTGTAGCTTTTCACTATTGGGATATAAATCAAAATTTTAATAATCATTACATCCTTAGAAATTAATCTTTCAAATTTTAAAAAATGATAATTTTCACAATTAAAATCCCAAAATGATATCATGGTAGTGAGACTCTTGATATTTATTCAAAATAATTGTATATTTTGAAAAATAATCATATATTGAAATATATTTTTAAAATCATTTCCCTCTCCCAAATATCACGTGCATATGTGGTGTCAGCCTCTCATTTTTTATAGAGTCATTTTTCTGTTATATCCATGTTAACATAAATGAATTTAATTTACCATGATCTATATCTCTAAACATGATCATATCCTTTTTAATTTGGTTATAAAAATCCACCCTCTCAAGAATTTTCAAAATCAATTCTTATGATGTCTCTAATATATTGGATTATTAATTTTTTTTTTGATTTTTTTCATCACAAAACCATATATTATGTATTTATCCATTGGAAAATATGGTCTATATATGACCAATTTATATTAAAAAAATAATTGAAAAAATCATATTTGGGAGATCAAAACCATGTATAATTATTTTTTAATATAATAACATTATTGATTAAAAATACCTAATATTAATCATGTATAATTTTTATAGAATATAAATAAAGTAAATCATTAAAATGATAGTGATAATACTAATAAAATTTTATTAATGAATTTAAAATAAATAACCCAATCAAAATATAATAAAATCATCAATCAAAAACCCAAATTCCCAAATAAACCTTAAAATGTAACGAATGATATCAATAAAAATTTTATGAAATATAAAATCCATAATAATGAATTTTAAATTTTAAATATAAATAATTCAATCATGTTTTCTATAATAACTCAAAAAAATATATTGGTATAATTTTTTAAGGAGATTCAAAACCCAAAATGATGAAAAAGTACTTTTATGAAAATAAATAAATAGATATTAAATTGAAATAAAAAAGAAAAAAATTAAAATTAATAAGAGTAAAGAAGGTAAAAATAAAAGGAAAAATATCACATATATTGTTGGAATTACCTTCCCTATGTTGGAATGTTTTATTATCCTCTATGAGACATAATTTTTATTAGAATGAATTCTTATTTAAAATAAGAGATGTAGTAAAATTTCAATTAAGGTTACTACTTGGTGTGCTCGTTGATAATTGTGATGGTGAAAATCTCAATGAAACCCCCAGGGAAGAGATTTATTCTATTACCATTAGAAATAAATCTTGTATAATTAGATTCATTCCTGACCAAACTACATTACAAAATATGGTTAGATTTAACCAAATAGAATAAAACATACCTAACATCAGTTTCAACCTTTATTTATACATAAAACCCTTTTCTTATATCTGTAACTCTTTATGAAATATCTAATGGTAATTATCAGTTTTCTTATTCTCTTTAAAAATGTTGTATTTTTCATAGTAACTTGATTATAAATCATTAAAAGTTTAATTTAATTTCTCTCAGTTTCTAAAACATCAAATATTTATATTTGAGTAACCAAAATATAACTTATTTGATTAAACGGGAATAATTAAATTATTAGGTGTGGTTATATATTCAATTTCATAGAATATAGGTTTAACAAAAGATTTTAATAATGAATAAATTATGTCTTATAAAACCTAAATTTATTATAATAATATTATTATTAGTTTTTGGTTTTCAAAATGAAACATAGATAAGGATCCCCCTCTATTCATCTTCTCAAACTGAGTGTAAGGAGAGGGAAGTACATATTCCATTTCATCTCTTAACTCCCACTCTTACAATTACTCTATACCGTTTATTCAATTTCAAATCAAAGATCTATAAATGTTAGTGTAAGTGGGTGGAAAAAGTAAAGGTAATCTCTAGTTCTCTATTCATTATTTTATTTGTCAAGATACTATTTTATTATAAATATATTATATGTTGGTTTCTGAAATATTGATATAAGACATTTAATTTAATGAAATATATTAAAAAATATCATTTTATGTCATCAATTGAGTTAAGGTCGATGATCACTAATCATAATGAGGTTATTTTTTATGTTGGTTCATATACATGTCTGATGTTATGGGAAACTAAGTACATAAAACACAAAGGGGAATCCATGACACCATTTTTTTGGAATCTTAGATATTGTCTATAATTACCTTAATATATGTTTTGAATAAGGAAAATAAATTTTGGAGTGAATATTGTGGTGCATAGTTTCACATATAGGGTGAAAAAATAGAGAAAGATAATTATTAATTATATTTCACTATAATATAAATATATTTGATTTATAATAGATGGAATGTTCTATTAACTTTATTTTTATAGTTTTTAGTAAAATAATTCTATCATGAATGTTGATTATGGGTGATTTGGGATAAACTAATACTTATATAATGTTTTACCTTGAGGTTAACAACTTATGATATTTTAATGATTCTATGAATACATTATTAATATGTGATGATGAATTTTAATATATTCTATCACGTAATTGATTCTATGACTATGTGAAGTTATGTATGTTGTTAAAAAATTCCCTAATGTATCACAGTAATTATTATAATTTTGAAAATTAAGGTATTCCATATGATATAAAAAAGTTAATTTTATGTGAAAAAGTTAAATATATTTTTTGATGGTGAACTGATGAGGTTGAAGATGGGAATATGTTTCAGTATATGATTTTATACATGTTATCTTATTCATTTTGGACCATTTTTATTTCCCATTTTAGTTAGGCTCTCTTTTATTTTTCACATGGTGTATACAGATTGAGGTAATTTTTTATTTTGGTTTATAATTCATTTATTATAGACTATTATACACTTTTTAAAAATTATTATTTAATATTATTTAGAAATTATAAATGTGAAATGATGCATCTAAATGAAAAACAAATAAATGGGAGAATTCAAGTAATTTGATACTTAAACTAGAGAGGTTAGCGTTGAAGGTTTATGGAAGTTATCTACTTAATTTGATTGGTTTATATGATTAATTTTTTAATCATCTCTAAATTGGGTAAAATGGTATAAGTAACATCATATAAGATAATATGGTTTTTAAATTTGTTTATGAGTTGAACCACATGAGTCCAATCATAAGTTATAATTTTTATTTGGCCCGGTGATGCCAAATAGGGTTTTCAAGTTTTCTAATTGGATTTGTGATATTTTATATATCCCCTAAATATATAATTTATTAGGATATCACATATTCATTACATTCCAATTTTATTCTAATAGTTGTGGTTTATTTCATATGTGATTATATATAAAGGGTTTTAGCAAGGCTAGAGGGTCGAAGTGAATATTTGAATATGACTATGTTATGCATTTATCAGTGATAGAGAATTTATTTATAGCAATTTTATTCCTTTAACCAAAATAGGGCATTGATATATAGTTTTTTTACCTTAGTACATGATATAAGATTTATATGTTATAATGTTATGCCTTGATATTTAATTGGAGAATGATCAATGACTGTGTTATTATGAAAACCCTTATTTTAATACACCTTACTTCATGATTTATTATATAAAGATACACATAATATAATATTATAAGATCATGAGGATTATGGTATTTGTGAAATTATTACTTATATTAATATCTTGAACAATGGGTGAAAAAAAATTATTAAAAAACTTCACAACATGACTATAAAATTCTATTTCCGTTCTAAAATGGAATGGGATTACCAGAGGATGTACCTAAGAATTGGGTGAGTTATATATCCCAATATGGTAATAATAAAATCATAAATAAGGTAACACAGTACATTTGAGTCTAGAGGAATATAAATTTAACATAATAGGGGTGAGAATCATAAACTCGATCATCAACACAAGATATAAAATGATAAAATAAATGAAACATTATAATGTGGAGACAAAAAAAACATGATATCATATGCATAATTAAAGAATAACCATTACTAAATCATAACATTGTGTGATTAAAATAACCTCACATAAAACCTACATAGTATCTAATGAGATAAAAACATTACCCCATGCATTGGAGGGAAATATAATTTCATGCCCTCCCATCTCATTCATATCATGTATATGCTTAAGTGTTCGATGTAGATCATACAACATAAGGACTCATTTCATCACTTTTAATCCCAATATTATGGAGTTTGGTTACAATACATGGAATTCAACATTAATTTATTGATATTTACATCTAGGTGAATAAATTTGAGTGTAAATGGGTTGGGTATTTATGACACGGATATTTCTCATGAAAAACATAAGATAATTTTAGTAGTATAACTTGGGCACATAAATATTCATGGAAAGGTTTGAGGATAGTGAAAGGGGTATATTATCTATTGAAAATCATATGAATAGGAATAAGTATTTTTAAAATAAAATCCTAACATGAATAATTGGAAATCAGAAGGAATAATATAAAGAAGGTGAGAATATGATGATCTCTTACCTTGAGTGGGGGATTCTAAAATCATTGGAGGAGATTATAAGTATATTAGCGGAACCTTGGGAGGGATATAGGGAGTAAAATTAAAAGAAACATCATGATCCAATGTTTTTTATTGAAGAGTAAGGGGAGGTTTGTTGGTTTATATCATAGAGAGGGGAATTATATATTAATTTCTAAACATTGGTTTTAGACTCTATATAATAAAAAAAATCATAGAAGATACCATGGGTTTTTCCACAGTTTCTTCCAAAGACGGGTGTTTCGTAATATTTTAAAAGGAAAATATCTGAAATCGATTAAATACCACCCTTGGTTATGTGGAATTGGGTTATGGTTATATAGAGTAAATATTAAAACATTAAAATATAATATTGGTTTTGGAGGAATCAATAAGGGTTTAGAAAATTAATCAAATAACTTCGAAAATAAATTATTTTGAATTAGAAAAAAAATTATCTTTAAAATTTTTTATAGTATTTATTAAATCTCTTTTAGCCTATAAGTATGTCAGAATACATAACATATATTTATACTATATTGAATTTTTAACCAAAAATTTTACTCTCTCAGAAAATTATGAAATATTCATTATTGGAAAATTTTAATGTGTTGATTTATAAAATTGTATTGGTTTTATGAAAATAATTCTATAAATATTAATATTTAAAAATTCAAATAACAAATATGTATTTATTTAAAAATATATGCTTTTTTATGATAAAAGTTTTCTTTCCCTTATTAAAATTACATTTGACTTTATAAAATCATATCATATTAAATATTTAAAAAAATTATTTAATAACAATGTTTTATTAAAAAAACCATTTCAAAAAATATTAAATGAAGAAACTAGTGTTTCTTGATTGAAGCTATATATTTCCAAAAAATGTAATTTCTGTTTCATCATATCATAAAATAATTTTTATCAAATTGATTATGTAATCATTATAAAGTATTAATAAAAAGGGATAAATATAATCATTATTTTATTAAAATTAAAAATATAAAAATTTATATTATTAAGCTCTATACATATAACCTTTTTTTATACTGGTGTATTTTTTAATGGTAAGGTGTGTGATTGCGACACTTTCTTGTGGGGGTTTGGTGAACATGGTTCGTGCCCTGATATCAATAAGATTAATCTTCTCTCATAAATAGTTTCTCTCATGCTTTATTTATTAAATCTAGGATTAATATTATTCAATGTCAAAGCCTTGAGATTCCATAAACCTTGTAAGCTATGATAATTGGGCTTCATAGGGAATGATCCTACTGGTCGGGGCCATCACTTATTTTATCAGTGTCAATTAGATTTATCATAACCCTTTATATGTACTAATAATGAAAATGAATGTAAAATAACTATATTATCAATGATTATGTTTCTTTGATGGTATTTTAAATATAATAGGATATAAATTATATGGTTACAGTATGGCCAATGTTGTTCATGTGTTTTCTATAATTTTATTTCTCAAAAAGGAATTTATTCATTTGAAAATGAAATTTTATTTATAAAACATATCGTTATTACATTATTCCCCCATTTAGAAATTTCACACCCAAAATTTCATTTTATACACTAATATATATGAGGATACTTATATTTCAGTTCCTATTATACTTCCCATGTTTCTTCAATAAACATTTGGTTCTACCATAGTAATTATACATTGTGAGTTTCCTTATTTCATAGATCTTTTTCCCCATGATCTATGATCACCACCAGTTTATCCTTATATAAAAGATCAATCCCCAATGTAATGACATCTATATTTAGTACTTGTGAGTTTATTGTTATGTAATTCATCAAGAGGCATACTTTAGACACATCATGTACTTGATATAGGTCTGGTGGAAGTAAAATTCCATAGAACACAACTCCAATGTGATCTTAGATATCTATGGGGAAAATGTATCTTGTACTAAGATTTCCTTTCTTAACAAACCTAATTACATTCTTACATGAAAATATACAAAGGAAAACATTCTATTTGACCTTAAACTCTAGGTCTCATTGATGAATTTATTCATAGAATTTTTTTCAATTTTGTGTGTATATCGTATTATGCAAAATGGTTTGAACCTCTTATATAATCTCCTAGATAGGATAAGGTCCAATTAACTTCTTCTCTAAAACTCCACCCTATAATGTATGATTCTAACACCACTTCCCATACAAAGCCTCATAATGTTCCAATTGAATGATAGAATAGAAAAATTTGTTATATGAGAACTCCACTTGGGGAAAGTGTTGATCCCAAAAACCTTGGAAATCCATTGAACATTATCTCAATATATACACTATAGTTTTAATGGTTCACTCACACTAACCATCACTATATTAGTGATAATCAGTACCAAAACTCATCTATTATCCAATGATTGATAAAAGCATCCCAAAAACCTCATGGTAAATCTCATATCACAATCAGATACAATGCATATTGGAAGACCTTGCAGACATAGCTCTTATCTTAGGAATATATTGGTGAGTTTTACTAGAGGGAAATATTCCTTGATAGTAATGAATTACACTGACTTTGTAATGTGATCAACTACAACCTATATAGAGTTATTACCTTTAGATTTATTGGGGATTCCTGTAATGAAATATGTGGATATTTTTTCCCATTTACATATTAGTAAGAGAAACTATTGTGTAATAACCTAAGAATTTTTCCATTAATCCCTGATATATTGTCATACAAACCATCGAGATACAAATTTTTTAATATCCATCTTCATGTTATCCCACTAGAATTTTTACTTCAGATATTAATACATATTAGTGATTACTATATTAATAGATAAGGATGCTCTGTGTACATCATACATAATCTCCCACTTTTTTTTAGTTTTTATTGTCCATGTATCCAGGTTACAAAACATATATATCCATATTTAACAAAGTTGAACTCCAGAATATAAACAACCTTTCCCCATATCACCTCATCATTTTCCTATTCCTCCTTGATACTCTCATGAATGGATAGTTGAGTATTTATTTAAGAAAGGTATGATAAAGTTTATTTTATTATTAAAAATTATATCCTTTTCATGTACACGAATATTAGATCCCTTTAAATCCACATCATAGATAGGGTTGCAGAAACCTTTCTACTAAGAGAGTCTTACACTTTTTTCACCTTCCTGGGATGGTAATGGATTGAACAATCATAATCCTTGATTATCTCTAACTACCTTCATTGGAACATATTGAGCTCCTTTTGTGATAATATATACTTAATTATTTGATGATCTATATACATGTTTCACTTATTTGTATAGAGATAATGTCACCAAATCTTTGGTGACATGATCACTATAGATAATTATATATCATGGGTTGGGTAATTTTATTCATGAATCTTTAATTGAAAAAAAGCATGTTCTTTTACATTATCATCCTACATGAGTGCAAAACCCAATACATTTTTTGGAAAATCATTATATATCCAAAATACTTCCCATATAGTAGTTAATTTGAGTATAGGATTAGTGATCTGCAATGTATTTAATTATTTAAATCACTCCTCTAATTCATCAGTATAAAAAAACATGACTCCCTTCAATGTTATATTGGTTAGTGGGTTTTATAATCATGATAATGTTTTCAAATATTGACGAAGGTACCCAGATAATCAAATAAAACTACACATATTTCATAGATATTGGTTTGTTCCAGCTTTCAATTACCAATATTTTTGAAGGATCCACATACATTCCATCACGTTTGATGACATTCACTAATAATGATACCTACTCTATCTACAATTCATAGTTACTATACTTCACATGAAACTTTTATTTTTTTAAGGTCTTAAGTACATCATTCAAATGTTCCTTAGGTTATTCATTTATTTTATAGTAGATAAGAATATCTTATATAAATTATGCCACAAATTGTTTGTTGTGATCCTTAAATACTCTATTCATTAAGTTCATGAAGATATTTGGAGCATTAATGAGTCAAAATGGAATCACTATAAAATCATAATTCTCTTACCTTGTATGAAAATTTTTCTTGGGGATAGCATCCCTATTGGAATTTAATTAATAGTATTACTACCCAAGATCAATATTAGAGAAGTAAATTTATCCACATAGATAATTGAATAAGTAATTAATTTGTGGTAGAGGATACTTGTTATTTATCCTGGTCTTATTTATCTGATAGTAATCAATTCATAGGATCATAAACCCACCTTATTCTTAATGAAATGACTAGTTAATCTTATGGTGAAGTACTTGGGCATATAAAAAATTTATCGAAATTATCTTTTAGTTTCTTATTCTACTCATTATATTCAATAGTGTACATTCAATATGGATTCAAAGATATTTTCAAACAACTAGGTAGTAGTTCAATTCAGAAGTCAACCACTCTATTAGGAGGAAGACTAAGAAAAAAAATTGGGTGGGGGATTATTGAATGACATTACAATGGTCATGTAATCAAGGATAATGTTTCTATTAGTATTCATAACATCATATGTTTTAAACCAGGATGATAATTATACAAGAAATTGAATTCATTATTTTTGGCTGAGTCATTTTTTAATTTGAGATTTGGAATGGGAACTAAATTAATGGAATAGATAAAATTGTTGTTTTAGATGTTGAATAATGATCGGATTATGGATTAAAAATTTTGGGGGTGTTCGGAGGGTTTGATTCCCAAAACAACAGTTTTTTAGGAGACATATATGGCACCCAGTTGGTATACAGTTAGTATTAATCATGTGATACAACCATGGAGAATGTGTTAATGAAGAGAATGGTTTTTATAAACCATGTGGTAGGTCCAAAAAAACCATGGAGAACTATATGGTGTCATGGTATTTTTTAAACTATACACTCAAGGATGAATGATTGTGTGAGGTGTCTTCCAAAAACTACATAGGGGAACCACATGGGCTGCACATAGATTGTCAAACCATGAACCTAGCCATGCTAGGGGGGTTCCTTTGCATATAGGCACTTAACAGTTGGTGCATCGTTTACAAAAACATTTGGAACAATTGTTCATCTCATTAAAGGGATTGAAATGACATTTTTTCTCATCCTCCATTAAGGTTTTCTTTCTCCCTTATTTCCCTCATTTCTCCCACTCTATAAAGTTGCTCAATCTCTCCTCTATCACTCCTCCTTAAGTCTTCCAAGGTTCTTCCCCATATAGAATTGTAATTTACCATCATTCATAATTTATTTAGCCCTCTATAAGTCTATGATTTCACCTCATTTTTATAGTTTCTCTTTATTTATTGGATTATATTTCTAGGTAATATCATATTCCATATATTCATGGTGTTTGTTAATTCTTCTAATTTATCATATTTAGGTTTGAATCAAAGCTCGATAATGGATGAGTGAGGATTAATTGGTATAAGTTATGTGTTATATATTATTAATTTAATGTTTCTTTCATTTGTAAAATGTGTCATTGTGCACTATGTTGGACCATATGTGCATCACCTCTATAATGTGAAATTTATTAAATAAAATCTAATGCCTTAAATAACATAATCTCTATGAACTTAATTGCATAGTTGGAGTTTTTGTACCAGGACCCTAACCATCCCTTTGGGTGTTTTTCCTATATGAATGTGACCTCTACATCATGGATATGTAATAAAAACCCTTTTGATGTGTGATTTATATGTCCCTCATAAATAATATGGGTAAATTGATTTAAATGGATCGTTGTATGGCATGTATTGATTATATAGATCTTATCAACACTTGTTAGTGTGTTATCTAAATGGATGAATTTAATTGTTTATATTATGGAATGTATACATGTATGACCCTCTAAATTCCTTATAATTTAATTGAAAATTGGAATTATCATGATGAGTCTTTTCCATTTGGACATGGATTATTATCCTATCATATCATATAAATTTTTCAAGTATAGTTCCTACTATTTGGTTCTAGTTTACTTGTCCCCCATTATAGCAACCCAGGATTCTCAAACATGGACATTACATCCTTTTATATAAATTTTCATTACATTACACAATTACATGCCTGAGGACCATTATACTTTAGTTCCATTGGAAACATGGAACTCATTCTTCTTAATTATTAAACTATCCTCAATATATCCCATAAAGATCTTCCCCTTTAGAAATCCTACTTAAAAACCTTTCTTCATAACTTGGGTAAAGGAGATACAGAAAAGGGTTATATTTAATGCTCAATAAGGATTAACAAGGGAGATACATAAGCATAACATGGTAATATGGTTATGATAACATGAGAATAAAATTTGAAAACCATACCATGATTATCAAAGATCATAATCTTGAGTAATGGAAGAAAGATTGGTAGTTCATAAGGTGTAAATCATACGGTAATCGAATAGCATGGTCCATGAGATCATAACATTCCCATATTACATAGTATTTTGGAATAAACATAATAATAGAAAATATTTTGTCAAGTCTACCCTCTAAGAGTTTTATAACATATTAGGATTGGGATAACCACCCTTTTACCTATTATGGGATTGGGATAAAAACCAGTGCACCCTTATTTTCGAAGGATACACCTCCTAAGAAAGACAAACCACCAACCCCAGTGGAATCCCTTTCCTCATAGTGGAATTGGTTCACTCCCCAAACCATCATGTTATTCAAGGTTAACCCCCTATAAAATCATTGTGGAAAAATTCCTTTACTGAACCAAGTTCACTCCCTACTCTAGTCCTATCAATATCATGAGATATAAATCTTTATATAATTCATTGGATGGAGATATATGTCTCACATGTATTTGGTTATAACATAACCACTATCTTAGTTTATAATATAACCATTATCCTTAATTATAATGTAACCACAATTAAATAATAATAATAATACATATATGTTCAATAATATGAAAAAACATTCATCATATCAAAACTCGTAAAAATAAATGGGTTTCATAAACATTTCATCATATCATATCCTGTGAAAAAAAGGTTCCATAATAATCATATCATAACCGATGGAAAAAAACATGTTTCATAAGAATCATATCATGGAATAACGCAAGGAATAGAAACCGGTTTCATAAAAATCATTCCATCATAATCATAAACCATTAATATAATGAATAAGAATGGTATCCTAGGATCATATACTAGTAAGGCATAGGTAACATCAATAGATATAATCATAGATATAAAATTATTTTAATTGATCATTTACAACATTTATTTAGGAAAATAACCTTTTTTGAACAAAAATTATCAAACATAAAACCTTTTTGAAAATATATTTATTTGAAAATAACATTTAAAATTGATAAAGGTTCCATTTTAAAAATAATTTGAAACATTTATTAAGGATAATATCCTTCCTTTTTAAAAAACAATTTTTAAAAATATAAAACATTTTAAACATAATTTTATATGAAAATAAACTTTAAAAAATATAAAGGAAGCCTCAAATAAAATAATTTTCATGAGTACAAGAAATTTCATTCATGTTTTACATGTTAAAACCATGATTCCTTTCACATTTATGGTAAAATCCAAATAGAAAGTTTTTGGAAAACAAGATGAATATTCCTCTCAATTTTTTTTTAAAAAGTCATACATGGGTAAATATGTATTTTAAAAATAATAACATGACAATAAAACATTTTTGAAAATATTTTTAGAACACATGGTTTTGGAATAAAATAGATTTCTAACTGAAGAGATAAATATAGTTAGATTTTCATAAAATAGTTTTATCAATTATTTTAAGTACAAAAGGGTAGGAAAAGTGTACTATTACATGAAAATATCATTAATAACGATATTATAAGAAATTTAATTGTAATTATTGATATTTATGTCATTATATATCAACATTGGAGACTTAATCATAAACAATCCTGATAAATGATGAGATTGTAACATAAAACTCTTACGACTTTGGTAACCTTGAATCATAAGCCCCGTGAAAGGATAAAATAAAATCAAACATTAATGTATCATGAGGATAAATAAATTTGTGATATTAAATTTCAAAGGGTCTTTATACACACCTCATAAAAGAATATAGGTGCATAACAAAACATATATCTTAAAGAAGGTAAATTGAGACAAAAATATATTACTACTTGAGTAAATTTTGAATCATAATACCTTGGAAATAATAACATAAATAGAAACATTAATTATAATTAAATTATATTGATTCGTTATATATAATCTCATAGGTTAGTGTATACACCACACAAAAGAAACTAGTGGTGAAGATGACATTAGTCTCTGAGAAATAAAAATGAGACTAAAAATCCCCTTACTGAAAGTATTGAATTCCTTCGCCCTCATTAAAACCTTTTATATAACAAATATAAGGTTATTATATGTTTATTACATAACTATAATTATATATATATTGTAACATATATAATTTACTCAAGTCTCTTTATTACCTGCTTATTAATAATTCCATGTTAAAGTCTTGTTTCGGGTAATAACCGCTTTTTTATATATGTTTTGATTTTTATTTTCAATCCTCTTAATTTGATCATGGTTAAATCACTTTAAAAATATTAATAAAGAAATATTTTTCATATTTATAAATCCTACATAATTTTTATACCAATCATGAAAAATATTTTAGATAAATTAATTATGTTGTGATCATGGATACGATAGGTCATACGTATGAATGAGTAACATTTCCATTTTTCAATGATAATTATGGAAATGAAATAAGTAATGTATTAAATTTAAATAATGATAATAATGTTATAAAAATAATTTATTTATTTAAATATATTTATACATATCATATAGGATGTGTGGTGATGAAAATAGAGTCGCAACGCTTTATCAAGGTGGTAGTCTACACGTACATGAGTGACGTTATCATCGTTAATTGAGGAAAAAGGTAATAAATAAAATGATATATATTATAATTTAATAATTAAAAATTTTAAATTAATAAAACTATTATTTCATTTATATCAAATATATTCATTAAAATTTTCTTTATCATATTCTATTTAAAACGTGAACGAATCACATAGCTTTACGAGGCGGTAGTCCGTCGTGCAGACGAGCGATGTTATCATATTACCAAAAATGGAAATAATAAATATATGTTTAATATAATAATTAAATTAACATTATAATATCATAAATATAATATTTAAACAATAAATATATCATTATTTCCAACTGTTACTGGTTGTAATGGAAAAAACAAATGACTAGGGTGCGTGAGGCGGTAGTCTGTTGTACATGTGAACGATGGTTTTGTAACCTATTTGATGGTAGTGTAGAAAGTATTAGGTCCATAAATTATTATAAAAATATCAAATGATATTTAATATACTTATATTATAATATCATCGTGTTTTATAAATAATAAATTAGGTGGAGAAAGAAATAAATTCAAGACCATCATTTATGAACATCACCTCTTCTTCGGGTATCCTCCTTTGGTTTTCTCTAAAGACTTACTAGATTGACATTATGTCAAAAATAATGATTATATGATGATAGGAGTAATTTTTGGAAGTGATTTTGGTGTGTATTTTTTGAAATAACTAGTTTTTAAGGTGTGAAGAATATTCGAGAGTGGGTGGCCTTTTATAAGTGGGGGATAGTATACGCTTAGTATTTTTGAGAGGAAATAAGTGATCTCAAGTTTTTTATATGTAAAAAGGGTCCAAATATGACTATTATATATCCTCATAGGATTAATGGTATAAATATTTCCAGTAAATAGATTTCAAACATGTTTAGAGGTTATTTTTACCCTTATCCTTTTAGTTTAACAACTGATAAACCAATTTTTACCATAATAGTTATAATTAATTTTTACTGTATTCATTATTCATTTTCATCAAAAATTAAGTTTAAATTATTATACATTATATAAATTATTATGATTCCGAATATGTAACCCATTTTTCCAAATTTTATTTATATAATAATAAAATTTTAATTAAAAAATAATCTTTCAAACACTACGAGAATGTGAGTTTTAAAGAGAAAAAGTTCAAATGTTTGAAATGTTTTTATATAAAAATTCAAATTCAAATTGATTCAAATAACCTAAATTTTATTAATTAATATATAATTAAACTAATATTACATTAAAACCAATTAAAAATATAATTTAACATTATAAATTATTTAAAAAAATGCAACTTTCAATTAAAATTTAGTATTTTTCACGATTAAAAAAATATGAAACTCTTTAGAAAAATACCAAATTTCACCCAAAGTTAATTTTTAGACTATTATTTAATTTTTCTTAACAAATTAATTTTATAAAAGTGACAAAAATTTGTTTTATTATAATTTTAGAAAATCTTGGCAAAACTGTTTTTTAGACAAATACAGTTTCTAAGTTTAATATTGGATTGATTTTTATTTCTTGTCTATAAAACAGATAATATGAATTTCAAAAATTTAGATTGATATATAATTTATAAATTTCATTAAAATCATTAGAATAATTTTATTTGGTTAATTTATTGATTTAAAAAAGCATTTTTCATATAAAAATAGTTTTTTTATTGAAATATTTTCTTATATTTTAAAAATGGATTTATTTTCATTTCTAATTAATTTGTCACCAAATAATTTATTTTATGTACAACTTTAAAAAACATTTTAATAATTTAGTTAATATTATTCATAATCACCGTTCCAACAACTAGGTGACAACTATCATAATAATATTTTTTATTTAATTTAAACTCTGTGATGTTTGTAATGCATGATAAGACCGATCTTGCATGTAACTGAATCAAAACTCAGTATTGCATGTACATAAAAATATAAAAAATATTAAATTAATTTGAAGAAAAAATATTTCACAAAATCTAGGGTTATTACATTCTACCCCCTTAAAATTAAGTTCTCCCTCAAAATTCATCATGTTCATCAAAGGTTTAACATTTTAAAATTCCTTCATATAAACACACATCTTAAAGAGGCATAACAAAAAATATTCTTGAAAAATTAAAAATAGATTTGGGTAATTCAACTAGAATAATACCTACTAGGCTTAAAAATGTGAGTACATAGGTGGTAATTCAAAACATTCACATAGAGAAGAAAACTAATATCCAAATACTAATTGAGAGTGATAGAGAAGATTGATCATAATAATGTGGGTGATCCGAAGAAGGATAATGACCATAAAGACATAAAACAAAGAGGCATGAAAAATTTCATTTATATCATCACAAATGATTATAATATGATAAAATTTTATTTCAATAATTTTCATGAGATTATATACTTTATTGATTTCATTTCATTTCATAATCACAATCTCGCCCTTTGGTTGTGCCTTAATCAATTTCCAATTCATATATTACTATAAGAAATGAAGATGAATTTGTTATTCCTAAATCAATAATGGATCATAAGATCCATAATATAATGATAAGGTATTACTTATATCTCTACTTAAAATAAATTAACATTGGTTATCTAGTATGGATAAATCTTCATATGTTGAAGTAATATGTTAATATTTAAAACCTCATCGAAAATTCAACTTAAACCATTCAATAAATGTTGAACCATATGACCTTTCCAACAGATTAAAATCCAAAAAATTATAAATAAGGTCATGAAATTTAAAAAATAATCTTATCATTAATCCCCCATGCTCCATAAAGTGGATCTTTATTGTCACACACCAAACATGTGAGTACATTCTTCAAGTATTTTTTATAACATGGTAATAACCTAAATTAACATAAAAACTAACTTAATGCATAAATAATTACTCACAAATTTAATTAATCTAACAATTATTGAATATATTTCAAAGATCCAATAATTTTGTAAACTCAACCAATGATATCATAAACCACTTTGTCAACAAATCATTAATCACCTCATAGGTCATCGGCACTATCCTGTTTACTCTATCCCTTTCAATTATCTATTTATCCCAATATCATTATTTCATCATCAGGAACATATTAATATTTATATTTCGTTTAATATTGTGTTCTCTATGATTATCACTTTTCCATTAAATCACTTTTATAGTTCATCAGTCTCTTTCATCATTTTTTTTCAAATACTTAATAAAGAAATTATATTAAAAATACTTATATATTTCATAATTAAATTATCATAATACATTAATTAAAATACATAAATAACTTAATCATCCTGCTTCTTTATCAAACCATTAACTAGAATTCATAATATTATTCCTTAATACCTAATTCCTTTCAAATTTCATTCTCAATCTCTTCATCATCAGCAATATAACCATTACTCATACTAGTTTGATGATTCCATTAATAATATTCCCCCCTAGGATATAAATTTTAAAAATTCTCATATTTTATACATTTCAAGTATCTATCCATTGATAATAACAAAGTGAGAATAATATTCTCATCCATTACATTAACTAAAATATTAATTGTACCATTAGAGTTACGTTATTAGTGTCCTTCATTTCCACAATAAAATCATCTTATCATTCCTCTAAGAATTAAACTTCAGTGTTTATTTATACATTCTTGACACATAGGAAATTGAATCTTATTTCCTACATTGTATCCTCTGTAGGTACTCCTGAAAAGATCTTTCCTTTTTCCTAATTCGTGAGTTTGTGAGTTGGTTAAGGAATATATTGTAATTCATGTCTTGTAAAAACTGTTTAGGAATAATTAGAACATCCTTCAATCTAGTCATAATCTCATTTGATTATTATCGGAATATTTTCCGTCACATTTTATTTTAACCCAATTCATTATTGTTCCCACCATTTAATAGAATCAATAATTCCAGTTTGATCAACACTAATCATAGTGGACAACCACATTATCCTGAAAAAATAACTTATTGGATATCTAAATAATTACACATTATTTTTAATATATGATACCTTAGGTTTATCCTAGGTCATTCATAGTCATCATATATTTAAATACCTTATGATGTTTCGTAAAGATCTTTTTAATTTCATATTCATATATCATTGTAGTGTCAAACTAGGTGTGCATTAAAGCTTGTTGGAGTGCACCAGTTCCCGATCGAGTCTAGCTCAATATAGTATTTTCGTGGTTATTACCCCAAGGAATATCTATTCCAGATCCACATCCACATATAGTATATAGATAGGGATGTAATTTCTAGGAAAACACTCACTCTGTCCTTTAATAAAATTCTAGGACATTTTCCTATACTTTGACTCATCAATATACATATCCTTAGACCTACCCTTAGGTATCCCACTAAGGTTTTCTAATCATAGCTTCCAAATGTTAACTAATCATTTCCTTTGATATCTACTATAGTTATTGGGGCTTCTCATACATTTATATTACATATTTTTAGATATATATTCATTAAATTACAAAAACACACACCTTAGGACCATAATATTTTAATTCCATTGGAAGCTTGAAACAAAATATTCTTAATTCTTAGAAGATCCTCAATGGATCCCATAAATATCTCCCCATTTATTACTCTTTTTTCATAACCATTCTTCATAACCTGATGAAATTAAACATAATATAGTGTGATATTAGATGCTCATCTACGGTAAAAAAAGAAGATATAAAAGAATACCATGAGCATAAGTGTATAAGAACATGAGACCAATATTTGAAAACCATACCCTTTATATCTAAGACCATAATCTTGAGTCAAGGAATAAATATTGGCAGTTCATAAGACATGAATAATAAGGTAATCAAATAACATGATCCATGAGAGAATAACAATATTATAAGACATATAATTGTGGCATACACATAATCATAACAAATCATTTGTCAAGGCTACCCACTAAGACATTCAAAAAATGTTAGGGTAAGGCTAAACACCAATGTACCTCCATCTGTCTTGGGATAACCAATTCGGTTCCCTCAATTTTGGGGGCTATGCCTCTTGGGTGGGACACACCACCAACCCCAGTGGTATCCCTTTTCTCAGAGTGAAATGGTTTCACTTTCCAGCCCATCATGTTAATCAATGTTCACTCAAAAATCCATAATAGTGGATAATGTCCCTTACTTAACTGAGTTCAATCCCTATTCGAGTCTTGTTTTTTAAAGATATATAAACTTTTATCCAATGCATTGGAGAGATATATAGGTCCCACAAATATTTTATTATAGTGTGACCACCATTTTTGGTTAAAACATAACAATCTTCCTTGGTTATAACATAACCACCATCACATAATGAAAATCATACATATGTGTTCCAAAGGATCATAAAACATTCATAATATCATAACCCATGAAAATAAATGGATTTAATAAACATTCCATCATATCATATCCTATAAAAAATAGGTTTTATAATCATTAAATTATAACCCATGGAAAAAGAATTAGGTTTCACACTAATATGTTCAAGGAATAACAATTGGAATAGAAATAGGTTTCATAAAAACCATGCAATTATAAACATAAATCATTCAAATAAATTAACATTAATAGTATCCTTGGATCATATTCTATTAAGGTATAGGTTACATCAAGAGATGTAATTTTAGATAGAATATTATTTTTATAAATAATTTAAAACATTTAATGAGAAAAAATATTTCTTTGAATGTATGTTTTAAAACATATAACCTATTTAAAAATCCATTTCTTTTAAAATAACTTTTAAATATTATAATGGTAGATTTTAAAAATCATTTAAAACATTTCTTGTGGAAAATATACTTTAGTCTTAAATTTTATTTAAAAACAATATTTTTTTTGAAAATAATTTTATTTAAAAATAAAATTTATAAATTATAAAGAAAGATCCAAATAAAATAATTCTCATTATTATGTGAAATTTAATTCATGTCTTACATGTTAAAAAAATATTTCTTTAACATTTTTTGGTAAAATCAAAACAAGCATTTTTTGGAAAATGACATGAAGATTACTTTAAGTTTTTTTGTAAAAAGTAAAACATCGGTAAAATTTTATTTTAAAAATAATAAGAGAGTATTAAAATATTTTTAGAAAATACGGTTTTAGAAGAAAATATATTTCTGACTAAAGTCGGAAATACGGTCATATTTTCTTAAAAACGTTATCTAAATTATTTTAAGTACCAAAGAGTAAAAAATGGTACTATTACATGAAAATATCTTAAATGACTATAGGATAAAAAAATCCAGGAGATTTATTGAGAGTTATATCATGATAAATTAATATTATGGACTTAATTATAAACAATCCTGATAATCGATGACATTATAACACAACACCCTTACCACATTGGTAACCTTAAATTATAATCCCCAAGAAAGGATATAATCAAATGAAACTCTAAAATATAATGAGGATAAAAATACATTATTTATCATTAAATTTGTTAAATTCATGATATATCATATCATATTCTAGTATATACTCCACAAAAATGAAACAAGTGGTCAATATGGTATAAGTCTCTCAAAAATAAAAGTGAGATAAGAAATATCCTTACCAAAGTTCTCAAATAATTTTTCACTTGTTCAAACCTCCTGTATAATAAATATAATTTTATTATAGAACCATAATTATAAATATCATACCATATATGATTTACATAATTCATTTTATTACCCTTCTATTAAAAATTCCATGTTAAAGTCATGTTTCAAGTAATAACTGCTTTGTTTTTTGTATGTGATTTGATTTTTTATTTTTGGTTCTCTTAGTTTGATCATGGTTATATCACTTACATAATAATAATCATGAAATAAATATTATATTTATATATATAATATTATTTTAATACTAATAATGAAATATGGTTTTGAAAAATTTCGTATGTTATGACCAGGGAGATGGTAGGTCATACGTACACATGGGTAACATTTCCATTTTTTAATGATCATTATTGAAAGGATTTATATAATATATTATATTTACAAAATTATCATAATATAAAAACATAATATAATTTATTTAAATACAGTTATACATATCATACATGTGTTGTGGTGATGAAAAGAGAGTCATGTTGCTTCATGAAGACGGTATTCCACACGTACATGAGTGACACTTTCATCTTTTGTTGATTTAAAAGGTAAAAACAAAATGATATATATTATATTTTAATAATTATAAATATTAATTAATATTATAATTATTTCATTTAAATCAAAAATAATCATTAATTTTACCCTTATCACCTTCCATGTAAAGCGTGAACGAATCACATCGCTTCGCGAAGCGGTAGTCCGTTGTACGCACTAACAACATTATCATATTCCCACAAAAGGGAAAGAATAATTATATATGTAATATAATAATTAAATAATCATAATAATATCATAAATATCATATATAAATGATAAATTCATCATTATTACAAACCATTATAGGTTTAAATGTAAAAAACGAATGTCATCGATTCACGAGGTGGTAGTCTGCAATACACATGAACAATGATTTCGTAACCCATTTGATGGAAGTTGAGTAGGTTTTCGGTCATTACATTTAAATAAAAACATCTCTATTTATTTATGATACTTATTTGAGTATATCTTCATGTTTTTAAAATTATTTATGGATGGTGATAAGGATATAAAATAAAGACGCTTGTTGAAGAACATTACTTATTCTTCGGGTATCATCCTTATATTTACACTAAAGCCTTACTAGGTTGGATTTCAGTACAAAACATGGATTATAGTATGAGAGGATATATATTGGGATGTTATTTGGGCATGTATTGGTAGAACTAAATATATTTGAAGCTGTAATGAAGAGAGGAGAGGGGTGGCCTTATATAAGTTGGGAAGAGGACACACTTGGTAGTTTTAAAAATAAATAAGTGCTCCCACATTTTTCATATGTCACAAGGGTCCCAATTAGGCCATTATCAAAACATAGAGGTATAATAGACGAAATATATCTATAAAATAGTTTTAATACTATTTTTAGGTCATTTTACACTTATCTCTTCAGTTTAACCCCTCGGTAAACCCATTTTAACCTTAATCACGGTGATTAAGTTTTACTGCGTTCACTATTCATTTTGGTAAAAAATTAATTTGACCATATTAGATAGTATAATATATTCTAATTCCAAATATGGAATCCATTTTCCTTAATTCCATCCATATATGTGTAAAATTTGAATTTAAAATGAATCACAAAGATGCGATGAGAAAGCGGGTTTTTGAAGAGAAATTGTTCAAAAGTTGGATATGTTTTTATATCAAAATTCAATTTGAAATTGTTTAAAATAACCTCAATTGGATTAATATATGTAAAATTAAACTAATTTTACTATAAAATAATTTAAATATATAACTAAACATTAAAAATAATTTAAATGAAAGGGATTTTTTCAATTAAAATTTAGTATTTTCCACTATTCATCAAAAAATGTAAATTTCTGAAAAAACCCAAAAATTCATCATAAGATAATTTTTAAATTATAATATAAAAATGAAGTTTATTTTATCAATTTTTTTTCTAAAATTTTTAAAAAATTAATTTAAAAGTAAGTGAAAAAAAAGGAAACAAAGCTACTTTTTAGAAAAATAGAGTTTTTAAACATAGAATTGGAGTTATATTTATTTATTATTTTAAAAAAATATAATTCATTTTAATTTTTTTTAATATATGATATATATTTATATAAATCATTAACTAAATGTTATTTGTTTAATTTATTGATATAAAACACTTTTTTCTCATAAAAATAATTTCTTTAGAGAATGATTTTTTTTCAGAAACGCTTTACTTTCATTTCTAATTAATTAGAAACCAAAAAATTCATTTTATGTGCATGTGTAAACCATATTTTAATAGTTTATTTAATCTTATTAACAACTTTAATGCTAATATATAGGTGATAATTATTATAATAATATTTCATATTTCATTTAAACTCAGTGTTGCGTGTACGGAGAGATATGATCAGCATTGTGTATAATGAAATCCAAACTCAGTGTTGCGTGTCAAGAAAAATATTCAAAATATTAAATTAATATGAAAAAAATAGTTCATAAAATGTCAGGGTGTTAATCCATTTTTACTCATTACTTTTTTATTGGGTTATCCTTCTTAAAAATATGACTAATAATGATTAAATTAATTATTACTCCTTGAGAAATCCTTGGATTCCTAAGTAGGAATTACATTGATGAGGTTGTGGGTCAAAATAAAGTACAGTGTTCCTTGAGTGATACCTAGGATCCTATTTAAAGGATTTGTTGAATGGGATCATAGGGAAAGTGGAAATACCTCATACTAGATTATTATTAAGACACATTGGTTAGGGTTTGGGGATAGTATTATTTGCACCCCTTGGTCTAGGATGTTTGACATAGTGTTTCACATAATTTTGGGGTGTTGTACATGACATTTCATGCCCCTTGATTTAGATTTTGTTCATGATTCTTTAAATCATTAATTGGTATTATCAGTCATGGTGCGCAATATCCCATGTTCTGTTTCTGAGGTTTATGCTCTTTTTCATAATATGGGTTCCATATTATATATATCATTCATTTGAGATCACTGGTAATGAATACCATTATTAAAAATATGATACCTATATTATATTGTCCTTATATGGATTCATTGATCTTATTCCTTAGGTACTCATTGATTTATGTGTATATTTTGATCTATAGGATTAATTATTTTCATATATATACATGATAAAACACGTTCAGATACATTCTGGCATTGGATGAAGAAGGTATGGTTAGTCAGGTTTCTTCTAAGGAACCTGAGCCCGATTTGATTACATTTATTATTTACTACTTATTTTATTATACCTTTACACTATTTTTTTCATTTAATATTAATGGATTGGATTTCATTAGACACCAATGGTTTTGGCCAACTGAGATCTACTCACATTCTATTCATACCCCCCAATTGGTACTCGAACAAATCTTCTAGTTGCAGGTCAGGTTGGCTCAGTATTTCTATGGTTTTTTTACATTACACTAAGACATGTCATGGAGATGGGGGTTGAGCATGTACTTGGGATACCTACAAGAGTTGGATATTTTATTTATTTTTTATATGTCAGTATAGACCAGTATTATGTATACCTGTTGTATGTTGATTTCCTTGTATTTTGTAGTCATAACATGTTGATTAATGATGATATTATTTGGAATTGGCTTGGATATCTATTATTATTTATTTATTGTTTCATTATTACATTCCACTACCTTTATTTATTATTGATTATATAGTATTTATTGATGATATAGAGGGTATATTCGCCCCACTTTACCACTTTTAGACCCACATTACTAGTCGTAAGCCACTTGCGTATGAAGAGGCATGCTTCAGGACATATATAAAATTGGCTCGAGGCAATGTTTTAGTGGATCCCATGTTAGGCTGTTACAAAGTGGTATCAAATGTATCTTTTTTCATCTGTATTAATAAGGTATATAAGATACTATGAATTCGCCATCACTTCCTAATTAGTTCATGTTTGGGTCTATCCAACCCACACATGAGGGAATGATCAAGTCTCCAGGGATGTGATTGTTGTTCATGATGGTTCATTACTACAATTAATTATTATTTCACCTTGAGTGATTGATGTATTTTAACTGGATATAGATTTATTATATTTACCTCTTAGCCTAATATGGATTCGGACAAGGTGTGTTCATTCATCATTTTAGGAATTTATGATTCACATCATTATATTATAATTATTATAATTATTCCATGATTTTGTGATTATTTAAAACGATCACATATATTCGATGATTCGGTGATTTTCTCCATGATTATTGTAATTACTGCTCTATGAAATAATTCCTTGTTATAGTTATGATATATGATTATTTATTAAATTTTATACATCATGATAAATGGTGTTTTCTCATATAGCATAATAGTGGAACCTTAATTAACCAATTATGACATGTTTGAGCCATGGACCATTGGTTTCATGGGATGAAACATTGTTTAATGTGATTAAATGGGTGTCAATAGAAATTTATGATGTATGTAGACCTTTATAATTTAGGAATGGTGACCCATTTAATTGAACCATCACTTAGATACTTTTTATATTATGAGATAAAAGGTAAAAGCCTAGTTGTAGTTACATGAATTCCAAATTTAGCATATACAAGTGTAACACCTCAATATTTTAGGAATTTTTTTCAAATAAATTTTATTTCATTGATTGATTGTGTTACACGCAACATTAAGTTTAAGCAAACAATGATATATTATTAAAATATTATTATTTGATCATTAAAACCATGTCATTAAATTGGAGGATATGAATAGGATTAATTACTTTATTTGAAATATAAAAAGATAATACACAATATATATATTTATTAATTCATATAAAATAATAATTAATATTTTTAGGAAATTTATATTATGCTTGAAAATAGATTTCCTTCAAAATTATTTTTATTTAATTTTTTGAGAAAATATTATATTTAATTTTTTAGACTTCTATAACATTTATTTTATAGAACTAACTATATTTTTGAAATTATCATATAAAAATTATCTTAATATAATTTTTTTCATTTATTCTAAAATTTTTTTTTTTAATAAGTAGGTGGAAACACCCTCTTTTTATTAAAAAAAAGAAAACCCGCTTATAAATTAGAGTTGAGGGGTAACCCTGAAAATGGACCAAAGGACCAATGGATTGAAGACCAATTAAAAAGTTCCATTTTATTTATAATGTTTTGAGAGTAAAATTAGTTCATTTTTATTTTAAATAATCCAATTAAGGTGATTAGAATTAATTTCATATTTTAATTTCGTATTGAAAAAAAAAACATTTCGATGCATAAAAAGGCATTTTCCTGAAAAAACTATTTTTTTGCGTGCAATGTGTTTTTATCATAAACAGATAAATTAATCACTATTGTAAATTTATTATAATTAAATATATATATATTATATTTAATAAAATGTTTAAAAAAATCATCAAATATTTTTAATATGCATGGGAAAAGAATAAATTCAGTTTTATGGTAAAAAACTATATTTTTGTAAAGAGTGTTTCATTGAGTTTTTCACATTTATTTTAAAATGAATTTAATCAACTTATTAGTATTGAATTTGATAAAATTTAATCCATATTTGGAATCATGAGGGTTAAAGTTGGTAAATATTTATCGTTTTTGGTCAATAAGATTAGTAACCGTGGTAAACATTACCACCATAGTAAATGATAAATCAAGGTAATCTAGGTTAAAACAAAGTGATAAGTCCATAATGTTTCATCATAATTATTATTTGGTGAGGGTAATTAACCCTTATCACCTTTTTATATACCTTGAATATTTTAATGGACCCTTATACATGAAAATGACCTAAATAATATTTAAATTAGTGAAAGTTAAAAAATAAAATATTCTTGGTTTTAAATATCTATTATATGTCCACATAGGGAAAAAGAAAGATATTAATAAATATAAATTTCTATTTTGATATTAATAAATTAATTTCAATATATAAATTTATTTCTAAACTTTAAAAATCCTATAATTTCATTAAATGTGTGTGTAATGCTAATGTAGTATTTATTCAATTAAATAAAAAATAGTATTAAAAATATTAAAAGTGATATAATTTGAATGATTGGATATATATTGTGACATCCCATTACCCAATTTCAGGCAATTCCGTTCTCTTTACTTTTTTCCTCTTTATTGGGTGTGTCTTGAGGCTCTCAAGGATGCAGAGAATTTGTTGGGGAAAATGTCATAATGTTCGTGGATGTATTTTTGTTTTAATTAATGGAATTTGGGTATATATTCGTTAATATCTTTGTGGGATTCTTCTTGAGTTTGGAGGATTCCTGGTTATTTCTAGAGTATTATGTTGTATGTTGGGTGATTACACGATGTTTAAAGGGGTTACATAATGTGTACTTGGTCGCCAAACACATGTTGTGAACTATGTGTCCATTATAGAATGAATACATGCCATGTAATGTTTACATGATGTGTAATAATAAAATATCAGTTTTAATTAAAACAATATGAGTTTTTTGGTATACATGATCATCATGGATTTCATGACGTGTAAAAGAAATACACATCGTGTAAATATCTGGATTTCAGCTTTTAGAATTCTACTCGGCTGAATTTTTCATTCATTCTTCCACATCCCTATTGGATATCGACATAGAATGATTCTCTGAAAATTTTGGAAGTCTCTATTTGATCCGGACTAAACCATTCAGTGTTGGGTTATCTTGGCAGTTGGCTTTTGACTCTCTGGGTGAGTAAGACTTTTTACATTTTCATTACCTTGATCACAGAAGCGTTTCTGTGTTGTTTTATCTGGTTTGTGATATGTAATGATGATTCCTCTTGTTACTTTTCTAGTTCTGTGTTGTGATCTAGTTCTGGGGGTCGTTTCCTTTGTTGGTTGTGGGGTGGTGAGCGCGCATTCTTGAGGTATGTGTTTTTTCCTATTCTTTTCCAACCCTTTTGTTTTGAATCAATTCTAAAATGTGTAGATTGGTTATAGGGACTATGTTTTCATTGTTGTGTTCTTCTTATTGGTAGAACCTTCATGGGTGTGTGCGACCTCGATTTTTGAGGTCGTTGGTTTTTTCTCTGGCCTATGTTGGATGAACAAAATTTATCCTATTTTAAAATTGATTTATAAATAAATTAGAATGGTTTTTTGGTGTGTGTAAATGGATTTGTGATAAAACGTGTTTTCCCTATATTTTAGTAAAATGGGGGGTATTTTAAAATAATTGGAATGATTTATGAAATATAGCACATGGTAACCTTGGGTACATAGGTGAAGGGTTTATCTTAGTTCTATCGTCCATGTTACCATCATCGGATTTTCTCATGGGGATTTTCTTCTCTCCCTAGGACTGTTGTTCTAGGGACTTGTTTGACATTGTTGGGAGGTTCACTCATGGGGTGTTTCTCCGCTCCTTATTGAAGTGTTCTAGGGACTTTTTTTTCAATAGTCATTTGTTTTGGTATGATTAGTCTTCTAGACTGAAATTTTGAGCTCCTTGGTGTGATTTACCTATTCTTTGGCATTATAATACATTGGTTTTTGATATGCATGATTTGATTTGGAAATTGATATACTTACATTTGTTTTTGGAATTATTGGAAGATGGAAAATATTTACCATGAATTTGATAAAAACTACTTTACTGCTTATCATGAAAATTGTTTTTGAAATGATTATACTTTAATTTCTTATATAGAGTCTTTTTATATAACACCTGGGTGGGATCCAAATGAGCCAATTATCTCAGATCTTGTGCACTTCTTTGGTGGTACATAGAACATTGCATTTATTTAGATGTAGGGAATAAAAAGTAATTGTAGTGGGGTTGTAAGGTTTTGGTCTGCTGAGTCTGGGTAGCTTTATGGTGAGATGGTGTGGGTTTTCCCATGATATCATATGGAGTAGTTGGTTTCCCTATTTTTTATTCCTTTATGGTTGGACTTGTACATGGATTTTGTTCTTCTCTTGTTTTGTTTTGGTTTTCACTATCTCCATTCATTTATGGAATATATATATTTCTTCCATTTTTGTCTCTTTGTATATTTATTTATATGTGCCATATCGTTGCTTCAGGTTGGGAGAAATCATTCTCTCTGGTTTTTGTTCAATGCATGAATGCTACTCGCCAGCCTGTAGGGACTGAGAACTCCTTTAGGGTATGTGGAATATCAGGTTGAGTACCTGTTTGACAGTGTATTTGGGTTGGTATATTATAGTTTGGTATCATAGGTGTTCTTTCCTCAATATTACTTATCTTGAGATGCTTTTTAGACTGTAGATATGATTTTTTAGACTTGAGAGGTATGTTGTGGAGAGTGCCTGGACAGTTGTTACCCTGATAAGACTCAAGTTTCCTATAACATCCCGAGTTTTAGTATGAAAAAAATAATTTCTTTAAAATATTATTGGTTTATGTTTTAATTAAACAATAATTCTATGTTATTAATAATAATTACAATTGAATATTAATTTATTAAATATGTTTACAAATTAATCATAGCTAAAATTACCTTTGGATTTAATAAGTAAAATTTGAGTTTTCATTGACGATTTTCAATCAAATATAAACATTAATATAATTATTTAATAATGATATTATTTATAAAATTATCAACTAATATGAATTAGGATATTATTTTATAAAATTTGAAATAAATAATGTTTTAATCATTAAATAAATTTATTTTAAATAAATCTAGAAATTACATGAAAATTATTATATTCAAATTTGTTAAAATTAAAAATATACATATATATATATATGAGAAAATTATTATTTTTGAATTATTAAATCTATCAAATTCCTTTATAAACATACAAATAAATTATAAATGAAATTATTATGATTATTATTTATTATAAAAATTTAATTTAAAAAGTTAAATTTAAATTTTATAGGAATGAAATATGAAGCCAATTTTATTCGTTAAATTATATAATAATAATATCACATTAATGTTTTCCATTAAGTAAATAAATAAAAATGTAAATCGAAATAAAAAAACTGAAATATGAAGAAAAGTTAAAATGGTAAACGTTTTTTTTTCACTGGAGATGAATCTGGATTTGAGGGTTTCACTGGTGTTCACGTCGCAAGGTAGAGGGTAGAGGAATTGTAGGTTTTTGAGTAGAGGAATCCCGAGGGCATTTCAGAAGCTGTAATTGGGGAAAATGTGGAAGAATATGACGATTATGGGGAAGGGTTCATCCATGAGTGCTTGGGGTGTCAATCGGAGCTGAGCTGAGTTTTGAAATTCCTCTACAGGTCATGTGACATAAAAGAGTCTGAGAATGGTTTTGGTTTTTCACTTTCAGATTCGAGGTCAAGTCCAGATCTAGATCTGAGTTCCAATTTTGATGGCTATCTCACACACGAATTGTTTCACGCTTAGGGTTCTGGTTCCATTTTGCAAAGTCGAGCCTGAAGTTCGAATACAGTTAGGGCTTCAATCTTCAGATTGGTATGTTTATCCTGGTTCTTCTATCCGAATCACAGATTTAAATTTTTTTCAATATTCAAACCTTCCACAAAATCTAGTTGTTATTTTTCGGATTCATATTATTGTCGATAATTAATGGTTATCTTAAATATTTATTTCATCAAACAGATATATTCCAATGATTCGTATATTGGTTTTCATCAATTTCAATTGATTTAGATTATTATAATGTATGTATAATCAATTTGATGTCCAAATTCTATTTCTGGTCCTTCTCTAGAAACTGATTGATTCTCCAATAATTTTCATTTTTTCGAATTCGTTTGTTTAATGTTTATTGGTTTGTGATATTTTAAAAATACTGGTATTATGAGTTGAAAATGATATGTGTGTTGTTTTTCCACTTCAGTCGACATCAACTAGTTGAAACTTCAGGATGAACATTCCAATCCAACAGAATTATACTATATAAAATATATCAATCATTTTTCAACAATTAATACATTATTGTTTTTTGTCCAATTGTAGTAATATATGAATAAAATATATTATAATTTCTCAACAATCATTTTATCAAAATTAATTTGCGAAGAAATTGCATTGATTACATTTAAGAGTTACTTTGTCTATATTTTTCTTTTGATATTATAAATATAGAGGGTATTGCATGTGGCCATTTGAAGGCACTGCATGCTTACTGCGCAAAGAGGAAACTGTTCCTCAATCAAAAAAAAAATCTATAAGGGTTTATTATTTTTCAAATACATTCTCTGTAATTTCCATTTTTATTTTCATTGGGGAGATTATATAGATTTTAATCATTTTCATATTTTTATTTATGTTCGTGAATGTGTTTTTACAAAGAAAATTATATTTCTTATAATTCTAATTTGAAAAATTATATTAGAATTTTGTTTAAAAATTATTCTGCCTTATGATAATAAATTCTTATTTGATTAGGGAAAATCATTTTATTTATTTTATTATTTAATTTCCAAGTAAACATAATTTTTTTATCTTTTCAAAATTTAATTATTATTTTGTGAATGGATTCTAGTAAGGGAATGATACTTTTAATTATTTGTTTTATTAATAACATACCTTCTTTATAAATAAAGACATTTACTTATTTTATTTTTAAATTTATCAGTTTCAATTTTATTTGCATGGGTAATTCATCTCTTCAAATATTATTACTATGTTATATATATTTTTTTATGTGTTACTCATATTTATCAAAAGGTTGGGTTTTCAATTTGATTCTAATTGAGTTTATGTTCTCATGAAATTAGAATAAGGAAGAAAATTACCTATTCGTTTAATTCAAAATCAAACATGTTTTTATATTTGAATTTATCATTACAATCTAATAATATATATATATATATATAATATAAATATATATATATTCTTGTATGATGTTCATATATATAATTGTTTTAAATAAATTATTAATCAAGTTTCAATTTACATTTGAATTTATAAATTAATAATGTCATAATTTTATCATGATAATGACATATAAAAGTCAATATTATGGCCATATATCGATGATATTGTTGTCATTTATATGTTAACATATACTTATAAGCATGAGAAATTAAATAAAATTTACAAAAATTGATTTTTTTGGAAATATGGATAAAATTTTAAGTGTGTGAATGTTGATAAATCTTTCATGTGATTATGCAACTTCATGTATCATGAGATTTGGTTATACCAAGTCGAATATGTAATTTTCAGTAAAGATTAGTATTTATATATTTATAAATAAAATTTAACATGTTTGTTCCAAGCATGATTATAATTATACTTTCAAATCTAAAACACAAGTGAAAATTATATATATATAAGGCAAGCTAAGACAAAAATATTTAATAAGAATCGATACTCAAACTTTTTAAATATGATATGTAATTTGATAGTGAATTCATCCCTCAAGTAGGTAGGCCCAAGATATCTTTCAAATTTTCAAGTGTCCTCGGTTGTTTTGTTTTTTAAAATCTTTCTTAATATTTTCAAATGAATGACTGTATTAGTTTAAAAGTATTTTCAAAGTATAATTATTTTTTTAAAGAATTATATTAATTTTTAAATGTTGTTTTACAAATGAATTCATAATTTAATTTTACGAAATGTTTTTTCAAAGAGATATTTTAATGGGATTTATCAATGTTTTTCAAAACCCCTTAATGGTCAATGGAATGCTCACCCTTTTATTTTCAAATGATTTTTCACTGGTATCTTAGGAGATTATGGTAGATGTCATTTCTTTTGGAGTTAGCGCATGCGGAAGCGTAGTAGGTGTTTGCCGAATTTTTTCAACTCTCATAAATGTAATTTTTTTTCTAATCCTCTAGAACCTAGACCAGTAAATAGCCCTCTTTTGATTGAAGTGTTATGTAATTGTTCAGTTTCTTTTATAAAAAAATTAATTTCATAGTATTTTTAAGTACTGAGTCTGAAAGATCATGCTCAGGGAATTATAATTGGTATTAGAGGAATGCTCTAGAAAAATTTGAATATTAGATGTGGCCTTTTGAGGAAAATAAAATCAATGCGATAGAGTTTTCTCTAAACAGTTAAGTCCCCTTAAAATTTCTTTAATTCTGAAGATGAAAATTTAGAATTTTTGTAAGTCTGATGAAAGAATTACGAGGGTGAAATTCATTTAAGGGGGGAGAATGTAACATCTCAAGTTTTTGTATAATTTTTTTTAATTAATATATTATTAATTGGTGTTTTAATTAAACAATAATTCGATGTTATTAATAATAATTGCAAATGAATATTAATTTATTAAATATTCTTACAAATTAATCACACCTAGAACTACCTTTTTATTTAATCAATAAAATTTAAGTTTTAGTTGATGATTTTCAATCCAATATAAACATTAATAGAATTATTTAAAAATGGGATTATTTATAAAATTATCAACTAATATGAATTAGGTTATTATTTTATAAAATTAGGAATAAATAATGTTTTAATTATGAAATAACTTTATTTTAAATTAATCTAGAAATTACAAGAAAATTAATATTTTCAAATTTATTAAAATTATATATATATATATATATATGAGTGTGTGTGTGTGTGATAAAATTATTATTTTTGACTTATGAAATTTATCAAATTCTTTTATAAACATACAAATAAATTATAAATAAAATTATTTTGATTATTATTCATTATCAACATTTAATTTAAAAAGTGAAATTTAAATTTTATAGGGATGAAATATGAAACTAATTTTATTAATTAAATTATATAATAATAATATAACATTAATTTTGTTCATGAAATAAGTAAATAAAAAAGTAAATCAAAATAAAAAAATGTAATATGAAGAAGACAGAAAATGGGAATCGTTTTTTTTTTCAGGAAAGACGAATCGGGATTTGAGGGTTTCATGGTTGTTCACATCGCAAGGAAAAGGATGGATGCATTGTAGGGTTTTGAGCAGAGGAAACCTGAGGTCATGGTAGAGGCTTTGATTAGGGTGAAAGAGGAAGAAGCCGATGACTAGGGGGAAGGGTTCGTCCATGAGCACCTGGGGTGTTGATCCGAGTCGAGCTGAGTTTTGATATTCATCTATAGGTCATGTGACATAAAAGAGTCTGAGCTTGGTTGAGGGTTTTCACCTTCAGATTCAATGTCAGGTCCATATCTAGATTTGATTTCTGAGTCTGATGGCTATCTCACACATGAATTGTTTCACGTTTAGGGTTCTGGTTCCATAATGCGAAGTCAATCTTCAGGTGTGAATGTAGTTATGGATTCAATCTTCATATTGGTATGATTATCCTGATTCTTTTAACCGAATAAAATATTTAAATTTGTTTTCAGTATCTGAATCTTCCACAATTTTTTTTTTGTTATTTGTCAGCTTCATCTTATCGTCGTCTCTTAATGGTTATATTAAATATTTATTTCATCAAACAGTTGTATTCCAATGATTTGTATATCAGTTTTCATCAATTTCATTTGATTAAGATTATTATAATGTATGTGTAATCAATTTTATGTCCAAATTCTATTTCAGGTCCTTCTCTAGAAACTGATTTATGCTCATGAAAATTTTCATTTTTTTAATCAGTTCGTTTACTATTTATTTGTTTGTGATATTTTAAAAATACTAGTATTAGGAGTTGAAAATGATATGTGTGTAATTTTTTCACTTCAGTTGACACAAACAAGATGAATCTTCATGAAGAACCTACCAATAAATTGAATTATACAATATAAAATATATCAATCATTTTTCAACATTCAATACATTATTATTTTCTGTCCAATTGCAGAAATATATGAATAGAATATATTATAATTTCATAAAAATTATTTTGACAAAATTAATTTGCGAGGTAATTTCATTGATTGTATTTAAGAGTTACTCTTTCCTATATTGTCCTTTTGATATTAAAAATAGAGAGGGTATTGCATGCGGCCATTTTAAGGCACTACATGCTTGCTGCACAAAGAGGAAATGGCTCTTCAATAAAAAAATATGTAAGGGGTTATTATTTTTCAAATACATACTGTTCAATTTCCATTTATATTTTCATAGGGGAGATTATATAGATTTTAAACATTTTCATGTTTTTGATTTATTTTCATGAAAGGGGTTTTACAAATCAAATTATATTTCTTATAATCCTAATTTTTAAAATTATATTAGAATTTTGCTTAAAATTTATTCTACCTTATGATGATAAATTCTTATTTGTTAATGGAAACTCATTTTATTTATTTTATTCTTTAATTACCAAGTAAATATAATAGTTTTAACTTTTCAAAATTTAATTATTATTCTGTTAATGGGTTCTAGTAATAGAATGATACTTTTAATTATTTGTTTCATTAAATCTATACCTTCTTTTTAAATAAATCAATTCACTAATTTTATTTCAAAATTTATCATTTTCGATTTTATTTGCATGGTTAATTCATCTCTTTAAATATTAATACTATGTTATATATGTATATTATTATGTGTTAATCAAATTTATCAAAAGTATGGGTTTTAAATTTGATTCTAATTGAGTTTATGTTCTCAAGAATGTTGAATAAGGAAGAAAATTAGCCATTCGTTTAATTCAAAATCAAACATGATTTTATATTTGAATTTTTCATTACAATATAATAATATATATATACATCTATATATATATATATAATTGTATGATGTTCATGTATATAGTTGTTTTAAATAAATTATTAATCAAGTATTAATTCACATTTGACTTTATAAATTAAGAATGACATAGTTTTATCATGAGCATGACATATAAAAAACAATATTATGGACATATATCAATGTTTTTGTTTTCATTTATACGTTAACATATACTTATATTCATGATAAATTAAATTTTTTTTACAAAAATGTATTTTTATGGAAATATGGATAAATGTTTAAGTGTGTGGATGTTGATAAATCTTTTATGTGATTATGCAACGTCATGTTTTGTGAGATTTGGTCGTACCAAGTCAAATATGTAATTTTCAGTAAATATTAGTATTTATATATTTATAAATAAAATTAAACATGTTTTTTCAAGCATGATTATAAATATATTTTCAAAGCTAAAACACCGGTGAAAATTATGTGTATATAAGGCAAGCTAAGACAAATTTTTTTTAAAAAAAAAATTGGTACTCGAACTTTGTAAATACGATAGGGAATTGGATACTGAATTCATCCCTTAAGTGAGTGGGGCCAAGATAGCCTTCAATGATTAGAGTGTCCTCAGTTTTTTTAAAGCTAGCTTAATATTTTCAACGGAATCACTAGATTAGTTTAAAAGCGTTTTCAAAGTATAATTATTTTTTTAAGCATTATATTAATTTTTAAATTTTGTTTTACAAATGTATTCATAAGTTATTTTTTCTGAATGTTTTATCAAAGAGATGTTTTAAGGGGATTTATCAAAGGTTTTTAAAATTCCTTACAGGGAAATTGAATTCTCATCCTTTTATTTTAAAATGATTGTTCACATTTATCTTAGGAGATTGTCATAGATATTATCGCTTTTGGAGTTAGTGCGTGCAGAAGCGTAGTAGGTGTTTGCTGACTTTTGGTTCAACTCTCATAAATGTAATTTTTTGTCTAATCCTTCATAACCTAGATCATTAAATGGTTCTATTTTGTTAAAATTGTTGTGTAAATATTCAGTTTATTTTATAAAAAATATTAATTACACCGCATTTTTAAGCACCGAGTCCAGAAGAGTGGGCCCGGGGTGTTATATTTCTATGGTATGTTGGGATGAGTGTGTCATGTTTTGAGTTATTGTAGTTGATATATGTTTTTTCTTATGGTTTTTTATGTTTTAAATGATATTGTTTTGTTGTCTGGTCATTTTTTTGTTTTGTCATACAATAGTAGGCCTCTGAGACATGTTCCTTGAGATATTTGAGAGGGTGCTGTTGATTCTCCTCAAGGGAATCCTCTGATGGATTGTACCATGATGAAGGATATCCTGTGAGAAGTTTGTGTTGTTGACTAGAATGTGCCACAAGTTCAGAATGTGGTTGTTGAGGTACATCTGGGAGCTGTAGAAGAAAGAGATCAAACATGAGAGTTTATACATGAGAAGAAATAGTCCTTTAAATGTATGAATGAACCTCAAGATGTAGAGTACTAGATGGAAAAGATAGATCATATCTTCAAATTCCTAGATACATCTAAGAGTGTCAATGTGAAGTGTGCGGTGTTTATACTTTTGGATCCTAGAAATCATTGGTGGGATTCTACGGTAAAGGATAATAATCATGTGGGCTTGGACTGGAGGGTTTCAAGACAATATTCTTCTAGTAGTTTTATCCAGAGTTTCTGATGATGGGGATGTTTCTAGAGTTACCCTCTTTATAGAAGGGAGAGTGTGTTGTGTTGGAAAACCCAAATTAGATTTATGAGTTAGTTTATTTTTCACTAGAAGTTATAAAGAATGACCATATAATGTTTCAAAAGTACCTATAAGGTTTGAGACATGATATGATATCCCGGGTATTTATTTTAAAGATTTATACCTATGTGGAGATAGTGGATAGGGCTATGATGGAAGAAATAAACAAAATTGGAAAGGTTGGATATTATTCTTCCTCTCTTCCACATAGTGGGATCTTTAGTGACATATAAGGGAAAAATAGAATGTGTTCGGATCATCATAGGAGTGGTGGATTTGGTTCCCAATAGAAGGCCGCCTCAGCACCATTGGTTATAGATAGTATTATAACTATGAATTTCTATATGTGTGGAAAGGTTAGAAACACCAAACATCTTTTTCCTACACCAAAAAAATATGTGTAATAGTTCTTGTAATTATTTTCATCTAAAAAATTTCATTTAGGACACATATACTCCTCGATATGGTCAGGGATCGTCATCTCCAAAGGCAACCGTGGTGTAGTCAGATTCTTTAAATACTATACTGATCCATCCATGGGCCTAAGGAGTGAATCACCTTCATGTGGTAGACGAGTTTCCATTAGAGGTAGACATGGGTCCAACAACTATGAGAGGTACTATCTTTATTGCATCCTCTATAGAAATTTCTTAATTTGATAATGGTGCTTCACACTCATTTATATATGGTCGTTTTTTTGGTATAATTAACCTAACAATAGAAATCATTTCCTTTATCATGGATTTAGTGATACCTCTTATGAAGAGTAAAGAGCATATGTTTTGGTGTCCTTCTTGTGTGCTATAAATAGAAGATTTAGAGATTGTCTTGGATTTTCTTATTCTCAATCTAGATATATTCGATATTATCATCAAGGTAGAATGGAAGGTTTCTCATAAAGCTAAAGTTTATTATTATCATCAGTATGTCTCATTTATTTTGGTTTATGGGAGACCATAGGTGTTTCAAGGAGAGTGGGATCCAAGGTCTGGTCGTGTAAGACCTTCCCACCCAATGCCCAGGAGCTTGTAATCTACTATTGATGTTAAGCCCAATGACATTTATTTTGTCATTGATATTTCCACTATTGCTCATAATTTTCCTAATGTTTTCCCAGATGATTTATTTGGGCTTCTTCTAGAGAGTATGTAGAGTTTACGATTTACCCGGTTCCAAGGACGCAAACGATAATGATACCTTCTTATAGTATGATACCAGAAGAGATAAAAGAGATCAAGATTCATTTGGAGAGCCTAGTGAAAAGGGGAATTGTCTTCCCTAATGTTTTTCCTTGGGAATCCCCAGTGCCCTTTTCCAAGAAGGGAAGATGGTTCACTAAGATTATTCATGGACTATCAAAAATTTAATTGATTAATAGTTAATATATGTATCTTTTTCCTTGTGTTGTTGATTTGTTTGATTAATTAGAGGAAAGTGGTTATTGAAGAATAATCTTTGGTCAGGTTATCATCAACTCAAAGTTCAAGATTTTGATATATTGAAGTTGGATTTCAAGAGAATGTATGGTCATTATGAATATCATGTAATGTCATTTGGTCTGACTAACACTCCTACAGTTTTCATGTATTTGATGAATCAGATATTCCCTAAGTATATCAAAACATTTTGGTACTATTTGTAGATGAAATTTTGGTTTATTAAAGATCTGAGTGTGATCATATGCACCATATGAGTTTGGTTTTTAAAATCCTAAGGAGTCACTGTTTATATGGAAATCTTTCAAAATGAAACTTCCAGATTCAAGAAGTTAAAATCTTGGGGCATGTGATTTTTGAACATGGTTTTTCAATTGATCCTGATAAGGTAAATATTGTCTTGTCATGGGAAGATCCATTAAATTTCTTTAAGATTCATATCTTCCTTGGTCTTGCTCGTTACTATTAGCTATTCGTTAAGGATTTCTTAATGTTGGTGTCAGCTTTGACTACTATTAATAGTAATGGGGTGATGTTCTTATGGGATGAAAAGTTTTAGTCTTCTTTTGACAAGCTGAAAATATTTCTAACATTGGCTTCTATTATGATATTATCTAAGATTGATATAGGATATATGGTTTTATGTGATTCATCTAGTTCTATTTTGGGTTGTGTGCTCATGAAAGATGATCATGTGGTAGTTTTTAGTTCTCATAATCTTAGACTGCATGAGAAAAAATAACTCCCTCACTATTTAGATATTTTCATATTTATTCATGTGCTGAAGTGTTGGTGGCGTTATCTTTAAGGGGAAATATTCATAGTCTTTTCTTATCATAAGAGTTTTAACTAACCATTTTCTCATAATAATTTGAATCATAGACAGAGGTAGTGGTTGGAATACCTTTAGATGTTTGACTTTGATATCACCTACATCTCAAAGAAGGAGAATTTCATTGCACATGCTCTTTATAGGAAAGTGTCATCACATGCTATTTTGGAATCAAAGTAAGAGTGGAACTGTATGAGGATTTTTCTCAGTTTCATATAGAAGATTAGAAAGAAGTTGTATGTATGGTTCTGAATAGTGTTTAGTTATCACCATCTATCCTTAATTCTATTATATAGTACTAAAAGTAGGATTAAGAGTTCAAAGGAATTCAAGAGACCCTATATAGTGGGGATACTATTTCTGGTTATTCATTCACTTAGGATGGTATTCTTAGTTCTTGGGAAAAAATTTTCTTCCCAATATCTATATGGATCTCAGTTGTTTCTCTTTTTCATAGTTCTTCATGGGTTATTAATTAAAGTTATATGAAGATGTATTATAATATGAGATGGTTATTTTGGTGGCTGTATATGAAGCATAACATTACTAATATTGTGTCTCATTGTTACACATTCTAACAGATAAAGGAAGAGCATTTGAAACCTTCTAGTTCTCTTAAACCAATTCTAGTTCCTGTTTGGAAATGGGATGAGGTATCCATGGAAATTGTTGTCATATTACCATGGACTCCTTGAGGGAAGAATGTTATCTGGGTGGAGATTGATCAGTTGAAAATGTCATCATATTTTATTCTAATCAAATACAGTGCAAAGGTTAAAGATCTGTGTAAGTTGTATATGTAAGAAGTTGTGATGTTAAATTGGGATTATTTAGACATTATTTCAGATAGGGATCCTAGTATTACTTTGAGGCTATTGATAAGTATCCAAGATTAAATGGGGACTCAATTCAGATTGAGTAAAACTTATCATCCATAGACATATAGTTAAACAGAGCATGTCATTCATATTTTGGAGTATATGCTTCGTGCCTGTGTGTTTGATTTTGGTGGATCATGGGTTAGCCATCTGGGACTGGTTGAGTTTTCTTATAATGACATTAATCATTATTCAATCATAATGAATCCTTTTGTGGATTTTTATGCTCATTCATTTTGATCACCTCTTTTTTGGGAAGAGGTGGGTGAAGATTATTTGGTTGGACCGAGTTTGGTTCAAGAGAAATCAATAATGATTCAATATATACGTCAACATCTAGTTGTACCATATTTTCAATAGAGATCTTATGTGGATCAATAGTTTCATCCTTTTTATTTTTTTATAGGTGACTGATTTTTCGTGAAATTTTATCCTCGGTTAGTTCACTATCATCTTGGAAAATAAGGAAAGTTGGCTCCAAAGTATGTGGGTTGTTTGACGTCATTTAGCAGCTTGGGAAGGCTTATTATCAACAAGAAATGTCAGCTCAGTTGACCAGAATACATGACTTTTTTAACATAACATAGCTCAGGAAATATCATCATGATACCTCTCACATTCTATGTTTGGAAGAGATTGAGCTAGAGCCATATGTTTCTATTGTTGAGCAGAAGATTGATATCATTGACTCTAAAGTGAAAGTATAATGTGGGAAGTCTTTTCTGTAGGTCATAATGTTATGGAAAACAGATTATATTAATATGAGAATCAGGTGTGAAATTTATTGATGAGGGATAAGTGGCCTCACCTCTTTACTAGACTTCATTCTTCCACGTGACTTCTTAGGGACAAAAAGTCTTATGGTGGGGATTTGGTAACATCCCATTACCCAATTTTAGTTAATTCCCTTATAATTTCTTGTTTATTCTTTATTGGGTGTGTATTAGGGCTTCTAAGGATGGAAATATTTTGTTGGGGGATGTGATGTCACGACCCGTCCTCGGGGCCCGTGTCGTGACTACCCCAAGCCCGCCTTCCATAGGCCAGGGGCTGGCGACTAGCACCAAAGGCGTAAAACTTGGTATATGGGAAGGAATTGCCTTTATAAAACATAAACACATCCAACCAGAGTAAAAGTGGAATTAATACACTAAGTACAAAAGAGAGTGATGGAAAGTAAATGGGACAGAATACAAACCCAACTGTGAAGTACAGCTACAACTAAATGAAAGTACAACAGAAAAGACAAATAGCTGGAAGATAGAAGAAAATCTTGGGTCATCCACCTCGGATCCTACCTAAAGGGTAGTTATAGATAACCTCCTCAACGCTCTCACCCATCAACCTACTCCAAGTACCGTCCCGTTGTGAAGTCCACCTCCGGGTACTAACTCGTCATGAAGTCCACCTTCGGGTACCGTCCAGTCCTCGTACACTCGATCTCAGTTAGCACTGTATATCTTCTACATCCAACACAATGAGGTGTGGGCATATCTCGTGCAAGGTTGAGTATATGATACTCAGTTGGGACCTCGAGACCCTCAAGGTCTCACTAAATCCAATAAGGATAATCACAAAGAATTTTCTCAATAGATAACCCTTACTTAGGAATAATCCCATACTTATACCTAAGTTATCATGTAACTCGTCTCAGCCACGAGGTATCACACAGATATGAAGTCAAAGAATAACCAATACATAGATATATTCCCATACATATATGTAAGTTATCAAGTAACCCATCTCTATCATGAGGAAAACACAAAGATCATTGACTCAGCTCAAACCAGGAGTTTCATTAATGATATCGAAACCGCAACTGCTGAAGTGCTCCCTCTCTGTCGAGTACACTGATCATGTCATGACTTTGGGGCACTGCTCACTAACCTAAGACTGGTGAGTTACTCTGCCTGTCGAGTACCGCAGGTCAGCCACCCAGACACAGTAGTGCTCCCCGCCGGGGTCTGCCACCCAAAAACAGTAGTGCACCCCCCCCCCCATAATAGCCTACACAGGTACTCCTTCTATTGAGTACCGCGGGTCTGCCACCCAAACACAGTAGTGCTCCCCACCGTGGGTCTACCACCCAAACACATTAGTGCTCACACTGGGCTATATAAGTCACTCTGACTTGAATCGGACAAGCATTCTTCAGGTCTCAGCTAGCTACAAAGTCTTCGTACTCCGTACGCTCGTATCCAGGAGGATTCGCTCCACAAGATACTGTTTGACACTCCAAGTATCAAAAAGACCCACAAAGAAGTTTCTTAAGGACCGCCTCATCAAAGGGGTCTCAATCCAACAGACGACGCGCCAATCGGACACCTGGTCTGTGGGTTATTAGCCCATTTTGTCCTAGGGGCCCGGTTGGATTCGTGTACGAACCAACCCGACTGTATCTCAACTTTACCCCAAACTCTCATAGGGTATACTCAAAGGGACCGTTTCTCAACGAGATTACCAACGCTGTTGATGGTTCATCAAATAGACGTCTGGTCTAAAAGTTATCGGATTTTCCGTTCCAGGGGGCCGATTGGATTTCGGGTACAATCCAACTCAGACATATTCCGACTTCATCAAATCCTCATGTTAATTATACAAAAAGAACCATCTCATCAATAGTAATCCATCAAAGTCGAAGACACCTCAATCAGACGTCTGGAACTCAAGTTATAACTGTTTCCGTTCTGACGGCCTGGTTGGATTCGATTTCGAACCAACCCAGCTATACCCAAAGTTCAACGAAACCTTGAGTGTAATATACCTTAATGACCATCTCGATCCAAGTATCACTACGTAACTGATGGTGTATATATCGATGGTCTGTATCCCAAGATATGGTTGTTAGAACGAACATGCTCTGAAAATAGGGGGTTTGGGTCCGGTCCGACCCGACCCAATCCCCCCTGGGTTAGCCCGAACCGTGTCGACTCGACCTGGGTCCAGGTCCGACCCAATTGGGCGTGGCACAGCCTGGCTCGGCTGGCACGGCCCGGCCCGGCGCTGGCGGCCCGGCCCGGCGCGGGTGGCCCGACCCGGCACGGGCGGCCCAGCCCGCACTGCCTGCAGCCCGGCTCGGAAGCTGGCCGCAGTTGGGCTCGGCTCTCGGCTGAGCGGGGTGCGAGGGGGGGGGGGGAATTTGTTTTTTAAACGGTGGCCCCCCTTCTGGTGGGGTCCGACCTAGGCCAAACCGGGGTTTAGGTCCCCTGGATTATTCGGAAACGGCCGGCCATAATGGCTGGTCGGTGAGAACTACCGTGGGACTCGCGGGGGGTCCCACCTCATGCTGAACCGTAATGGCCTAACGTCGCGGCTCTTCCTCGGCTGGCGCAACGCGATGGCACCGTGCCCCTCCGCCGCGGCCCGCCCCGGCCGCAGCCCCCTTGATGTTCCGGCGCAGCGCGATGGTGCCACACCCTTCCGCCGCAGCCCGCTCCTGGCCGCGGCCTTCGGCTTCTCCGGCATGGCGCGACGGCGTCGCGCACCTCCACCGCGGCCCACTACGGTCGTGGTCCTCCTCGTTCTCGCGCACTGTAACGGCACTGCGCTGCCTTCACCATAATGATCCACGAAGACCACGAAAAAAAGGGGAGGAGGACCGGCCATGTTTGTGTGGTCCGATCTCCTCCCATTTTACGATAACAAGCGGTCATATTTTAATTCACGGAGATTGATGAATAAAACTTGATCAAAGAAAAACCCCTACCTCGATAAACGTTGACATTTTCCAGTGACATGGAAGATGGCGTCGCGGGGTGAGGTTTCGAAGACGGCGTTGGCGTGCGTCCAAGGATGGTACGGCGTTACACACCAGTTACGGAGAGATGAAGGAACAACACGTCATCTCTCCTTGTGGTGACGGCGTTCTTCGTCGAAGGGTGTTGTTCTTCGCGGAAGGATGAAGCTCTTCAATGGACTTAGAGTTCTCCCAAAAAAACATAACACAACAAGCAAACCCTCCCAAATAAAATAAGATTCATATTATTTTATTTTACTTTGCCAAGAATTTCAAAATTTAAATTCAAAACACTTAGTTAATTACAAGAAGTGGTTTAACCAATTAAATGATGTGTGTTGGCATATTAAAGTGAGAGAGAAGTAGTCACAAAATTAACCACAAGGGGGGGTTTAGAGGAGTGAAAGGAATGTGATGGGGTGGGGATCGTGTGGGCCCCACCTCAAAAATATCCTAACAAGAGTATTTGGGAGCTATTGGATCCCACCCCAACTCCCACACTTAGGATATAACCACATAGATATAGAAAATAAAGTTGTACCACCATTTTATTTTCTTCACATTTAATCCTCAAATTTTAACAACTCCTCCCAAGAAAATGCACCTCCGGGAAAGTTCTCTTAAGAAATTACCTCCACGGTGGTTTCATCAGTGCCCTCGGATTTCGATTCCGAGCACCGGTTAAAAATATAGATTAACCTGCTCGTTCGTTCACTGAACGTACCCGAGTTAAAATTCGGAAATTGATTCCAGGCACACCGGGCCTAAGAATCAAGTGCCGTCAAAAGCCAAAGAATCGTAAAATTCCAAAGAATCAACAAAAAAATCAATTGAAATTTTTGGGTCGTTACATTTCTCCCACCTTAGGGATTTACGTCCCCGTAAATCTACAACATAAACTAAGCAAACTAAAGGAGGTACCGAGAAAGCATCTGAGCCTCCCACTCTATGTGCTCTCCTGGAGGTTCTCGTGCTGCTAATGAAAACGCACAAGAGGAATTGACCGTCCTTGTAGGACTCTATACTACCGATCCTCAACCTCTACTGGAACCCCGTGAAAGTCGCTCCATCATCGATGTCCAACTCTCTGTGGTCGATGATGTGTGAAGGGTCATGCATGTATCTCCTCAACTAAGATACATGGATGACAGCGTGCATCCGGTGCAACTGAGGTGGAAAGTTCAACCAGTAAACCACCTCACCTACCCTACTGAGGACCCAGAAAGGTCCGTTGAACCTCAGAGATAACTTGTCACCTCGGCCACATCTCTGTAAGCTTCGTCCAGGTGAGACCTATAAAAGACACGGTCTCCATCCTCGAACATTATTAGTCTATGTATCCTATCAGCATAGGACTTCTATTTGCGCTATACAGTCGCAATTTTCGTGAACCATCTCTGGTTCTACATGTGCTAACTCCTTCACTATCCACAAAGGATACCTGAAACGTGGTCATCTACTATCTCTCCACTCCTAACAGCCAAACATCAGTCCTCCTACTGGGAATTTCTGCATCAAAGTTCCCCTTACCAGGAGTATTGACTATCTCGTAGTCATAGTCCTGGAGGAACTGAAAACTGAAAACACTTGTTGTCACGAGGGTAAGGCCGACCTACTCAAGAGTGATCGGTCGCACACTCCTAAGCATGTGTTTATCCTGTGCTTCCTTGGTTTCCGTTTAAGCCGACCAAGGAAAAACCCCATCCCAACATTGTAGATAAACCACAACCTTTTTTCCTAATACCGTCAATTTTTGTATGAACTGTGGTTTCCCAGTCCATACTCAAACTAACGTCGTAAGGCCTCGATGTTTCCACCAAGAGGTTCCAACCGAAACTCTCACCTCAAGGGTCAGATCACACTGTTGGCGTAAGTGTGATTATCGAGTCTCCTCCTAAAGGTATCTCCAGACGTGAGGGTCAAGTCAACGGCTTAACTAGAAAGTCTAGGCCTGGGATAAGATTCATGTAAATAAGGGATGATTCATATCAATGTCTATTGTTATAGAAGCTAGTAGAAGACACAGTCCGTACTTCAAATCATCCGTAGAGCCTTTCGGTCTCACTCTTTGACCGCATGTAGCTACTCTCTTCCCCTGTCCTCCATCTTCCTGAGCCTGGCGGGAATTACAAAGGAAGGTGGTTTCATCATGTCAAAATGTTCACCACCCCATTCTGCTTTCATATCTCTGCTTTCACGTCTGCTGCCCTATAGATTCATCTGTCCTTTTCACTTCCTCTTCTTGAAACATTTTACACGCCCGAGTCTCTGAAACTGGCGCCATTTTCCTATTTCTTACTGCATTGTGCAGTCTTCATCCACTCCTGGATGATCTTCACCTTCTTCGGCGTATCTCGTACCATCTATGGTCGGTAGGAAGTTGGTCGACTTGGTAAATCAGTCAACGTTCACCCTTCATCGCCTACGATATGTAAGAGCTGCTAAGATTTATCCTTTGCTGAAAAGAGAAACTCGGTATCATCCCCTGGATGAACCATGCCCATTTCCTAATAAAGTCAATCCTAACATGAATGATACATTCATGCCATGGACGACGTCGTAAGGCCTCGAAGTTACTACCAAGAGATCTAACTATCACTCTCGCCTCCAAGGGTTGAGTCACACTATCAGCATTAGTGTAAGGTCACTGGGTCTCCTCTAGTAGGATCTCAAACGTGAGGGTCAAGTCAACAGTTTTAACCAGGACCTCTCAGTATCAACCAAACAAAAGCACAGGAAAGTAAGCCTCACAAAGAAAGGTGTCTTTTATTACTGCAGCTCAAAGTACAAAGACACATACAACCACAACAACAACAAAAAGAAAGCTAGAATCACCAATAACAAAGGCCTACATGCCTGGATCTAGTCCTGATCCTGTCCTCCTGCTTCCGGAGCTCCATGAAGTCCACCTCGATCGAACCTCTGCCTCGTTCTAAGAGGTCCTTAATCTACTGCCTGCTGGTCATCTACTAGACAGGTCAGGCAGTCTCGAGCCAAGTGACCCTACCTGCTTCATGCATAGCACTTCCCGCTCCTCGTATGGTTGGCTCTGTTTCGTTTGCCTCACACAACTGAATCTATAACCTGAGGTCGCACACCTGTAGTTTCGGTCCTCTCAGGCCCCTGCATCATCCGTCTACTGCCTACAAAGGACACAGCTTCTGAGGGTAAACAATGTGGCAAAGGAAGCAGCTCCTGAACATGCTCAATGTGTAGAGTCACTGGTATAAACTCCACCCTGATGAAGGTCTCAAAGTCTCCCCAGGTGAAGTTCAACTCTTCACAAAACTGGAGCATCCGGCTCCACCACCTCTCAACTGCTCCCTGAAGGAGACTGACAGTTAGGTACACCATAAAGTCCGAGGGTGTCCCAGCTGTGTAGAAAGATCGCGCTACAAACTCTAACTAGTACTCAGCCGTCGGTAAATCCGTCTCGCCTAGAAACCTCAGAGGCCCCAGTCTCTGGAACTCGTGCATCGCGCTCAAGCAGCGTGCACTCTCTGCTAGTGTCTCAAGTGGTGGAGGGCCCTGTACTGAGGTCTCGCTGCCCAGTGAGATATCATCGCGCTTCCCACTTGGTACCCACGCTGACTAACTATTTGAAGACATCCTTAAAGAAACAGACATGACACTGTCAAACGATTATACCTGGTGAGCTGACCTGGTTTGAGCTGTTTTAAAAGAAACTTTTGAAAACAGAAATGCAATCAGTGTTTTGGTGCACTGAGTCGGAAATCAGAAGTCAGGGTCCTATTGTATGGATACGTCAGTCGCCCGCACCAACACTGGACTCTCTGAACTGAAAACCACACTCGTTACCCTTAACACTATTGCTTCATAGAAAAGAAATATCAGAGTTATAAGTTCTGTGATAGAACCGACTCCTCTGATACCAATTTGTCACGACCCGTCCTCGGGGCCCGTGTCGTGACTACCCCAAGACCGCCTTCCATAGGCTAGGGGAAGGCGACTAGAACCAAAGGCGTAAAACTCAGTATCTGGGAAGGCTTTGCCTTTATAAAACATAATCACGTCCAACCAAAGTACAAGAAGAAGTAATACACTAAGTAAAAAAGAGAGTGTTGAAAAGTAAATGGGCCAGAATACAAAACCAACTGAGAAGTATAGCTACAAATGAACGAAAGTACAACAGAAACGGCAAAAAATTGGAAGATAGATGCAGCTCCTGGGTCGTCCACCTCGGATCCTACCTAAAGGGTAGGTACACATAGCCTCCTCAATGCTCTCTCCCACCAACCTCCTCCGAGTACCGTCTCATCGTGAATTCCACCTACGGGTACTGACTCGTTGTGAAGTCCACCTCCGGGTACTGTCCAGTCCTCATACACTCGATCTTAGTCAGCGCTGTATGTCGTCTGCATCCAACACAACGAGGTGCGGGCATAACCCGTGCAGGGATGAGTATACGATACTCAGTAGGGACCCCAAGACCCTCAAGGTCCACTAAATCCAACAAGGATAATCACAAAGAATGTTCTCAACAGATAACCCCTACTTAGGTATAAGCCCATTGTTATACCTAAGTTATCAAGTAACCCATCTCAGCCATGAGGTATCACACAGATATTAACTAGACGGATAACCACTACTTAGTTATATGCCCATACATATACGTAATTTATCATGTAACCAATCTCAATCATGAGGAAAACACAAAGATCATTGACTCAACTCAAACCAGGATTTTCATTAATGATATCGAAACTGAAACTGCTGAAGAGATCCCTCTCTGTTGAGTACACTGATCATGTCACGACACTGAGGCGCTGCTCACTAACCTAAGACTACTGAGGTACTCCTCCTGTCGAGTACCACGGGTCAGCCAACCAAACACAGTAGTGCTCCCCGCCGGGGTCTGCCACCCAAACACAGTAGTGAACCCCCCCTAATAGCCTGCAGAGGTACTCCTTCTATTGAGTACCGCGGGTCTGCCACCCAAACACAATAGTGCTCCCCGTCGTGGGTCTTCCACCCAAACACATTAGTTCTCCCACTGGGATATACAATTCACTCCCACTCGAATCGGACATGCAGTCTTTGGGTCTCATCCAGCTACAAGGTCTACGTACGCCGCACGCTCTTCTTTGGGAGGATCCGCTCCACGAGCTACTGGTCGATAATCCATGTATCAAAAATTCCCACAAAGAAGTATCTCAAGTACCGCCTCATTATAGGGGTCTCAATGCAACAGACGGCGCGTCAATCGGACGCCCGGTCTGTGGGATATTAGCCCATTTCGTCCCAGGGGCCTGGATGGTTTCGTGTACGAACTAACCCGACCGTATCTCAATTATACCCCGAACTCTCATAGGGTATACTCAAAGGGGCCATTTCTCAATGATATTACCAACGCCATTGATGGTTCATCAAAAGGAAGTTTGGTCTAAAAGTCATCGGCTTTTCTGTTCCAGGGGCTCAATTGAATTTCGGGTACAATCCAACCCGCCCATATTCCAACTGTTTCCAATACTCAGGTGAAGTATACCAAAAGAACCATCTCTTCGAGGGGAATCCAACAAAGTTAGTGGCACGTCAATCGGACGTCCAGAACTCATGTTATAATCATTTTTGTTCTGATGGCGCGGTTGGTTTCAGTTTCAAACCAACCCGGTCATACACAAAGTTCAAAAAAACGGTGATTGTAATATATCAAAATGACCGTCATGATCCAAGGATATTTATGCAACTGACGGTGCATTGATTGGAGGTCTGTATCTCAAGATATGGGCGTTAGAACGAACCTGCTCCGAAAATAGGGGGTTTGTTCCCGGTCCGACCCGGCCCAATCCCCCCTGGGTCGGCCCGAACCGGGTCGACCCGACCCGAGTCCAGGTCCGGCCCAATTGGGTGCAGCCCGGCTCGACGAGGGTGGCCCGACCTGGCGCGGGCGGCCCGGCCTACGGCCCGGCTCGGAAGCCGGCCGCGGTTCGGCTCGGCTCTCGGCCGAGCGGGATACAAAAGGGGGGGAGGGGGGCGGCCCCCCTTTGTTTTTGAAACGACGGCCCCCCTTATGGTGGGGTCCGCCCTAGGCCAAACCGGGGGTTATTCCCCCCAGTTTATTCGAAAACGGTCATCCATAATGGTCGGCCGTTGAGAACTTCCGCTGGACCCACGAGGGTTCCCGCTTCCTGGTGTGCCGGCGGCCGGCTGAGCCCGGCCACCTCCTGCTGAACCGCCGTGGCCTTAGGTCGTGGATCTTCCTCGGCTGGCGCCGCGCGACGGCGCCGCGCCACTCCGCCACGGCCCGCCCCGACCACAGCCCCTTGATGTTCTGGCGTGGCGCGACGGTGCCCTACCCTTCCGCACACCTCCGCCGCGGCCCACTCCGGGCGCGGTCCTCCTCATTCCCGTGCGGTGTAACGGCATCGCACCGCCTTCACCGCAATGATCCACGAAGACCAAGGAATAAAGGGGAGCAGGATCAGCCATGTTTGTGCGGTCTGATCTCCTCCCATTTTACGATAACAAGCGGTCATATTTTATTTCACAAAGATTTATGAATATGACATGATCGAAGAAAAACCCCTACCTCGATAAACGTTGACGTTTGCCGGCGACGCAGAAGATGGTGTTGCAAGGTGAGGTTTCGAAGACGGCATTGGCAGGCGTCCAAGGATGGTACGGCGTCTCACACTAGTTGGAGAGAGATGAAGGAATGTTACGTCGTCTCTCCTTGCGGTGACGACGTTCTTCGTCAAAGGGTGTGTTTCTTTGCGGAAGGATGAAGCTATTCAATGGACTTAGAGTTCTCCCAAGAAAACATAACACAACAAGCTAACCCTCCCAAATAAAATAAGACTCATCTTATTTTATTTTACTTTGCCAAGAATTTCAAAATTTAAATTCAAAACGCTTAGTTAATTAAAAGAAGAGGTTTAACCAATTAAATGTTATGTGTTGGCATATTAAAGTGAGAGAGAAGTAATCACAAAATTAAACACAAGGGGGGGGTTAGAGGAGTTAAGGGAATGAGAAGGGGTGGGGATCGTGTGGGCCCCACCTCATAAATATCCTCTTAAGCAATTACCGTCGTTGCGGTTTCATCGGTGCCCTCAGATTTCGATTCCGAGCAACGGTTCAAAAGATATAAAAACTCGCTCATTCGTTCACTGAACATACCTGAGTTAAACTTCGGAAATTTATTCCAGGCACACTGGTCCTCTGAATCTGGTTCCGTCAAAAGCCACCGACTCGTAAAATTCCTAAGAATCAAGAAAATATTTCCTTGAAATTTCTATGTCTTTACATATGAAATAATTTTTGGTAATGTATTTTTTTTATAATTAATGGAATCTAGGTATAAATGTGTTAACGGAATTGTGGGGTTCTTCATGAGTTCAAACAATGTCCAAGTTAGTTCTCGAGTTTTTTAATTTTATGTTGTGTGATTACATGATGTGTAATGGGGTTACACAACATGTACATGGTCTCAATACACAATTTATGAATTGTGTGTATAGCATGGAAGGATTACACATCCTGTGATGGTTACATGATATGTAATAATAAATAAACAATTTTAATTAAAAAACGATGGGTTTTTCATCATACTTAATTGTTGTGGAATAAATGACATATAAAGGAGTTATACATCATGTAACTATTGGGGGGGTTAGATTTTAGGGTTCCACTCAGCTGACTTTTCCTTTTATTCTTCTAAATATCTCTTAGATCTCAACCTAGAAGGCTTCTCTGATGATTTTGGGTGTCTCTGTTCGATCTGGATTGATCTGATTAGTGTTGGGTCATTATGTCAATCTTTCTAGGAGAGTAGGACTTTCTTCTTATTCATTTATTTGATCATGGTAGCATCATCTTGTTTCAATACTACAAAATAGGTCTTTAAGAATTCTAGAAATGGACTTTATTTGCACTAGAAAAGTGTTGACTACCTGAGCGAGATTAAAATCCCCAGTCTTTTATCAGTGATAAAAAAAAGTTGATAAAGGTATCCTTTATTTGTACTAAAAAATCACTGATAAAGTTTACCTCTATAGGAACTTTTAAAAGTGATGAAAAATGTGTCCTTTATTAGCGCTGATATATGGACACACTACAGTTTGTTGCAACAACACCAATGAAATGTGTTGTAACAACACACTTTTGCACCAGAAATACACTATATATCAATAGAAATATCCTCAATACAAAATGTAAATAAAATTAAATTTACAACAAAAATAGAACAAAAAACTATATTATAGAAATTTCAAGCATTAGTTTATACAATTACATAAACATGGATTATTACATACATTCAGTAAAATCAATGTTTTGTTGTCTATTAATCCTAACCCAAACTCATGATATTTCTAAAAAAACCACTACTACCCAAGAAAAATAATGCACCTGTATAAAAAAACTATTATTCTAGTAATAATATAAAGAAATAAATTAATAGAAAGTGTTAATTTTACTAAGATTGATGTCAATTTTAAATAAAAATATGCAGTTTGAGCCATACCGGTCACACCATGGGTTGTATTTAGGTGAAGATGATTCCTAAAAATCTAAAATGACTTATGGTTTTTTTTTCAAAAGTATGAAAACAATTCAAATATGTTTTCTCAGTTTTGAGTATGTCAGTTTTCTTTTTTAATAAAATGTATTTTTAATCTGGAAACACATACTTTGGACTCATTCTGATCATATTGTGTATTTTTTTAACATGAAACCAATTCCTATATGTCACAAATAAATTATGAATCATTTTCCTAAATTATCAATAAAAATCATAGTGCATTTCATTGGTTTTTAGTAAGTGACACGTTTTCAACTAAAATGTTGATTTTGAACTGATAATGGATACTTTAAGTCGTACTGGGAACATAATGTATCTGACTGACGCGTGGTTGATTCCTACACATCATAAATTACTTATAGAACGTATTTTAATGTTTATAAATAATCCAAATGCGTTTTTTTGGGTTTTGAGTAGGTCAGTTGTCCATTTAACAAAAATTGATGTCAATTTTGATTAAAAATACGCACTTTGAGTCATATCGGTCACACTTTGGGTCAGATTGAGGTGTGTGTGATTTCTAAACATCTCAAATGTCTTAAGGATAATTTTACTAAAGTATAAAAATAATTTTAATGTGTTTTCTCAATTTTGAGTACATCAATTGTCTTTTTTACTAAAAAGTCATTTTAAACTAGAAATGTGAACTTTGGACTCATTCTGATCACATCGTGTATTGGTTTGATGTGAAACTAATTCCTAAACAACAAAAATGACATATGAATCATTTTTAAAGATTATTAATAAAATATGAGCATGTTTGATTAGTTTTCAGTGAGTGAAACTTTTTGAACTAAAATGTCAATTTTAAATTGATAACAGACACTTTAGGTCATACTAGGAACATAATGTATTAGATTGAGGTTTGGTTGATTACTACACATAAAAATGACCTATGGATATTTTTCATAATGTATCAAAACAGTCTGAATGTTTTTGCTCAATTTTGAGGTGGTCAGTTGTCCAGTTTACTAAAATTGATGTCAATTATAAATAAAAATATGCACTTTGAGTCATATCGGCCACATTGTGGGTCATATTGAGTTGAGTATGATTCTTACATGTCTCAAATGAATTATAGATCATTTTTCTGAATTATAAAAACAATCCAAATGTTTTTTTAGGTTTTGAGTACATCAATTGCCTTTTTTACTAAAATGTCATTTTAAATTGAGAACACAAACTTTTGACTCATTCCATTCACATCATGTATTGGTTTGACCGGAAAAAAATTTATAAATGTTAAAAATTACTTATGAATAATTTTCATAAATTATCAAGAAAATAAATGTGTTTGATTGGTTTTTAGTGAGTGAAACTTTTTGTACTAAAAGTTCGATTTGAAACTGATAACAGACACTTTATGTTATACCAGGAAGAACATGTATCATATTGAGTTGATGTTTCTTCATAAATGTCAAAAATATATTATAGATATTTTTTGTAAAGTATAAAAAAATTAAAAAAAAATTCTCAGTTTTGAGAAGGTAAATTTTCAAATTTAATAAAATTAATGCCAATTTTAAATAAAAATACATAATTTGAGTCATATAGTTCACACTATGGGTTGTATTGATCTGTGGATAATATCTAAATTTCTAAAATGACTTATGGATTGTTTTTATAATGTATAAAAACAATTTTAATGTGTTTTCTCAGTTTTGAGTATGTCAGATGTCTTTTTTACTAAAATTTCATTTTAAACTGGAAACATGCACTTTTGGATCATTCTAATCACAACATGAATCAATTTTATGTGAAACCAATTCATACATGTCATAAGTGACTTATAAATTTTTTTACTAAATTTTCAAGAAAATATGAGCATGTTTGATCATTTTTCATTGAGTGACACTTTTGGAACTAAAATATTGATTTTCAACTAATAATTGACACTTTCAGTCATACCAGGCACATCATGTATCATATTGGGGTGTGGCTGATCCCTACATGTCAAAATGACTTATGGAACATTTTAATATTGTATCAAAATAATCGAAATGAATTTTATATGTTTTGAGTAGGTTAATTATCCTTTTACAAAAAATTGATGCCAATTGTAAATAAAAGTACACACATTGAGTCATATCGGTCACAATAAGTGTTAGATTGAGGTAAGGATAATTCCTACACATCTAAAATTTCTTATGAATAATTTTACTAATGTATCAAAACAATATAAATATTTTTTTCATGGTTTTTAGTATTTCTGTTTTCTTTTTTACTAAAATGTCATTTTAAACTAGAAACACGCACTTTGCCACATTCTGATCACATCTTGTATCGATTTTATGTGAAACTAATTCCTACACATCAAAAATGACTTATGAACTATTTTCCGGAAAATATGAGTGCATTTGATCAGTTTTTGGTGAGTGACAATTTCTAGACTAAAATGTCAATTTTAAACTAATAACAGACAAAATCATACCTAGAACATCCTGTATAGGATTACGGTATGGCTGATTCCTAAATATCCAAAATGTGTTATGGATCATTGTATTAATGTATCAAAACAATCTGAATATGATTTTATAGTTTTGAGTATGTCATTTTTCTATTTTATTAAAATTAATATCAATTTCAAATAGAAAGAGTACTTGGAGTCATACTGGTCACACCGTGTGTTAGATTGAGGTGTAGATAATTCCTACACATCCCAAAGTATCAAGAAATTCCTAAATTTTAATGTTACAATGGTATATATTTAATTTCTTTTTCTAACTATCAACACTCCATGGGAAGCTTCGAATAAACCACCCATGCTTGAAGAAATGAATTGACTTGTATTAAAAAAATTATTATATGATCAATAATAAAAATAAATAAATAAAACATAATTATGAATTAATAAATTAATTATATATACAATGATTATATTATAGAAACATCAATATGACCTCTATGATCGTGCAATGGACGAAACTTGAAGGAATGTGATAAATGTCAACATTGTAGGGGTGAAAGGTTTTGAGGGAGAAGAATTATGTAAACTTTTTAGTGCACAAAGGCATGAAATATGGAAAGATCACCCCAACTAAAACAAAATAATCCAACTATATAATAATACAATTATTATATGATTAATACAAAAAATAAATAATTAAACATAAATATGAAACAATACATAAATTTTATAGACTATTATTTTACTATGAAAATATCATGGTTACCTTTGTAATTGAGCAGAGATATCATTGTTTCTCTTCCTAAAAATTTAGTGGATGGAACATGATGGAAAGTGATACATTAAACACTATAGGGGAGAAGAAGTTTTGGAGTATAAGAAGTTTGTGAGTGTTTTGGTACAAAATGGAAGGAAATATGGATAGACCACCCCAACTCGAACAAAATAATCCACTTGTATAAGAAAACAATAATAATTTGAGTAATACTAAAAATAAATAAATTAAACAAAAATTGAAATAATATATTAATTCTATGGATAATTATTTTTCTTTGAAAATATCAATATTACAGAGGTTATTGAGTAGAGGCAGTGTTGTTGATCTTGTAACATCCTAGGTAAATAAAGAATAATACATTTTCATATTTATTAATATTTGTGAATTAAATATTAATTTTACTTTAATGGTTATTCTATGTTCGATGGCATACCCAATACGCAACAATGAGATTCATTGAAATCTTATGTTGCACACATTGCTAAGTAATACTGAAAAATAATAATATAATATTATTTTAAATGATAGTTAATGCTTAGCCATTGTATTGGCAGGAATGAATAGAACAAACTAAAATATAATTATACATGTTTTTTAAATTTTTTACATTTATCCAACAAAAGTTAGAGGCTTTAAATGTGAATGAATCTAATTTTAAGCACAAATAGTCTAATATTCTTTGAAAGGTCGATTTACCGCCTTTTGATGGAGAACCCTCTGTAAATATAGTTTTGGTCACTTTTATATGTTCTATTTAATAAAATAAAATTCTTATTTAGATTCGAGACATCAAAATTTACTTTGGGTAAAATTTTGGTACTTTTCTAAAAAAAACATTTCTTTAATGAATAGTGAAAAATACTGTATTTTAATTCAAAACTTCCTTTTAATATAATTTATGTATATGGTTATATTATCTTTTTAATTGGTTTTAAAATTTATTTAGATTATATTTTTATTATTTTATCCAATTTTGTTCATTTTATGTAATTTTACTTTGAAATTGGACATAAACAAGTGTCAATCTTTTCATAGTTATTATTTCTTAAAAACACGCTTTTTGTTTTAACAACAGGAATTAATTTTAAAATTAATTAATCCAACATCTATGTTTTGAATTTGGTGAAATATAAATCAATTTTGATCTCGGAATATCAAATATATCTTAAGCTTAATTTTTGGTATTTTTCAGTAAAACATCAATATTTGATTAATAGTGGAAAAGTAGTAGTTAAAAAACTGACTTTTTCATTTAAATGAAATTTTACCAATTCTATGAATTGAATTTTAAAAATCCTACAAAAATGGTTATTAATAGTAAGTAAAATTTGGTTCAATAAGATGAAAATAATTTTTGGTAAATAGTAACTTTTGACTTTTATTTACCGCGGTTAAAGATAAATAGGGTAATTCAAAGTAAAAATAATATTATAATAATATTAATTTACCCTAACATGTGTCCTAATCCTATTGGTTGATATATTTACAACCATGGGCATCATTGAGTCTATTTTGGGACCCCATGAAGCCACTTAAGAGTGATAATGACACTTTATATTAATTAATTTAAAGTACACACAAAAATGACATAAACATATATCTGTTTGTATATCAATTTATACATGGGGTTATATATATTATCTCCTCAACTATAAATATTAATTATAAAGCTAAAACAATTTCCTACATCATGGTGTTTTTTTATAATTTTTAGACATCAAATGAATAATATTATTTATGACACAATAATGACGCAGTGTTTACCTCAATAATGAATGATTTAAATAAATAAGAATATAAAGATTAAACAAATATAAAAAACCTATCTAATTCTTATTGGATGATTTTATTTTGAACATGAGGCATCTTATCTTTGACTTTAATGTGTTTTGGACATTTCAAAACTTAAAATCATTATATAATAAAATAATATTTTCAAACTTTCCTAAGGAGCCACTCCACCCCTTTATAAAAAACCCTCACCTCTAACTCATTACTCACACCTCTAAATCCCCTTGGATCATCCAACCTCTACCCAATTAAGTTCCCTACAACCCTATCTTCCACCTAGAAGACTTACCTTAGGCATAAGAAACTTCAATAAATCCTTTTGGTTGAAACCCGAGGGAGTTACCCTATTTAAAGGAAACTAATGAACGAACGGGTCAAGTCGGACATGAGGTAAGGGACTTCATCTCAATATCCTTTCATTGAGGCATATTTTACTTTATACATGAATTTATTTTAAACTATGTATAAACACCTTTTACGTTTCATTTCATTCAAAGGGAATCTTTTTTCTATGAATCATTTTACTAAACGAAAAAAGGAATGTTTTTAACATTTGTGATGAAAATGTCCTCTTTGCGGATGTAATCGTTATTTGGATTCCTCTATAAGCCTTAATGTTTTTGAAAAGAAAATAAATCCCTTATTATGTTTTTGGGTGTTTTGGTATTGAAAATGGTTTTTTAAATGTATTGATTATTTCAATATCTTGAAATGATTTCTTGTGATTTCAAATGAAATGTTATTAGTGAAATGTTTATATTTGAAATATTTTATATGTTCTGATTTTATAATGGTACTTGAAAATTTTAGGGGTAGTTACACGATAAACCAAATGACGGGTGGTGTCATGATAAACCAGTATGGTTGGTTAAGTTATAACCTCCAAAGTATTAGGTATATAAGTCAGTCGTATGGCTATTCCATTTAGTGATATGTGTGGAAGTCGACCATATGGTTATTTCATTTAAGTATGTTTATATCCCAAGTTACCTTTATATGTTATGTGTTCTTTCATGGGGTTTATGGTAACCTTTTGGTTACAAAAAAGGTAATCAATTATCTTTTATTCAGTGAAGATTATTTACTACTTCATAAAGGTGAAAAGTATTACTTATGATAAGGTATTCATGGTTTACTTGTTGTTTTGAAAAAATAATAGTTTTCCTTATTTGTGTATCCCTTACTAATATTTTCATAACCATCCCAAGTTTTGAAAAAAAATTCACAGGACATAAAGTGGAATAGGGTCAAGGATGGGATCAAGAAAATGTTATGTTGTCTAAAATAGGGAACTAGACATGAATCTTTTTTTGAAAGAGTTTTTATTTTATAAAAAAAATGGATACTGAGTAGAAGTTTCTACATGTAATATTCAAGTTGTTTTGTTTATGTTATGACCTAATTCTTTAGATCTATAAACCTGAAAATATCCTCAATTTGAATTATTAACTTAATTCAATATTATGTAATGTTTGAGGTTGGGTCCTTATAGTTGGTATCAGAGGTCAGTTTTGACAACTTTAGGAGTTAGGGTATTGTTAAATTAGTATCCATAAATTAATTTATGTTAAAATTGAAAGATATAGAATTTATAGATTACCATATTGCTTTGCCTAATAAATTTATGTGTTCAAAATGGTTTTCTGCAGAGGAAACATGGTAGCTATGATGGGACGACATCAGGAGGAAGATAACCTTCCAAATAAGAAACCTAAGATGGTCAGAATCAGAACTGAAAAATTTGTTACAGTGATGGAATAGTTGACATAGGTTATAAATGGTGGTGGTATCCATGCACGAAATCAGCCAGAACAACCAAAAAATAACATGTTGGTAGTAGAAGATTTCATTAGGCAACATCCCCCATCATTCAGAGGATCATCTCCCCATGTTCTAGCTGAAGGATGGATTAAAGCACTAGAGAATATTTTTGATGTCATGGGGTGTTCATAACATCAAAAAGGATAGTCTTATTGTATACCATTTTGAATTTGAAGCCGATCAGTGGTGGTTGATGGTGAAAAATATCAGGGATAGTGATGAGATTGATGCTCTTTATTGGGATCAATTCAACGGTATGTTTCTTTGGAAATATTTTCCAAAGGTGTTTTTTCTTAGGATATAAAAACAATTCTTTGAATTGAGGCAAGAGGATGACTCAGTGGTATCTTATAAAGCAACATCACTCAACTGGAAAGGTATGGTCCAAATTTCATCTAAGATCTTGATAGTAAGATAAATCGATTTTACTCAAGACTAAATCCATGATATCGAAGATCATTAGCCTCTCGTGAATTCAAAAAATATGAGAAACTTTTCAGATGTTCCAAGAAGCTAGAAATGGAGTTTTCTGATGATAAGGTGTTCTAAGAGAGTAAACAAAAGAAGAGGTCAAGTTGGCAGGCAAAGGGAATGAATTCATCAAATAATCCTAGGGGTAAGAAAATTAAATATCCATCTTGTGAGAAGTGTGGTAAAAACCATCCTGGGGAATGTTTATCAGAGTCTAGAAAGTGCTTTTTGTGTGGTAAGTTTGGTCATATTGCTCATAACTATAAGGAAGATGATCAAGTAGGCAATGAAAATCCAACGGTAAGATGTTTTAAGTGCAATTAAATGGGTCATTATACAAATGAGTGTCCAACTAAGAACTCAACTAAGGGAATGCAGCCGGACTACAAGCAGAAAGGGGTGGTGAAATCCTTTGAAACTACTTCACCAGATGTTGGTCCATCAAATGAAGTAGTATCGGGTACACTATTTATTTGTTCATATTATACCAATGAGTTTTTTGATTCAGGGTCTACACATTCTTTTTTTATAAGATGTTTTCTAGTAAATTGGGAATTCCATCTCTAGATATGAATGTTGAACTTATGGTAAAAACACCAGGAGGAAATTTTGAGACAAAAAGAAATTATAAGAACCTTTATGTCTTTGTGTGTGGAAAAAATATACCGGAAAACCTTATTTATTTGCCTCTAGTAGAGTTTGATGTTATTTTGGGCATGGAATGGATTTCTGTTTATCATGCTAAGATTGACTATAAATCTAAAGTGGTTTCTTTTTAGAAATAATTTTAATTTGTGTACAAGAATGAACCCTTACTTTTGATAACATATTAAAAATCTGAGAAACTAGTAAAAGATGGAAATGAATGTTACCTTTCATATATTTTTGAAAAAAAAGGAACTGTTCAGATTAATGAAGTGCCAGGGGTAAATGAGTATCTTGTTGTTTTTCTGATGTGTTTCCTTGTATAATACCTGATCGTGATGTTGAATTTACTGTTGAATTAGTTCCTGGTGCTAATCCAATTTCAAAACCCCCTTATTGAATGGCTCAAATTGAACTTCTAGATTTAAAGAAGTAATTACAGGAGTTATTAGAAAAAGTTTCATTCGGCCTAGCACATCACCATGGGGTCACTACTTCAAATAGAGGTTATTCCAATGGAAATTTTCCAGTGGTTTTCATAAACCATTAGATTAGTGGTCCTTACCCAATGGTTTCACTAAACCGTTGATATAGTGATTTTTAGATGAGTTTTACCCAATGTTTTTATCAAACTGTTGGGATATGTGATTTTTAGATGACTTTTACCCAATGTTTTGATAAAACTGTGGGGATATGTGAGTTTTAGGAAGGATTTCCAAACAATTTTTTAAATTATTGGTAATGATTACCTTTCCCAATGGTTTTTTAAAACTGTTGGGAAAGTTTTACCCTAAATTATCAATAGACCCAATCCCCCATCCGTGCGATTTCAGTCCTAATGCGAAGACCTAAAGTAGATATTTCTCGTTCAGAAAATTATTCCACTAGATCCATATTCAATCAGAAAATTATTTTTTCAAAACTTCAAATCTTTAAGTGGTACCTTAGGTTTAATTTTTGGCATTTATTTTTTTGTTTTCTATTATAATTTGGCCTAAACCCGAGGTCCATGTAGTATGGTATACCCAATAATAGTAATTTTATTTGTTTTCTGTTTGTTTCTACACTTCACCTGTCATTATTGTGTGAATAAACTTTATTTGAAGTATTTATAGCCACTCCTTTGTAGAGTTAGTGAACCCTATGAAGGGATTGGGGCCAGTTAGGGTAGTGGTGTAGGTGGTTTTCCATTTTTTAGAAGAGTGATATGGTAGTTTCTATGGACTTTAGTTTACTTTATCTTAAATATATATAATTTTAAGTTTGTATCTATTTGGTTTACTTTGAGCCTATAATACTTATTTATCATATTCCTGAGGTTAATATTGTTGTTTACATGTAAACCATTATACTATAACACTCATATGGAGATATTATTAAGAACAATCCATGTAAATTCTTGTTGAATATGTTGTTAATCATATAAAAGTTTTTCTTATACATACTTCTAATATATGAAGTATTTAACATTTGGGGGGGTTGTGCAATTGGTGGTGAGGTGGGGG